>JADRCH010000293.1:1507993-1631354 GCA_019843965.1 Rhynchomys soricoides
CAGCCTACATCAGGAGGGTCAGCCTACATCAGGAGGGTTAGCCAGCTACGCAGGTAAATTACTATTTCCCGTTTCTGTAGTCTCATCTCTAAAGTGAAGAGAAGGGTTGGGAAGATGGCTCAGTATGACTGTGCTTGCTGATGACTGGAGCCTGGATCTCCAGAAGCCAGTGAAAACTGCATGCAGTAAGTCAAGTGTTTGTAATCCCAAAGCGCCTGTATGGGAAGAGGCAGATGCAGGAGAATCTCCACAAGTCAGAGGACCAGCTAGCTTGGCTTAGACAGCAGCAAAGGGACTGTCTCAAATAAGGCGCAAGGGTGAGACACCACAGCCGAAAGCTATCCTCTGCCCTTCAGGTGTACGCGCACAAAGCGGTACCTACACACATAAACTAACAAATAAATAAAATGAAGATAAAACCAACAGGTACGTTATAGGGTGAGGGAGTTAAGTATCTGAGAGCTGGGAATTGTGCCAACGGCTGCAACAGCAACACTCTTTAGGCTGACGGAGGATTAAGAATTTGAGGTTAGTGCCCATCTCAAATACACATGTATTAAAACTGAACAATACTGTAAATCTGCATGGCCCTGTATTTACTTAGCAAGTGGTCACAATTATTATTTATCACACAGAAGCAGGACTACAGGCGGCCACACAGCCTATTCAAATTAACTCACTGACAGTTTTTTAACCAGCCTCGAGGGTCAATCTTAATTCTTCTCTAATTCCAGGCTCCCAAACACCCTGTTAATTTTGTTTCTAGGGGGAAAAAAAACCCTTATCCTAAAGAAAGAGAAACGGAGTCAGATGGTGGTGTCAAGAGAACACAAGTCTAGTTACTTGGTTGAAGCAAATTCTAATAACCCTGATATAAATGTAATACAGAGTACTGCCTAGGTCCCAGTGAGCTCAGTATGTGCTGAGAATCAAGCTGCAGGGAGTGCTGTTGACCCTGGTGATTCTATCTACCATGCTGACATGAGAGCCCCACAAAGGCAGATTATAAATGACAGTCAGGAAGATGGATAGGAAACACTTCCTGGAAGGGGAGCAAGATGTAAGGTCAGTAGATACAAAGCATCGGGTGAGGTTAAAGCATGCCATATTAGGAGTCAGATCAGAGTTCCCAGGAGCTAAGTTAGAGGGTTCTTTCTGGCATAAGTATTTTCCATCATTAGTTCAATTATTACTTCATTAATTAGAAAGCATAATATAACAAACAACTATGAAATTACTCCCAAGCTAATTACCATTAGCTTACATCTACATATACATGTTATCGTGTTTTCCTGTCTCTTTCCCTGAGGCTTTCCCTGGCACACGCTAGGCTCACACAAAGCCCACCTTATACACTGCCCTCCCGCCTTAACCACCTGACTGCACCCTATCCCCACCCACCACACAAAGCCCACCTTATGCACTGCCCTCCTGCCTTAACCACCTGACTGCATCCTATCCCCACCCACTTAGCCAGCACGTTCCCCTAACAGCCAACTTACAATCTGTAACTTAATTTACCCCTCTAGAGCATTAGCACTATTGTGCCAACACCTGCCCACCTCCTCCTCAATGGGTACCAACAAATTCCCTCGTTTGTATTCTGTAATACAGACCGTCTGTTTTTCTTGGTCACAAAGACCGTTTCTCAGAGCTCTTCCCTGGCCATCTATTCACAGGACTCTCTCCAGGTCCCTCATGCCTGCCTCAGTCCAGCACCCTACAGATGACCTTCCTCCTGGAGCCTTCAGTCCTGACTACTGACCCAACATCTCTTCTATGACAAGCCCTGACTGAGGCAAACTTCCCTCTTCCTTAAGTGGGATCCCGCCTAGGGTTCTCTAGAACAGCGGAGGGCACCAACGTCCACTGTTGAAATCCTTGTGTACATTTCACGACCCCCACCACACACACACACACACACACACACACACACACACACGGGGTGTGGTGTGGTGTGGGGGGTCTGTCTTCTTGTTGGTTTGTCTGCCTTTCTTTTATAACACTGGAGATCAAATCCAAGGTCTTACTAAGCAAGTGCTCCACAGCTGGGCTACATCCTCGCTGTACCAACCGTACATTCTGTTTCGAGACAGGGGTTCCACTATGTTGACAAGACTGTTCCTAAACTTACAAGTATCCTAAGTAGGTGGGATTACAGGTTTGTACCACCATGCCCAGCTCAATTTCCTGCATCCCAAGATCTCACATAATAAAAATGAAAGACAAGGCCTCTGGATTGCTTTAGGTAAGAATCCTACTTCTATCTTACTAGCAGACTGACCTTGGACAATGAAAAGAAGACAAGACCCCCTCACCTGAGGTTAGGAACAGTAAAGCAGGCCACATGCCGCACTGACCCAATCCTGCCTGCCACCACCATTTCACTATTATGATTATTACGTCACTAATGCCAAAGGCTATATTAGTAACAAGAGTAGGAGGGCCAAAGAGACACAAGGCTTCGAGGGTCCCCACTCCTCTAAGCCTTAATTATCAGGATTTCACTATGTTGGTAATGATTAAGTTCCCTTCCTTTCTTCCCTCCCTCCTCCCTCCAACCATTCCTCACGATATCGTAATCCTGTGTTATGAAACTGTAATTTGAGAAACCTAAAAGATTCTCCTCCACAACAAACATAAAATTAGTGAAAGAAACGAGCAAGGAGACGCTCCTTGTCATCGGACAGGATGGCTGTTCTGCGGTTTCTCGATGTGTGGTGTCCGCAGGTGACCCCCACCCCATGCTGCTTGGGGGAAGTCCCTCAGTATTTCCCATACACCTGGATTTGAGTTCTGGCCGAGTGCATGGCTCACAAGATTTAGACACTAGTTCCTCCTGTCTCCCAGTCACCAGGAGAGACCCCCAGATACCTGGGCTCCAGCAGACCTTGTTCCACACCCCAGGCTATCTCTCTCACAGCACTGGTGATCTCATGACGCGATGTGTATGCAAAGCAGACGTTGAGGAAACACCTGAGGATGGCAGAGCAGAATAATTCACCAAAGGGAGACAGGGTCTGATGGCTGGAGTCTGAATCCAGATCAGCCATTCCCTGGAAGGACACAGGCACTTTACTTTTAAAGGGTAGATTACGGGAGGTTTCCTGATTTCTTATCGTTCTTGGAATAAGCATATTCTTCAGCTAATTAGATCAAATGTAAATGGCCTCTATTGCCTTCCTAACTGCCTCTACTCCCCTATCCCCACTACTGCCAACCAGTCCACAGAGGAAGGAAATCCTCTGTGATATTAGCCTAAGCCTTGGGTAGGAGGCCAGATGGAAGGTAAAATCAGTGCCCACACTACTGTTTCAAAGCCACACACAGTGAAGTGTGCAGTACCGAACTCCTGTTTTCTAAATCTGTCCATGAGCCAAAGAGTGGGACAGAAAAGATTCTTGAAAGGCATGTAGACAGGGTTGGGACTGCTGGGGTTTTTTATTGTTATTATTTTTAATTTTTCGAGGCAGGGCCCCTGCATGTAGTTAGGTTGGCCTCAACCTCACCAAGATATGCCTGTTCCTGCCTATCTAGTGATGGAATTAAGGGTATGCTCTACCACACCAGACTGACACTAATGGATATCTATCCCAACACTTGTCAAGTTAAAGTATATGTGGGGTGTGTGCGCGCGCGCGCGTGTGTGTGCACATTTATCAAGTTAAAGTATATGTGGGGTGTGCACGCGTGTGCACATTTATGGTTCCCAAACACAGTGGGGTGGGGAGGGCAAGGGACTGGGTTTGCATGTGAATGAATGGAAAGGCACCTGGTCACCTCTAGAGGTCAAAGCCTCTAAGCATCACAAACTTCTCTCTCATGAGCCCCGCATGGGACATAGACCTCGGAAGCTCTGGGGGCCTCTCCAAAGGACAACCTGAGAACTTACTTGTTGTAGTTCTTAGTAGCCTGGACAGCATGTGCAATCTTCTCCTGGAGGTCCAAGGGCAACAAATGCAGATCACCCAAGACACGGATGCACACCCCATGCTTCTGCAGCTTCTCCCTGATAAGGGAGAAAGGAGACAACACGGTGACAGGGAACCTGCCAAGCTGGAGAACGAAGAAGAACTAACCAAAAAATTGTCGTCTGTTCTGTGTGTGCAATTCCAGTCCCAGGGCGATACACTGAGAGGTACCCAAAACTACGGAGGCTTAGATAAGACTTGCCCAAGGTCATTTCACAAGTCACATCTGGCTTGGACCAGGTCTGTTTCTCTTGGCCACACAATATTATCTCAGATGTCCTTGGGAGAGTTGTATTTTATACATCTGTGATTTCTGTCCCAATTGAGCAAGCCAGTAAATTGCTCCAGAGTAGGAACTGTATTACTGGTGACATTTGTTATATTTTTGTGCAGTAGAGAATAATGACAGCAGAGTAGACATTTGTAGAGTGAGACAGTGGTTGAAATATTTTAGTCCAATCAAGGAATTCCCTCACTAATCTGTCCTCTGAGGTATGGACTGTAAGTTCCCCTCTACAGACCAGGAGACGGAGGTCCAGAAAGATTAAAATGTTGAGAAATCTGGATGGATGAATAAACACTAGGTCTGAGCCCGGAGGTCTGGTTCTAGAGCCCGACCACGCCCTCACTCACAGTGAATCCACACAGTAGCTCTCATGAGGTGAGTGCGTACTGTTTCTACCCAGCCTCTCACTGGGAATGCCACAGGGAAGCTGCTGTTTTATTGAGAGGCAGGAGCTTAATGCTGTGTGGCAGGAATTTCTGGCAGGCCCCAAAGGACAAGACCCAGAATTAAAGGCCACAATCATGGCCCATGTGTCTATAAAACCTTCAACCACATCTTGTCAAAAGTCTGTGAAACAAGAACCATTTACCTATTTTGGGAGATCTACAAGATTATAAAAGTTCAATGTAGTCTAATCAAAGCCAAAATTGAGGAATACCTAGATTTCAATCCAAGTATGCTCACTTTTGCTGATCCTGCATACACTCCTGGCTTCTTTGAGCTCAGTATTACTTGTCTCTCAGTCTCCCCCTACCTGGGAACCCTGACAAGCCAGCCTGCTATACTATCCTGACAGGCCGCTCAACTTGAAAAAGGGGCTCAGGAAGCTCATTCTTCACAACACAGTCAAGAGGTGCTAGAGGTTCACAGAGGACCTACCAAGGCCCTGAAGAAGCGATGATTGAGCTACCAACCTGGCTCTATCACCAACTTACTGTGGCCACCTACAAGGCCTTTCCTTCTCTTTAAAAGACTTAATGTCCCAATCATGAAATACTCTAGACTAGCAGACTAGCAGTTTTGTGTTGCTCCTTCGTGTGAATGTGGAGGCCAGTGGATAACCTTGGACGGCAGCCTCCTTGATAAAGTTTCAGATAAAGAGCTGGGGTGGGGTCAGGGAAGGTCAGGCAGGGATGGTAGGCAGGATGCTCTCCATCTGGACGGCAGCTTACTGTTCCTCCATCAGGCAGCTGAACTTCTGTCGGGCCAGATCCAGGAGCCCGTCAACCTCATTCTTGGAACGTTTGAAGTTCTCAATGCTGAATGCATAGACAGTCACTTCTAGGATGCCCAGGTTCAAACACCAGCGCAGAGTCTGGGGGGAACGGTAAAGAAAGAGCTAGGATACAGGATGAACAGGGAGAGGGAACCAATGCTTCAGCTCTGAGCAAGGACCCCCCACCCCCAGACGTGAGTATAGACTCTGCAACTTCAGCACCTGTGTTAGAATAAAAAGCCAACTAGAAGGAAGCCGTCACCATTCAAGAATCTTAAAGACCTGAGGCTCAGCCTCTGGACTGGGGATGGGGTCTCCAGTGGAGGAGTTAGAGAAAGGACTGAAGGAGTGAAGGAGTTTGCAACCCCATAGGAAGAACAACAGTATCAACCAACCAGACCCCCCAGAGCTCCCAGGGACTAAACAACCAACCAAAGAGTACACATGGAGGGAGCCATGGCTCCAGCAGCATATGTAGCAGAGGATGGCCTTGTCGGGCATCAGTGGGAGGAGAGGCCCTTGGTCCTGTGAAGGCTCGAAGTCCCAGTGTAGGGGAATGCCAGGGTGCGGAAGCAGGAGTGGGTGTGTGAGCACCCTCATAGAAGCAGGGGAAGGGAGGATGGGATAGGGGGTTTCAGGAGGGGAAACTGGGAAAGGGGATAACATTTGAAATGATAAAATATCCAATAATTTTTTTTCTTTTTAAATCTTAATGGTTTTGTATAGGTTTTGTACAGGACAGTTCAGTGCAAAAATACTGCCTAGAAAGAGTAGGTTTTGGGTCAGTTTCTTATATACACAAATAAGCCCTATTAACACAAACACACATGCGTGCACATGCACACACACACACTCCTTTTGACCTTACTATCAAAACACAGCCAAATAATAGATTATAATCACTATTTTCATTATTACTGCAATAGTCAATACGGTATTTCTGAGAGATACATCCTTTGAAATATAATGTTAAAGGACAGGGATGTAGTTCGTTGGTAAAATGGAAGGCCTGGGTTTCAACAAAAGTACTACAAAATAAAAAACATATATACCATGAAAGGGTAGACATACAGTATGGGATGTACACACACACACACACACATTGTATGTTGCATACATATATATAGCACGATCAAAAATATTGTATGTATAAGTGGTTAAAAAAAAAGAAAAGCATGGTAATTAAGCTTACTAAGCACCATGGAAACTGCTTTCTTATATGGCTTTTCAGATAGCTTAACAAGCTGTCACACCAAGGACCACACTCCACACTCCACAGCTCAGTAAATTCTCAAGCCCTGCCGAACCCTAAGGCCTTTACACTGTAGAATTTGCTTACTGGAACTAAAACCCCATCCACATGCTTTCTTGTTACCACATACAACAGGCATGCTCTTACTCTAAAGGTATGCACTGAGTTCTGCCCTGCTTGGCCGTGGGCAAACAGGAGCACACAGGCCTGTGTGCACACAACTATGCGCGCGCGCGCACACGCGCGCACACACACACACACACAGTGACCACCTAACCCTCTTCTTCCAATATCCACTGTGACCTGTATCACCAACATGTATTTTATACATTTATATCATCACTGATAATTTATGAGCTGTATGATTCCAGGTATCCTCATCTGTTTTCTTGCACAATCTATAACCAATATCTAGACTACTACTACATATATGCAATATGTAATAAAAACTACCATAAAGATTTTTTTTTTTTCAGGAAATGTATAAAGTTCTTACTTACCATTGTGATTCTTCCATTAAGTACTGATGTGATAACTCCATCCTTTGGGTCATACTCTTTCTGAAAACATATCCACCGGGCAGTGGTGGCGCACACCTTTAATCCCAGCACTTGGGAGGCAGAGACAGGTGGATTTCTGAGTTCGAGGCCAGCCTGGTCTACAGAGTGAGTTCCAGGACAGCCAGGGCTACACAGAGAAACCCTGTCTCGAAAAACCAAAAAAAAAAAAAAAAGAAAAAGAAAAAGAAAACATATCCACCCTCATTTTTATTTTTCTCTAGCTGTTTTCCTCTGGAAAATAGTTCTTATTTTTTTGTATGCTTGTATACTACTTTTCATATGTATGATCTCTGTGCGTACATACATATAATTATTTTAATATTAAAATAACTTTTATATTTCAAAAAAACAAAAACCAAAAACAAACCCTGAGGCTGGGTATAGTGGCTCATGTCTTAAAAAAACCCACAAAAATCATGAAAAGAAACCAATCCAGGTATGTTATGGAACACTTGTAATCTGTGCTTCTGGAAGGTAAAATGGCAGGAAGATCATGAGTTTAGCCTAAATTATATATACTGAACTTGAGGCCATCATGGGCTATAAGATACAGTATCTTTAAAAAATAAAACAGGAAAAAAAAAAAAACGAACTAAATGCTGTGATTTTTATTTTAGCCCAAAGAACTTTTCAGCAAGAACACAAAGCCCTAGGTTTTTACCCAGTGCCCCATCCTGGACTTGTAATGAGTTGTAGGCAATTATTAACCTCTCTGGGACAAAGATCCTCTATCTGCAGGAAGAGATTACAAATCCATCCTGATAAGATGGCTAAGAGAGAGTGTGTTAAGTAAGGCACTGCTGCTCAGAATACAGTGTCTTTATAATGGCAGACCGAGAGGCTGGGAAGTCGGAACAGAAGCAACAACTGCACCACTGGGCAGCACTTCATAGTTTGCAAAAGAGTTTCCTGTGAATCATCTTTCAGACAAATATTTAGAAGTGGACTGCTGCTTTCATGCTACGTTAAACATGACATAGTAGTCACCTCTGAAAGCTTAACCATATCAAGAATAACTCCTGGGGGCAGTGACCCAACACACACCTAGCACTTGGGAGGCTGAGGCAGGAGAATCCCGAGGTTAAGTCCAGCTTGGATACATAGGGAGATGCTGTCTTTGTCGTTGTTGGTTTTTGGTTTGATGTGGTGTGGTTTTTCAAGGCAGGGTATCTCTGTGTAGCCCTGGCTGTCCTGGAACTCACTCTGTAGACCAGGCTGGCCTCGAACTCTGAAATCCACCTGCCTCTGTCTCCCAAGTGCTGGTCAGACGCAGCCTTTGACCTGCTGACCCAGAAATTTTCTAAATGATAAGACATTTAGTAGCAGCCTAGATGTGAGATACAATTTAAAAAAAAGACTAACGGTAGCAAAACACAGACGCCTGCTAACCCTGATATCCTGTGATGATGATGCCCGCTGGGTTAATGTCAGGAAGAGACCCTTGGGTAGCAAGCAACGAACAAAACAAAACAGGACTAAAAACCACTCAAACCACAGGCCACTCCAAGTGTCGGTTTAGCTGTCATCTAGGTCTTCAAATCACTCACTTCAGGCTCTGTCACCCGCACCCACCTCAGCAAGCTTATTGAAGCCCTGTGTGTGGCCCTCCTGCCGTTCCACCTGGCACTTCTTGGCATAACGACGGTTGCCGTCCATTATGAATGCAATATGTTTGGGCACTGGGCCAGCCTGTAGAAGAGGGCAAATAATGAAGCAAGTTCATTTTCTTTGTGATAAAAGGGGAACATGGCATCCTTACCTAATAGGTTTGAATATCAGATAAAATCCCTAGGCTGGCAAGGTGACTCAGTGGTGCAGTGCTTCTTGCCAAGCTCAATAGCCTGAGTTTAATCCCTGGGCACATGCTGGAGAAGGAAAGCCTCTCTGGTAGGCTGTTCTCTGACCTTCACATGTGTGCTGTGGCATGGATTCACCTCCATGTATCATACATACATGTAACATACATACATGTAACATACATACAGAGACACACAGACACACTAAATAATTGTCATTACATTATGTCCAGATAAAATCTGAGAAAGAACTTGGTATACTTTCTTTTTCGCTTGCACAAAGAAAGCAGTTCACTAAACCTTCTCCCTCCTTGCATGTTATACTTGCCCCCCCTAACCTTTCCTGGCATCCCTTCCTCCCCCCTACATCCCCTTCCACACCAAGAGTCCCCATCTTACGCTTTATGACCCCACCATCCCCACACAGGAAAGGAAGCACATGCGACTAGTTTTTATGAGGTGGGCTTATTTGACTAACACGATGATAACCAATTCCATCGACTTCCCTATGAACCACATGATCTGTTTCTTCTCTGTGGTTAAACAAGGGACCACTGTGTTACACACCACATTCCTGAAACTCCATTTACTCACTGCAAAGCACAGAGACTGATCTGGCAACCTGGCCACTGTGAAGAACGAGCAGTACACTGGGCCGGCAGGCATCTGGAGGGGGCCGATTCTCATGCTTTAGGGTATATAGGAGTGACCTAGCTGGTTCACACTGAGTCTACCTTTCATTTTCTCAGGAACTTCATCCTGACTAGATTACATTCCCCTTGGCAGTGTAGGAGGGTTCTTTTGTCTGTATGTCCTTGCCAAAGCCTGTTGGTTTTTGGATTTTCGTGAAGATTTATTCTGACTAAGGCATGACAAAAAAAAATTTTTTTTTTAATAACTGTATATGAATGGATCTTTGGTTTGCATACCTGTCTGTGTACCGCATGTGAGCCAGCACTCCCTTAGAAGAGGGGATCACTTCCCTAAAACTGGAGTTTACAGTGAGCTAACCAGTGGGTGCTGGGAACTGGACTTTAGCCCCAGCACAAGCAGGAAGTCCTCCCAACAGCTGAGCCACCTCTCCAGCTCTTTCTAACCTGATCTAAGTGAGTTTTGATTTTTATTTAGCTTGTAGCTACAGCTACTACTTATTGACCCATTTGTATTTCTTTATTTTAAATCTGTTCAATTGATTTAACTCTTTTATTGACTCATTATTTTGGTCTTTAACTTTTTAAAAAAGTTTTAGTTATTTATTATATATGTAAGTACACTGTATTTGTCTTCAGACACTTTCTTATTCTCGCTCCAAGCCCCGCTCGCTGTAGCTGTCTTCAGACACCCCAGAAGGGGGCATCAGATCTTGTTACGGATGGTTTGTGAGCCATCATGTGGTTGCTGGGATTTGAACTCATGGCCTGTGGAAGAGCAGTTGGGCTCTCTAAACCGCTGAGCCATCTCTCCAGTCCGGTCTTTAATTTTTTAAATTATATTTATTTACTCATTGTGAGTGTGTATGTATGTGAGCAACTGTGGAGGTCAGAAGACAATTTCTAAGAGTCAGTTCTCTATAAGAAGACCATCATCCCAAACCCTTAGATCAGGATGATATGGTTTAGGAGATGATTTCCAAATAATTATGATCTTGGACAGGGAAGAAACAACATAAGGAGCTTAGATGCAGGGATTTCTATCTTTCCTTTCCTCTTCTCCATCCTTCCTTCCTTTCTTTCTAAGAGACCAGATCTCTTTTTAGGCAGGAAATAGAAGGTGGGATATCAGGAGAAGAAAGAATTCTGGGAGAGAGGAAGGAGGCGAAGACTCGCTGGGAAGATGTCATGAATAAGATGCATGATACCTGAGCACAGGTAACCAGTCTTGTGGCAGAATGTCGGCTAGAATAAGTGGGATATTTTAAGTTATATCTAGTCAGAGAAGAGTCTAGCTATATGGCCAAGGTACTTGTAAATATAGTTTGAATCTGAGTCTTATTTCTGGGAGCACAAGGCTGGGAGAAAGAACCAGGGCCTAACCTCAACAGTTTTCTCCTTGTGCCATGTAGGTTATGGGGGCCAAATCCAGGTTGCCACACTTGATGGCAAGAACCTTTATCCATGGAGCCACCTGAGCCACCTTTCGCCTCATCCCTCCACAGTCTTTTGCTTTTTGTCTCCTACACTTATTTATGCCAACATGAGGTTGTTACCCATTCTTTCTTAAGGAAAGAGTTTCCATTTTCACTCAGAAGGTACTACTAGGAAAAGCCGTTGGAAGCTCTGGGGCAGTGGGTTCTTAACCTTCCCAATGCTGTGACCCTGTAATATAGCTCCTCATGCTGTGCTGACCTCAACCATGAGTAGTCTCATTGCTACTTCATAATTGCAATTTTAGTACTGTCATGGATCGTAATGTCAATATCTGATGACCCCATGAAAGGGTTGCTCAACCCCCAAAGGGATTGAGACCACTGGCTCCAGTGAGACAAATTTCTGTTCCCTCTCATTCACAGTCACATTCTCTTCCCTTTTCAAACTCAGGGTCTCGTGAATACGAAGTAAGCATCCTACCAGTGAGCTCTTTTGACCCTCCCAACGCCACAATTCAGTTTTCCAGAAGGAAAAATCTAACAGTCTATGTGATCTAATGATATTAGGAGACCCTGGGGCTGGAGAGATGGCTCAGTGGTTAAGAGCACTGACTGCTCTTTCAGAGGTCCTAAGTTCAATTCCCATCAACCACATGGTGGCTCACAAACATCTGTAATGGGATCTGATGCCTTCTTCTGGAGTGTCTAAAGGCAGCTACAGTGTGTCCTCGTCATATCTAAAAAATAAATAAAATCTTTAAGAGAGAGAGAGAGACTGATTGGCCTTTAAAAAAAAAGAAATAAGACACTCAGTACAATAAATACTAGAAATGCAGCCAGCTCTGCAAACTACATTATAATTTCAAGATTTTCACATTCCTTTGCTAAATTCCACTTCATAGGGATTGCTGAATTTTCATAATGACCTTTAACTAGATTACCCAACTACCTAAAAAGTCAACTTGCTCTCTGGAATACTACTCACCTTTATGATATTGGCACAGAACCGTTCCCAAAGTGAAAGCTCTCCTTCTTTGATCCACGACATAGTTCTTGCTATGTCAGAAATCACACAAGAACAAAAAACCAGCCAGATAACCTTGAATAAATGAAGAGAGAGAGAAGTCATCCGTGCTTGCAATAAATAAAACTGACTGAAAAGACTGCTGGACTGTGGCAAGCAGCACGGGTCTGAATCCAGAGACTGTTCTAAACCACGCAGGCCTCTACGAGCCAACAGGAGACCTTTGGGACAAGGTGGTTCACATTTTCTTATCCTTCTCATCTGCACTGATTTCTTCCAAATATCTTGCCACATCATGGTACCTACATCTTGGTCAATCCCCGCAACTTCCTTCTCTATTGCCCCGCAATCCATTTCTCACTTTGGGCTAACTAATCAATACCCTCCTTGGTTGTCGCATCTGTTACCTCGATGGTCACTCTCCCGGTTGGACTTGGGTCTCCCGCGGCTAACTCCACATCCAGTTTCCCCTCCTCTGGGTCTCTGTGTTCACTCCGCACCTAGGACGCCAGAGAAGGCGTTTTTTTTCTACCCCTCCAGTGCCACTCACGACTTGGCGCTGGAAGAACACGTCACCTCTGTGCGATTGGACACGCCTCCTCCGTCCTTGGTGGGCGGAGCCGCGCCCTGCGCCTGCGGGCTCGGGGGCGGAGCGGTGTGAGTTCTTGCGAGTTGGCTATTGGTGGCCGCTCTAGAGGGGCGTGGAAACAGCGCCTGGGAGGCTGAGGTCACGTGAGCCGATACTACTGCGGCTTGTGTCTCCTGCTGCAAACCCTGCAAGTTAACGGCCTGAGAGTGGTCAGTCCACGCATGCTGTGTGGCCTCGGGTGTTGTGGCAATTTGTTACGGAGAGAGGATGGGCTAGCTCCACCTCAAAAATGAGCTTCTCTATGGATGATCGCAAATGCTTATATTTTGTGAGACACGGTAACAAGCCTCCTGCCTCAGTCTCCCCCAACTGCTGGGGATATGGACATAAACCATGGAAAAGTGAACTGCGTTTCTTTAAAAATTTGTCTTAAAATTGTTCTTTTATACGAAACTGGTTGGTGGCGTGTCGTCACTGAACTGAGCAGTCAGAAGGCTGAGGCCATGAAGATTAATGTCTTTTCTGCTACGTAATAAACTTAACGTCTGCCTGATCTACGAGAAAATTCAAAAACTTCTAACGCGTTTATATGTGTCGCCTTTTAATGCTGTTAATTCATTGGAAAGGTTTCTTGCTCTGGTCACTTTTGGGGGGTGATTTAAAGCATCCCGACTTTATAATTTGCAGATTCCGAAGACCCACATTAACGAACGTAAAAGGACGAGCCAGAAAGAGCTTTACTCTTAGGACTTCCAAAATCACAGCCCATAGCGCTGGAGAATAAAGCCCTAGTGGTAGAGTGCTTGCCTAGCATGCCAGAAGCCCTGGGTTGAGTTTCCAGCCCAGCATTAAAAAAAAGCAAGGTGCTGGTGAAGGCAGGGCAATCAGCAGTTTAGATCACACAGGGCGTTTGAGCCTAGCATGGCCTACACAGGAAAACTCAGCCTCAAAACTAAACCAAAACAGAAACAATCTTAAACATACAACTAAGAAATCAAAAGCATTACCTGTGCAGCAAGTCTTGAAGGACTTTTAGATAATAAACAGAACAAAATTGGCTTCAGGAGACTTACCTCCTCAAAAGTATTATCCAATGTCTTTTAATTGTATTTAATGATACGGGGAAGCAGTTCCGCTTTCTTAAAAAAAAAAAAAAATGGCAAAAAAACTGAACTCTCATATCTGATGCAACTAGTATTTCTTTCAAATCACACTTCTATCTGTAATAGTTTCACAATTCCAACGAACTTTTTTTTTTTTTTAAACCTCATTTGCCCTGTGGTCTCAATGACATGGGGTAAGATGTCACCTGTTCAGCTTTACCTGAGGAAAGCACAAAATGTGACTAAACAAAGCTGTGGAGATGAATGCCCCATTCATCAGCTCTCACACTTGTGTTTTCTTTGTGAGCTGTGAAGCTTCTGCTAATAACGCCAGTTCTCAGGAAGGCTCTTAGCTCACTGAAGCCTAGTAGTTAGCGCTGCTGGGTTTTTAACTTTTGGTGCAATTAGTTAAAGGGTCACAAACCCCTGCTCTGGTAACAGTTTGAGGATTTATTTAATCCACTTTCTGTTAATACTTAGGTTTCCTTTTGGTGAAGTATTCCCCCCCTCAGACCCCTCCCTGTGGAAAATCTTCCTGTATTTTTGAGAATGTTTAAGCACGCACTAGGAAGTTAGCAAAATGTATCACAAAATATTGGTTTATAGTTGAAGAATCTCCTTTGGCCTCCATTTCTCCAGTTGTGTATGGTACTTTCCCTTTTGGGGTGTCGCAAGGGGTTAATTAGGATTTGTAAAGGGCTCTGAGAAGTAAAGGACAAAGTATTATTAGGGTCTCATGCCCTAAGCCCTGGCCCCCGCCTTTCATCCCAGCAGCGGCAGAGGCATCCCCATTCTTATGCACGCCAGGTCTCTAATCCCCTCTTGAATGTGGCAGCTTCCAAGGAAGGGCCAAGAGGCCTAAACTAGCAACAAAACTCCAGTGTAATGAGGTGCTACAAGGGCTGAACTTTCAAGATTCATCCCTGACAAAGTGGGCAGGGGAAAACTTAATGGTCCTGTAACTTCCCGATCCGAGGTGGGGGTAATGGGCAGAGAAAAGCATCCTAAGCATCTGAAGAGAGAACAGAACCAACTCTGGAGTACCAGTAAGTCTTTATTTTCCCAGGGAAGAGAAGGGAAGGTAAAGTCAGCATGTGTTACAAAATGATTATATGACAGGCGTACAAGTACCCGGGTACAGTAAAAAAAAAAATCAACCATGAAATAAAACACCCCAGGGGTGGGGTCGCCGAAGCCCCAGGGGGCTTCATCTCCTGCAGTTCAGGAAAGAGATCAGGGAAAGGACAGACAAGTACACACTTTCCCACCCGCCCCATAAATTCAAGATTTCTCACAAAGCTTTGGTTTCTAGCAGTAAACATGGAGATACATTCGTCCGTCTCCTAGTAACAATCTCGTGGCCTCTTTGACAATAGTTTCTTGCACCGGGATTAAGTTCCTGAGTGACTCGACTGTACATTCATAGTCCCTTTTCTGGTCTCTGGATTCCATTTTCTACATGGAAGGCCCCACAAATGCTTCTCTCTACCTAAGGGTGACAGATTACCTTGGTTTGATCCATTCAAAGTCGAATCACACCATGAAATGGTCTTGCCAGGGAGAAGTAGCTCACCTGCAATCCCTGCACAGAGGAGTCTAAGGCAGGAGGATAGCCAGGAATCTGAGGCTATCCCCGGCTACAGAGTGAGACCCTGTCTCAAAACCACCAACCAAAACTCTTCACTGAGTTAGGGAACAAAGGGAGAATGAGGTTCATGGCTTCTTCAGAATTTTTACATGGGTTATTCGAGAGTTGCCCAAAGAAGCAAATGAGCACCAGTTTTCTTATGAGGGAGAAGAGAGGCTGCCTTAAGGTCATTGTGGTCCAGAATGGGAGATAGGGGAGGAGCACAGAAGGGAAAGCCATGGTCCCTGAGGCTCACTTTGAGAAGAGGACCCCACATTTAGGTTTCAGATGGTGTTGTCTGGTGCAGAACTTTCTGTCAAAGATGCTTTGGCTATTTGTCTCAATACAACAAAAGTTTTGTAAACAATAAAACCCCAAAAGAACATGAAGACCAACACATTTATATTTACACAACTAGGCCACCTAGCAATCACCAACTCAGAGACAGTAAAGTCCTACAAAGGCCAGACGAATACAATTAACTAGGGGTGGGGGTAGCATTTTGGGGAAATAAGAAACCAGGATCGGACACACACCGCCCAATGTGTTCTATTGCATTCATCCCGTTTCAACACAGTGAGGTAGGTTTGTGGCGATCTCACAGCCCGTAAACGAAACTCCCCCCCTCTTCCCTTTAGCTGCCTGCCAACCATCACACTAGAGCAGGGCAGGAGACTTGCCGCAGAGGCCCTCTGGAAGGTCTCTCTGGAAGCCAAGATTGTGAAAGGCTAAGGATTTGAGCCCTTGCCTCATGTTCCCATGCCTGGACAGTACAGTGTAGGAAGGAATGAGGTACTGGTCTTAAATTGCATCTTTACCAGGATAACTCAGTGGCAGGGAACTTCCTAGCACAAATGGAGCCCAAGGTTCAGTCCCCAGTATTGAAAAGCAATCAAACCAACAAAACACCACGTCCTCATAAATTTGCATTGAAAAAAAAAAAAAAACACACACACACACAAACACTCACACCCTGCTGTGCATGGCAAGCTTAGACTAATCTGGCAAAAAGATGGACTTGGCATATAAAGTTTCTCTTGTGCCTTTCACCTGGCCCAGCCTTTAATGTCTCCGTACCAACTTTTTGTCCTATGTTTGGCCAAAACCAGATCAAGTCTTGGGGCAGCTCAATTCAAACCTGTGAGACATTTTTCAAGGACGCTATGGCAGAAAAGCCAGCTGTAATCAGCAAAAATGAGGTAGTTCACCAGGCTGTGCACTCCAAATGGTTGGTCTCCATGGTGATCAAAACAAAAAAAGTATTCCTGCTGTGCAGACCTGGAGCTGCTGTGGACTTATCCCTGAGATTGCTCATGTACCTGAGAACACAGTGCAGGAATGAGGGCCTTAAGATTAAAATATACAAAAATACAAACCCAATATTTATATTAAGGGAAAAAAAAAACGCACAAGATACGTCATTCGCACATAGATAGTGCAGTTGCCATCCTAGAGAAAGTGGGACCCAAGGTGCAGTTACCCAAGGGAGCAAATAAATTAAAATCCCATTGGCCCAGAAAGGGCTGGGAGTGAGGTGGGAACAGCAGGTCTGCAGTTGTCCCTCCAACCACCCTCTTTGCCTGTCGTCACAACCCGTTGCTAGACACCCTTCCCAGCAAAACATCGCAGGTCTGGGTTATGAGTAAGCACGATGTGAAAACAACCTCGCCTTGCTCCTGAGAGTCCCTTCCACAGAACACAGTTGCTGGGTAGCTGGAGGGTTAGGTTCATTAGTCTTGGTGCGATACTTGTTTGACATCCTGTCTGGCAAGGGAAATATCACACAGCCTTCTACAAAAGAAGAGCTTCCCTATCCCAGCCATTTGGCAAAGCACGTTAAAGCCTCAGATAAAGCATGCAGGTTCTAGGGTGGTTCCCCCACAAAAGCCTTCACTTGCTTTTAGATAGAACGAGGTAGGAGTTCCTTTGCCTCACCCTTTCCCTCCCTCCAAGGAAAGACAGGGTGACACTGGGAACCCCGGCCTGAGACATAGCAGTGCAAGCTACCCATGCAACCCACCCTATCCCCACTTTCTCCACTCTGCAGATTGATGCTTCCTCCCTGAAATTCCCCATTAGCCAAAGAATAACCCCTACTCCTGGGCCTCAATTCTGGGCTTCTGGGAGCAGGGCAGGGCTGTGGATCTCTTCCTCTTCCTCCCGGAAGTAGGCAGGCTTTCCCTGAGAACTGGGGCCCTGCTGGGCCTTCAGTGGACATGAGGCCACCATATGGTTGATGCTTTGGCAAAAGTGGCACTTCTTCGGCTGGGGTGGCAGCTTGCATTCCTTGGCATGATGGTCTAGCCCACCACAGTTGTAGCACCTGGCACGAGACAAAACGATAATAACGGTGAGAGAGATACACAGGGGAAACCGTTTGAAGCCTCCTGATTGGCTGACACTTCTATCCACGTTTATCACTATAATCAGACCCCTCCCTGGTGATCCAGTTCCTGCTTCTGAATCTCAATCTTTTCCCTTTCCAGACGCCTTGGGGAAAGCCTACTAGCTCAGAGGCAGAGAAAGCACACAGCTGACCTACCTCCTCCAATCCCACACAACAAAAAGGTTCCTTCAACCTAGGTCTCTTTCTTCCCTGATGCTACCCCTCCTTGACTCTATTTAGCTCTTGTTTACAGAGAACTCTTGGGTTAAAGTTGTGTCAGGGCTGAGCCACACCACAAGTACTTGTTCAAAGTAAACAGAGTAAACTCTTGGGGGTTAAAGGTGTTTGTTAGGCCTGAGCCTCAACAAAAGAAACAGGTTGTTCCGGCTCACAATCTCAGGGTTCCCAACGTGATCAAATATCCCCGCAACAATGTAGCTGATCTTCCAGTTAGTTACCATCAACTTGAAAAGATGGAGAGAACAAAAAATAGACCCCAGCTGTGAGGTACTGCCTAAGGAATAATAGATAAGCCTGCCTAGGGTCTGGGGCTGGAGGAATAAGTGCTCTTAACCCCTGAGCCAGCTCTTCAGCCCTATTTACTTGTTTATTCATTCATTTCTAAGACAAGGTGTCACTATATACTCCTGCCTGGCCTTGAACTGGTGGAAGTCCATTGTTTGTCTGTCTCCTAAGTCCTGGCATTACTAGCATGTACCACCTGACCTGACTTAAAAAATGAAGTTTTTGGGTTTGTTTTTTGTTTTTTTGAGATAGGGTTTCTCTGGGTAGCCTTGGCTGCCTTGGAACTCCCTCTGTAGACCTCAAACTCTGAGAATCCTGCCTCTGCTTCCTGAGTGCTAGGATTAAAGGCATGTGTGACCATGTCTGGCTAAGAAAGAAATTTTAAAGCCAAATTATATCACCTCTTCAGAGGCTAAGAGGTTCTTAGTCCCATGGTAAAAATGCAGATGCTAACATAGCAGATGCCCGAGTGACGGTCCCCATCCTTGGCAACTATACAAGCTACATGCTACCCTTCCAGGCCATACCTGTCTCCTTTGGATCTTCGCTTCTGCATGTTCTTTCCCTTTGGCCGCCGCTCACTTCCAATACAGAACACGCCACCAGGGCCAGTGACACGGATGGATTCCAGACCCTTGGCAGACTTCTTAAAGGTGAACTCCACCGCCTCGCCCTCCTTGAGGCTTCGGAAACCTTCCATGTGCAGCTTGCTCTATGAAATGGAAACATGAGATTTTACTATTTGCCTCTGTTACTGTGCCATAAATCAAAACTGCAAACCTATGACCTGTCCCTGTAAGACAGGAAAGAGAAGTGACAGAACTCCCATCTCACAGGTGAGAAAACCAAACTCAGAGCTGAGTGTGGCAGCACATACCTGTCGCCCTAGTTTGAGGCCAGTGTGGACTATACGAGGAGACCTGTCTCAAAAGACAAAACACGACCCCAACTCTGCCATAAGCAGGTGAACTGTAGGGTCACCATACAAACAGCAAGAAAGCACCTCCATTCTTAGGAAATACACACGAAAACAGAAACATACTGAATGCTCTATTTATGGTTACTAAGACAATATAAGTGAGCCACATTTGATAGACAAGCCTTTAATCCCAGTACGGGAGACAAAGGCAGATGGATGGATCTCTGAGGTTGAGGCCAGTCTGACCTATACATATACAAATGCATTTCAGGCCAACATAGTGAGAACCTTCCTGAACTTCCCTCCTACCCCCCATCCCCCCAAAAAACCAACACAAACTGTACAGAGATAAAAAATACAACAAAATGCTAATCTATGAATCTGGGAAACACAATTATGACAAATTTTGTGTATTCTTATAATCTTTTAAGTTTCATATCATAAAGATAGTATTTCTGAAAATTGAAGTCACTTACAGGATAAGGATTGAAATGGAAGCAATTCTAGGAATTTTCTGGTATGTCTGAAGACAGCTATCTAGTATACTCATATGCATAAAATAAATAATTCTTTAAAAAAAAAAAAACAAAAAACAAAAAAAAACAAGATTTATTTATGTATGTGAGTACACTGTGCACTGTCTTCAGACACACCAGAAGAGGGCATCAGATCGCATTACAGATGGTTGTGAGCCACCATGTGGTTGCTGGGAATTGAACTCAGGACCTCTGGAAGAGCAGTCAGTGCTCTTAACCACTGAGCCATCTCTCCAGCCCTAATAAACACTTCATTTAAAAAAAAAAAATCACAATCAGACAATCTACAAAAAGCTACCAAACACTTAGAAACTACACAGACATTACTCGAGCCAGACCTGGAGGTCCATCTCTGCCCACCCCACAATCCCAGTACTCAGGGAGCCTGGACAGAAAACACCAGCTGGAGCTGGAGGCCAGCCTGAGCTACATAGTTACCTCAAGGCCAGAACACTTAGAATGACAGATCTACTTTAAAAGCTATTATTAAGGGGCTGGCAGGATGGGGCAGTGGATAAAGTCAGTTGCTGCCAAGCTTGAAAACTTGAGTTCAGCCTCTGGAATGCACATGACAGAAGGACAGACTCCCAATGATTATCTTCTGACCTCCACATGCACACTGAGGCACACTGAGGCATGTGTGCCCCCGCCCCCCACCCCCAGATTTTTAAAAAGCATGAAGAAAAGAAATCAATAAATTAATTGTTCATACCACATTTTGGCAGCTCATTTTGGGTGAATTAATGAAGTACGGGTTTCTGACTTTTTTTTTTGTTTTTTTGGTTTTTTTAGAGACAGGGTTTCTCTGTAATCTTGGCTGTCTTGGAACTCACTCTGCAGACCAGCCTGACCTCAAACTCATAACAGAGATCTACCTGACTCTGCCTCCCAAGTGCTGGGATTAAAGGTTTTGACACCACTGCCCTGTGGGTTTCAGGTTTTTGAGACAGGGTCTCACTAAGCCTGACCTCAAATTCATGATTCTCCTGCCTCAGCCTCCAAGATGTTGCAATTACACATGTATTCAGGGGCAATGAGGAAGGGTTATTCTTTGCTGTCTGTCTGTCTGTCTGTCAGCTTTGTTACCCAAGCTGCTCAACTTCCCATCAATTCCAAAGTGTTTCCTGCTACAGCCCCTTGGGCAGCTGGGACCAGCTGAATATGCCCAACAAGGAAACAGATAATAAATGATATGATTCGGAATGTAAGTAAGGACTCAGAGCAATTCCTATTGACTAGTCTCCTGGAAACACGACAGGTTGTACCAAAACTTCAAAAACGTAAGTATAAGCAGTTTGCAAAGAGCCTAGCCCCCTTTAAAAAGCAGGGGATGCTAGTCAGCAGAGGAACCAAGAATCCCTTAGGTCACGGCTGTCACCTTAGCACATACCAGATCCTTTGTTCATCAGTGTAGCGACAGCACCTCCTAGCCCTTAGTGTAAGGGATTCAGAATATCTAACTATGTCAACAAAGAAGAATCACCATAAGACATGGGACTCATGGGCAGTGGTGGCGCACGCCTTTAATCCCAGCACTTGGGAGGCAGAGACAGGCGGATTTCTGAGTTGAGGCCAGCCTGGTCTACAGAGTGAGTTCCAGGACAGCCAGAGCTACACAGAGAAACCCTGTTTCAAAAAACTAAAACCAAACAAATAAACAAAAAAGACATGGGACTCAATGGCAGAGTGCCGGTCTAACACACAATGGTTCTTTCTCACTTCCCCAAAAAGAAAAAAAAAAGGACCTGGGTGTGGTGGTGCATGACTTTGGTCCTAGCAGAGGCACTGCATCTGAAGCCGGCCTGGTCTACATAGTTCCAGGCTGGATATGGTTATGCAGAGACACTATTGAGACACACACACACACACACACACCACACACACACACACACCACACACACACACACTCACACAAAGAAAAGAAAAAGTATGTGAATTCATAGAAACAAAAATAGACCCCTGTGCACCTAACCAGGGCTGTCTGAGAACATCAGCACATGCCACTATATTCTAGTTGGCAGAATACGTCACACTAGGACTCTTTAGCCAGAAAGGGCACAAACCCTCTACCATGCTAACTTTTGTTATTAAAATAATTTAATTGGTATTACACAAAACCAAACTTCCACCAAAGATGCTGGTGAAGAGCCCCGGCTTGGGTACCACAACCACTCTCTAGGCTCAATCAAAATGCAAGCTCTCTAATTAGGCCTTGAGGTTCCTCAGGAAAATGGCTAAGTGGTGGTTTTCACCTTATTCCTTGGCTGGCCTAGCAATTCACTATATAGACCAGGCTGCCTCAACTCAGAGACCTGCTCACTTAGCCGGCCGGTTACCTTGTTCATATAGACTAGGTTGGCCTTGAACTGGAGATCTCCCACCTTTAGCTTCTTGAATGCTGGACTAACAGATATAGGCCCATAGTAGGCATCTTAGCGCAAGCAGTACCTTTTGACCTAAACAGAGTGTTAGGTCCAGATTCTGATGGACATGGTCTCATTTACACTCCAATTAAACACTTTATGATTATTTATAATTGTCCCAGAAATACTGTCACAGAAATATTGCAAAGGTATGTTGCTTTGCTTTTTATGAAGGGAGCTTGGGATCGAACCCAGGGCCTCACATTGCTAAGAATACTCTAACCAGACCCCCTCCTCCCAGTGTTTTACACACAGAGAAATATCCAAGGCATGGTGACCTCCAGCTTCAGTTTGATGGGAGCGGGGGTGGGGGTGGGCAAAAACCTTAAAGCAGTAAATAGAAGTAATACAATGTTCAAAAGGCCCCATCTCTCAGCCCCACTAAGCACTCCTAAAAGTCAAGAGGCGCTAGCTAGAGAGGAGCTGGAGCAGCCAGGCAATTCCTGCCTGAGTAGGGTCCCTCTCAGGTCCAACTGTGATGCAGAAGATGAGGGAATAAGAAAAGTCTGGGTCTCTGAGTGAGTTCCCTCCTCACTCATTTGTAAAACGGAGCATAGACTGATTTTATGGTGGGGTTTTATACATGAAGAGTAGTTAACACTTCACCAGCCATGTATAAATCCTCAGAGAGTACCAATTACCTACCTTTCAGGCTGGATGGAGACAGGTTAACAGTAAGAGCCACGTATTGAGACGCTCAGAGAACGCTCCTTTAATTACTAACCATTCTTAGGAACTCAGAAAACAGCCCTCCATGAGGTCCGGTTTACTGAGAGCAACACCCTCCCGGCTCCACCCACTCCTACGACTAGTGAGCCCTAAGGGACAGTATAAGTAGGTAAGGCAAATGAGACTGACTAACCCCCTCTGTCCCCCCAGCACTGAAGATCTGCTAAAGACTGCCTCTGCCTGCACCTCAACTGAAAAGCCTAGGCAGGATTTAAACTGGTGGTCTCCAGGGGTGGCTGCAGTCCCCTCCCCCACTCCTTTCTAAAACATAGTTTGAATTCTTCTCTTATCAGATAGGTAATCAGTGTGCAGCCCCACCAAGCCAGACTCCCGGGGCCAGAATCTAAAAGGAGCCTGAAATTCTTCTACCACCCCCAGTCCACCCCTAACCACACACAAAGCAGGGCCCCGCCCCTCTTCCCATCCCCTCCAAAAAGAAAAGGCCCTGGGGGGGAGGGGCATGGCCTGAGCTCCCCCTATAGAGCCCAGACCCCGGGAACAAAGAGTTGACACTGGTTGGTTCTGGTGGTCAGATTCCTGGAGTTCCAGGGCACAGATCCCCCTAGGATGGCTCACTCCCACCCTCCCCCCACATTCATACCGGACCGGACTGGTTCCTTCCTTCCTTCCCACTATGGTCGGGATGAGAGAAACGGACTCTGAACCTCTTGCCCAGTCAGACTCCGGGAAGGGGAAGTTTGCTAGTCAACTAGCAGCCATCTTCCTTCCCAGCTACCCTCCCGTACCTCCAGGATGGACTAGAGAGGATGCCTCCCCTATGCAGCCTTCAGCCAAGTCCTTCCCGCAGCAAATAAATATTTCAACGGGAGGAGGGGCAGGAATCCCATTTTCTTTTTCCAAACTTGTGGAAGTCAGGTGTGCACCCTGCTTGGGCCACTGCAGGGGGGAAGATGACACCTAGGACAGTTACAGCATTTCCTCCGGGTGCCCCATGGCCCTCTTCAGTTACAAACACTTCCTGGCTTCTGCTTCTTTCTTTTGCCGAATCCCCACCCGCCCCCACATCGAACACCCCAGCCCAACATCAATGTGGACCCAAGAATAAGCAAAAGTTCTGATTCTCAGACTCATTTGTCAAAGCTTAGAGTTACAACTAGCCAGTCTCTTCTGGTTCCCACACACCATTCATTTCATGCACTTCTTTAGGGGAGAATCTTCCGGTACCCAACCAGTTTACCAGGACCAAGACCAGGGCTCTCTCCTCTTCTCTGGCACACAGGTCCATTCCAGTTCTGACGGACCCATACATGTATGTCCCTGACCAGTTCTGGGTTTAGGAACCAAAGTGTATATCCAGTGTTTACTGTAGACCAGGCAGGGAGCTAAACACTGAAACCCATGCAGCACCCCAACCGGAAGGTCCACAAATGACTTGAAGGTTAAGAAAGCTCTGCTTCTGAGGAGAAATCTGATCAGACACCCTAATGAAGTGAGACCATCCAAGTATCTATTTGGGAGAGCCAGGGAGTGTCCCGGACAGGAAGTTGAGATAAAAACAAGCACCTTGATGACAGTAACGGAGAAAAGACAAATGTTGGGCCCACTGCCATGAGCCTGGTTTTGCTAGCCAGCAAGACGTAACAGGGCAAGTCGGATATCATTTTTGCTTGATATAAGCTTAAAGACCCTAAATAATACCTTTTAATTTCAAAGACTCATCACTGGTGTCACAGTGTGGTGATAGATACTGTAATGTCCCCAATCTAAGGTTAACTGCCGGCCATTCACCTCTGCTCAGTGGCCCGGACCAAGTGCTCCTCCACAGCTCTCCACCAGATGGTGCATCAGCCCATCCGAGGCTCGGAAGCAAGGGCACTTGGATTTACAGACCCCTCAGCTCTTCATGGTGGTACTTTCTTCTCATCTCACCCTGACCCTAGGCCATGAACAGGGAGTGCAGGGTGCAAACGGGAGGGAAGAGCTTCCCGGGGTTTATTCCAGAACCATAGAGAAAGCCATCACATTGGCTTCTATTCCCAGGGTTTATTCTAGAACCATAGAGAAAGCCATCACGTTGGCTTCTATCTAACAGCAACGGGAAATTGTGCTTAAAAAGAGTGTTTCCTGCTCCAACCCCTCCCAGACTTAGACTGCACAGATAAGCTCTTCATGTAGGTGACAGCTTCTCAAAATAAATAAAAATTTAAGAGTTGATAGATGAAGTTTAACTTCTGATTAGGAATGTTTGAGCAATGCTTACGTCCTATACTCAGGACCAAGTCACTGAAAACCACTGATAACACATGACAAGGAGCAATGCCACCCACAAGGCCGAAGTTTACCGCATTGGAAGCTTTGCTTGGAATGGTGGCAAAGCCTTTACCCAGGAAAAGCATGTGTCCTCAGAAAGAGGGCGCCAAATAGTTCATAATGACAAAATAATACTTCTTCGTATTAACTTTATATATTGAACAAAAAAAACCTCTTTCCTAATCCACCTCTTTCCACTGACATAGGAATGACAGGTAGTGTCTGGGGTTTGATTCCAAGTTGAAGCCAAAGTTGTGGGGTTCAGAGTACCCCACAAATACTCAGGGATACTACATGGTGCCAGGCCATATCCTAACCAGCTCAGAAGAAGCTGCCTCATTCACACACAGAATGTGGTCTCTTCTGGTGAAGACAAGAGTCTACTCCTGATCCTCCAAGTTCCTCAGGACATTGTAACACGTTTTCCCTTCCCATCTTCATTGAGATCAAGTACGAACACTACCCTGACAGCCAAGTTCTTCTCTTGAAAGGACATCCGCACTGGTGGAGACAGCGTAAGACATCAAGAACTAGATGCAGTGTTATAAACCAGGAAGGCAAGATCCCACTCGTGCCCCTCTCAGCCCAGCTGCCCTACCCAGTCCCTCAGAGGAAGCTGTCTGTCATCCCTCAGGCATTTTCTGAAGGGGGAAATTTCCCATTTTCCACTGGGGCTCACATGGTTTGTTTAGTTTAAATTTCTGGGTCAATATTGATTTTGTTTCCAAGCCCAACTTAGTTCCTTTGCCAAATATATACATATTTAAAAAGCCAATAAAAACTCATCTGGGCCAGGCAGTGGTGGCACATGCCTTTAATCCCAGAACTTGGGAGGCAGAGGCAGAGGCAGGCGGATTTCTGAGTTCAAGGCCAGCCTGGTCTACAGAGTGAGTTCCAGGACAGCCAGGGCTACACAGAGAAACCCTGTCTCGAAAAACCAAAAACTTATCTGGGCCAGAAGGTGGCTGTACACACCTGTGATCATCAAGGCCTAACCTGTGCTACCAAAGAATCTGCCTTAAAAACAAAAACTCAACGTTCTGAGGAGCTGCTGAAAACCACTACAATTTTATTTCCTAATTTCTACAAACCTTGGTGGTTTAGATTTTGAGCCACAGGAAACCAGAGTTAAACCCAAACTCTGAAGTGGTCAGAGACAATTTTGACAAATATCTTGCTAACCCTTTCCCAATTACAGGTGATTCTGCCTCCCGAGGGACATTTGACAAGATATGAAGACATTTTGGTTCTCACAACTAATTAATTCCAGATTTCAAGATCTAAAGACCTATGGCTGAATAAAATGGGTGTTAAGAGAAACCTGTTTCTTAGCCCCTCACCCTCAGCCTACTCCTTACAGAATGAAGAATGCACAAGTCAGGCTCTGGTGACACCCAAGAAAAGGGGTGTCACCCAACTACTGGTCAACTTGGCTATACATACAATGAATCAGCACAGGGACAGTGGTTAACAGGATGTTGGGAACTATATTACCTCAATCTTGGAAAGGTCTTCCTTGATTCTCCCCTTTCCCTGGCATGGCAAATGTCATCTTGAGACAATACCCCCCAACCCCCACCACGAAATCCTACCCAATGACCAGGGTCCAGCAGCTGAAGACCAAGAAGTTCCTAAAGACTGCTTACCTTCTCTACACTCCTCTTCCTAAGTAAACAAGTGTTAGAGATTAACCTGCATCTACCACACTCCTCCGGAAGAGATACCTCAGCTCGACAACCTGCTAGAGTGTGGACCAGCTCAAGGGGCTCGAGGCGGGGTAAAACACCAGTTACAGCGTGTGGGGAAGTAACTGAGTTCTTCACGCATGGGTGCCTTGGCCTGGGCCTTTAATCCCAACATCCAGAAGGAAGAGGTAGGCAGCTCTCTTGAGTTAAAGGCCAGCCTGGGTGACAGGGCAAATTCCAAGCCAGCCACAGTTACACAGTGAGACCCCAGACTCAAAAGAAAACACAAAGAAAACCAAACACAAAACCCACAAATGTGAGCTGGTCTCCAAGCTGCTCAGTACTGAAGCCTGCTGCATTCCTCCAGCGATAACCTATAGCTTTCCAATCGCTACAGATTCTAAGTGAGGCATAGCTTCTCCATGTGTCCCAACACCAATGAACCTCAGATCAGAAGGGACCTTCTCCCCAGCACCTCCCTACTTACTAAGCCTTTGCAAGGAGTCAAGGAAGTGCTGAACCTCCTTTATATTCCAGCCTCCCAAAATTGAAGAAGCTCCCCGGCCCATCTCCAGACCAGGAAATATTTTAATCTCTGGGATCAGATAAATGGACCGATGGGGGAGGCTTGCCACCCGCTGAGGAGGGCCATTCATAGCTGGTTCCTGTAATAAAGTGATTTAATAGATCTAAAGAGGCCAATTCCCTTCTGTCTCCCAATTACTTCCTGTGGGTTATCATTCACGTATGCAAATGAGATGGGGGGCACAAAGCCACCATCCAGAAACCCATAGTCTGGTGGTAGTGATGGGGGGTGGTGCAGAAAAGTTAAGGATACTGTTGCAGGTCCCTTAAGAAATCCCAGTGACCTTAGGATACCAACAGCCAAGAGCTAGTCCTCAAATTCTTCAATTCAAACCTACTTAGTAGCCACTCCTGACGGGAGGGCAGTTGTTCAGCTTTCCCAGCAGCCCCCAACCAGTTCATCCAGCATCTCCTTCCCCACCCCTCCCCCTCAAGAACGCCATCCCTCCGGCTCCAACTCTTAATCCCCACATCCTCCTTCCCCTCCCCCACAGCTCCTAACGCTAACCTCCCTGAAGTAACCCCTCCCTGCCCGGCCCGGCCCGGGTGTCAAGCTCCTGGGCCAGGGATTAGCAATTTCTTCTTTCCTGGTGCAGCCTTAACACACCAAATGTGGAAAAGGGCAGGGGCAGGAATTTCCTTTTGACCGTGGAAAGGCAAAGCTGGAACACCCCTCCCCTCCCCCGTAGGACATTAAGAAAGGGAATGGCCGGGAAGAGGGAAACCTGAAGGCTCTACTCCCTTCCTTGTTTAGGGTTAGGAATGTTAGGGACAGCAATCAATGGCTGTCTGGGGCCATAAATGCCAAGCTGAGGAGAATAGGGCCAGAGGCCAGTCTCCCTCCACCGCCTGCCCCCTCGACACTGAATTTCACTCCCTGTGGTGTTGCCCTTCTTTAACTGAGAACTTGGGATTGCCACAGCCAGGAATGAAGGCCTGAGCTCTTAAGGTCTTCCTTCCAGGCAAGACCCGGTGGGCAGCCAGAGATGCCTGCCAGTCCTGATCTGTAACCAGACCCCTAGGGGAGCTTTTCAGCTCACACATTGATCCTTCCGGGATCTGCCAAACCTACACCGGCCACAGGACCTGGCTTTTGGGTGGCCACCTGACTTGAAGTCTGCATTGAAACGGGAAGAGCCTGACGTCGCAGGTTCATGTCCGTAGGTAGGATGGCAAATTGCTCACAGTCTCCTCCCTGTGAACTAGATTCAGATCTTCAGAACTCAGGGCGCTAACGCCCGGCTCAGGGCCTGCATGTGCTTCCCTGGTCGGCCTGCTCGCCCTCCCCCACCGGCAAGCACAATACAACCTTAGTTTCTGCCACATGGGGTCACCTCCCTGCCCCCTGCTCCCTTCCCCAGGGGAAAGAGGTAATAGACACGTGGTAAGCCGGAGGGGTTCCCGGAAGGGGGCGGGGAGGGGTGCTGGTAGTCAGTAGTGCCTCCTCCTTACACCACCGCGGTTATTACAAACTCAAAATGGGGGTGTCCCGGAAAAGATAGGGTCGCACAATGAGGGGTCCTTTATCTCCTCCAATCCCACAGGAGGAGCCACCAGCCATGCCCATACATAGGAACTCCCAGTCTTTTTCTTTTTTCTTTTTTTTTTCCTAGCAAAGTTCCAGAATCAGTCTCACCTGGTGCACAAAGACGTCCACCGGGGGGTCGAGCGCGACCCCGGCGCGGGCGGTCATAGACAGGAAGCCGAACCCCATGCGCACGTTGAACCACTTACAGATGCCGGCCCCGTGCAGCAGCTGCGGCTCGTCTGCCGCTCGGGCCGCGTCAGCCGGCGCCTCTTCTGGCGCCTTCTCCGCTGCCTTGGCGCAGCCACCTGGAGATAGGGAGGGCCAGGTGATCAGCTGGGGACCAAGGGATCACAGGCCCTCTCGGGGACCCGTCTGGGAGATCTCGGTGGTCAGCCCGCGGATAGACACCCAGGAGGAGGCAGCTACCAAGCCGCTGGTAAGAAGAAACCTGTCCTGGCTGCCTCCCTAAGCTCACACCGAGGATGCTGACGCCCCGAAAGTTTTGCTTGTCTTCCCACAACAAGTTGCCCGTGCACACGCGGCGGGACAGGCCCCTCCTCTTCTCTCCCTCCGCCCCCACGGGTTCGTCGTACAAGCCACTGGAACACCAGGGTTCCCTAGTCCAGAGATGGCCCCAAGAAGCAGGAGGCCACAGGGACTGGGGGGTTCTCACGGGCAAGTCCGTGGGACACTTTCCCACCTCCCTTCTATTTAGCTATTGGGCACCCTGCACCCTAAGGTGTGCCCGCTGAATCGCAAGTTCGAACCTGCAAACTGCTGGTTGGACACCGAGCCCATGGTCGTCGGCTGAGCCCGTGGCCCCGGGCCCCAGGTCGGGCGGCTGCTGGCCCCAGAGAAGTCCGGAGGCAAAGGGGTGGTTCGGAGGAGAGGCTGCTACATCTTCCCCCGCACAATAGCGGTGGGAGGGCCCACGGCTTTTCAAAGGCTCCCAAATTCTAAAAGACAATGACCCAACCCCCCGCGGGCAGCCCCCTCCCCTCCCCTCTCTCCTTCCCCCTCCCTTTCTCTCTGGCTCTGGCTTCGGCCCTCCCCCACTGCTCTGGTCTCTGACACCTCTGGGGTGTCCCTTCCCAGAACCTTGAGATTTGACACCCCCTCCACATACACACATCTGGAGATGGGGATCTTTTGCCCTAGAAGTCTTCAGTACCCCAGAATTTGGGATCCTGCACTTTGAGGACTCAATGCGGGTATCCAAAGCGGACACAGGTGGGGGACGGGGGTGGTGGTGGTGTAGTTTTATGACCACGTGACCACACACACACACCACCCCCACCCCCCGGGCAGATAATTATACATTCCAGAGAGTTGGGGGAGGGAGGTGTGAGCCTGGTGGCGCTGTCCAATCAGAAACACAAACCACCTGTCAAGGGAGAAATGGATGAGCCCTCCCCCTCCCCCAGCCCCTTAGCGCCCCTCCCCCTCTTTCCCCTCAGGCCTCGGAGCTGACCCGGCTGCTTGGCGCTGACCTGCTCTAACCCCCTCCTCCGTGTGCTTAGATAGACCTGGAGTTCTGGACACTAGGAAGCCGGGATAGGGGCGCAGGGAAGCGGCTGGAGACCCCACAGAGCTGATCTGTCTTAACCTAGGTTCTGCCTCTCAGACTCTGTCTGTCTCTGACTGCAGCTGGATGTCTCCATCTCCAAATTTCAACATCAGTTTCTCTGGGTTTGTCCCAATCGGAATTAAGCTCCTAATTGATTCTGTGCGAAGAGTCCTTTGCTCCCTCCTAAGCCTACATCCAAAGTTGCTTCCAGGTATAGCTTCCTGGGAGAGCATGTGGAAACGTTGAAGAGTACCCTCTACTAGCAGTGTTCTCATCGGGTTCCTGCCTGCCGCGTCTCGTTCTGTCCCATCCGTTGGTGGCAGAGAATAGATTGGTGGGTGGAGGCACTTCCTCCAGGACCCGGGCCACTCTGATTCCAAGACCCTCCTGTTCTCAGTCACTATCCTAAATTGCGCTACCCTTCGGGTAGTGTGACTGGTGAAAAGACTGGATAGGGAAGCTTCTCATTTGAAGAGGTAAACTCCCTAGTAGAAGATAAAGAGGGTGGACCAGAGGGGTGGCCACTGCCCTGGTCAGAGATGGACAATGGCCCGGGGCTCAGTGCACGGCCCTGGCCCTGCCCCTTCACTTCCGGTGCTCAGTTCAAACTGGACAATGCCAGCTCCGGTCAGTTCCCCTCCCCCACCGCTACAACCCATTTAAAGGGACAGAGCCTGCTTTCAGGGGCATCAGCTTATCCTGAATTCAGACTTCTCCACAAGGGTGTAGAATCAATCTCTTGTGGTTCACACGCTGCAGCTGTGCGTGTGTACATGCGCGCACATGAGCAAATGCATATCTAAGAAAGAGGAAAAAGATGCTGGGGTTGGGAAACGGACGATGGGGTAGGAGATGACTATGAAGATATTTTCTTCTTTTCTACAAAGTGCTTTGCATGAGCGTAAAAAGTATGAGATAGGACTTTGGGGGATGAAAAAGATTATGATGAGCCTTGGGCTACTTATCTGAGAATTTTAAGTATCGTTAACAGTGTCCTAGTCCCAGCTAGGGACTGTTAGGTCTTTTTGGAGTTGTCCGAGTGTATCAACCAAAGTCATTTTATTTACACAGCCCGCTCCCGTAAGGAGAACCTTTACAATATCTGTTCCTTATACAGTTGCTCTTGAGGTTCATAAGTTGGTGGTTGAGGTCTTCTGAAGGGAAGAAGAAAGACAATGTTCAGGCTTCTTTTGCTTAGACTCCCAACGTGGTTGGGTTTCCCCCGCAGGCATGATCACTTGCTCTGTCCAGGGTGCTGAGGGCGCCTGTGGCTCTGTCCCTGGTGCTGAAAAGTCTATGCTTTCCTGCCTTGAGACCTTACTGTGTCCTTAGGTCCAAGTTCTTCAAAAAAGCCTGATTCTCCCCCCACCCCCAGGTCCCCTGACACACATGAGACAAATAGACGTTTTATTATTGCTTTTGATTAAGACAAGGTGTTGCATGGCACATGCTGGTCTTAATCACAATACAGTCCTCCTGCCTCTGCCTCCTCAGAACTGGAATTACAGGTGCAGGTCACTTAATCTTTCTCTCTTTTATTCATTTTATTTTATTTGTATTTATATTCCTATGTTTTGTATGTCATGTGTGTACAGCTGCCCCCAGAAGCTAGAAAAGGATGTTGGATCCCCTGGAGCTGAAGTTACATAAGGTCATAAACCATCAAATCTGGGTTCTGGGGATCAAAGTTAGGGCCTATGGACAAATAGTCAGTGTTCTTAACCACTGAGCCATTTATCCAGCTCTGAATATTTCTTGAATACTAAAGAAGACATTTCTGGTAATAAATGGTTCTGTTAGAACATTGGAGACATTGCAAGCTCAGTTTCAGAAAAAGTTTAGGCCTACTCATTTGGTCATGAAGAAAAATAATATCTTTGAATATAATAAGACCACACTAGAAGAGAAACTAGTTTACTTGCTAATAATTTAAAAATTAGTTTCATTATTGAAGAGTACTTTTCTTGTTGGTATTTTGAAGCAGGGCCTCATGTAGCCCAGGCTGGCTTCAGATTGACTGTATAGCCAAGAATAACTTCAAGTCCTAATTCTCTGCCTCCATCTCTCAAGTGCTGAGATTAAGAGTGCGCACCAACTTGGCACTTTCATAAGAGAACAGATTCAATCACATCACATTGCCTGTATTTCTTACGGCTTTATGATCTGGGGCAACACCGTTAAGTATTCTGTGACTCAGTTTCCTCCCCTGTCCATGGAGACAATGAGAATACTTAGTGCTCAGAGCTATTGTGAGAAGGAAGGATGGGGACTAGGTAGTCCAGGAAGATCTTTTCAGAATACAGCCTAGCATAGAGCTTTGCCCACATAAGGCATTACTATTACAATGGAATGGCAATGTAGCTCAGTTGGGTAGAGTGTCTGTTGAACATGCACAAGACCTCTTGAACCAAGGCCTGGCCTTAATACACTGGACCTCATAAAACTGGGTATGGGGGCTGGAGAGATGGCTCCACAGATGCTCTTCCAGAGGACTGGAGTTCATTTCCCAGCACCCACATGGCGATTCACAACCATCTGTAACTCCAGTTCCAGGGCATCCAACACCCTCTTCTGGCATCTGCTGGCACTGGGCACACATGTATATGTATATATGATACATATGATACACAGAGATGTATATGTAGGCAAAACGCCCATACATGTAAAAGAAATAAGCAAAATTTAAAATCCTAACTCTGATATACCATGCTCAGGACTATGTATTATAAAGCAGTTACAATATTATTTTATATAACAGAAGTGTGATAAGCTATAATGTGATCTGTCTTATAGACGTAGATATAGATGTGATACATTTGTAATGCTAAAAACTACAATTTAAACATATAAACTCCCCACTACCCAAAGCCAAGTGGCTGGACTGCAGAAATCAACCAAGAAGAAGTCTCCTAAATGGGTTATTATTTTTTGTTGTTGTTGGTAAGCTGGCTGGCTTTTTAAAATAAGGTCACCCTCTTTAGCTCATGCTGGAGTGAAACTCATTCAGTAACCCTGGCTGGCGTCAAACTCGTGTCAATCCTCTTGCCTCAGCATCCTGGGTGCTAGGATTTCAGGTATGAGCTACCACACCCAGCCTCAGTAGCTTTGAATTGAAATAGCGTGCATTATCAAAATATTACTTGTACTCATTCTCCTCGGCTACGTTTTTAAATTCTATTACCAGAAAAGCTCTGCAGGTAACACCCCAGCCATCTGCGAGCATGAATGATAGTGTCCCCTAGAGAAAACTGTTCCCCCAGCGTGTCCCTCCATATATCCGTCCCACCAGCTGGGGGCGGTAGTGCACACCTATAAATCTCAGGGAGACAGGGAGGCAGAAGGATTTGGAGGTCAAGGACAGCCTGGTTTACAAGAGAACTGTGTCTCCAAAGAACAAAACAAAACAGGAAAAGATGCCAGCTCCTTAGAACCTTTGCTACATGGCCCCGGGCCTTAAGAGAGCTCCACAGTTAAGGCTAGAGAGGTGGGTCAGTGCCTCCTGAACATCCGCAGAGCCCTAAACTTGGTCCCTAGCACCGGGTAAGCCAGGCATGGTGGTAAGCACGTCCTGAAACCGGTCGCTCCAAAATCAAACAAAGCATTCCATCCTGCGGGGGAGCTTCATAAGGGGGAAGGTAAACAACTAAAAGAAATACTTTTTAAGAAATGAAACTGAAACTGAAACTGACCAGATCCACTAGGCCCCTTCCTAACCCAGTAAACAATTTTGCTGCGCTCCACAGAAGACTCTTAAGACCAGCCCGGAAGAAGCAGAAATCAGCCAAGCTGCCTGAAAGAGGTGTAGACCAACCAAAGCATCTGGAAAGCACACTCTCCAGCCTGTTGAGATGCCCGCAGGTAGTACAGTGTGCTCCAGGTTCCCAGCTTCTGTGAGCTGTCACCCATGCTGGGGTGAGCCTTGTTGACACAGGTCTTTGAGTCATTTCTGCTCCTGTGAGTAACCCCTCACCAGTGTTCCTGTATAGAAACTCAACCGTTCTTCAAGTTGGCCCTTGGTAGTATCTGTACTTTGGTCTGTTGTGGGCTCCCTATGTGGATGAGTTAGAGACCAGTGTGTTGTGTCTCCCCAGGGAAAGTTTTGTCACGTAGAGCATGCTGCAATTGCAGTGCTAGGGGTGTGAAGGCAGGAAGATCAGAAGTTCAAAGTCATCATTTGCCCTGCTGGAGAACACTCAGTGAAAGTATCCAAAAGACAGTACATTAGTCACATTTCCTGTGCAATAGGACAGTGGTCCGAGCTTTATCCAGAAAGGGCTCTGTAAGATGGCTCAGCAAGAAACCTGCCACCTAGCCCAATGACTTGAGCTTGATTTCTGGGACCCACATGGGAGAACTAGGAGAACTAAGTTCCAAAAGTTACCTTCTGATGTCTATACGTGTACCATGGCACGAATGCACCTGCGCACACTGAAAAGAAAACTTTTTTTTTTTAAATTTGTTTCTCTGTGTAGCCCTGGCTGTCCTTGAACTCACTCTGTAGCCCAGGCTGGCCTCGAACTCAGAAACCCGCCTGCCTCTGCCTCCCGATTGCTGGGATTAAAGGTGTGCACCACCACTGCCCGGCAGAAAAGAAAACTTTTTAAATGTTATTTTAGAACAGAGAAGTCAGATATGATGGTGCACACCTTTAATCCCAGCACCTGGAAGGTAGAGGCAGGTTTCTATGAGTCTGAGTCTCAGGACAGACAGGACTATAGAAAGTAACCTTGTCTCAACCCTCCCTCACCCCCTCCCTCCCCAAATGCAGTTGGGCAGTGGTGGCACATGCCTTTAATCCCATCACTCTGGAGGCAGTGGCAGGCAGATTTCTGTGAGTTTGAGGCCAGCCTGGACTACATGGTGAGTTCCAGGACAGCCAAGGCTATATAGTGAGACATTGTGTCAAAACTAAAAAAAAAAAAAAAGTAAAATAAAAGAGGGGAGGGGTCATCAAGAATGTTCAGCAGGTGTCAAGCCTGATGACCTGAGTTCAATCCTGGAGATCCACATGGCAGAAAAGGAGAACTGACACCTGTGTGACCTTCACACAGGTGCATGGCTGAACACACACACACACACACACACACACACAAGAATGACATTAAAAACAGAACATTATGTTTGCAGTTCACCAGCTCATTCACCGAACAGATACTTACTGAGCATCTACTTTGTATGAGGTGACCTTTGGTGAAATGCTGGGGACCCAACAATGGGCAGAAGAGGTCAAATTCCTGTCCTAGTTGGACCCACTCTAGATAAGACAAACAACAAGCTTGGGTCGCTGGAGACTGGACAGCGCATGTGTTCCCAGTCTGTTCATCTCTGTGATCTCAAGACCACAGTGCTTATTTATTTATTTTTGAGATGTCAATCGCTATGTAGATCAGGTTAGCCTTGAACTCACAGAGATCCACCTGCCTTTGCCCCCCTGAATGCTGGGAATAAAGGTGTGCTACCATGCGCAGGCTTTAAGACTAAATTGAGAGTTGGATTCACTGGTGACAAATGTGTTTTCCAGAGCAGAAATTTTGAAGTAGGGTGGAAGGGGGCATGGCTGTGTGTTTGTGTGTGTAGGTATGTGTATATATGTATATGCATATGTGTGTATGTGTGTTTATGTATGTATGTATATATGTGTGTGCGTGTGTATATGTGTGCGTGTGTGTGTTTATGTATGTATGTGTATATGTGTGCGCGTGTGCGTGTGTGTGTGCATGTGTGTGTAAGAGAGAGAGACCCCATTCCTAACTACAAAAAGAAGCAATCTGTTCTCGCCCCATGCTGTCATCTCATCCACTACAGGGACCAGTGCTTCCCACATCCATCAGGGCTGTGTACCTCTCACCTCGTAGGCCTGTTGAATTGACAGGAGGACTAGCCAAGGGAGCCCCTTCCTTCTTTCATCTGCTCCCCATGCTGGCCCTGCTTCACAGAGCAAGACGCCAGGCGCTTGCTTTCACCAATAATGGCTTCATTAGATTGAAAGAAGACAAAAGTGACCTCAATGGAATAGACTTCCTGACCCCAGCTGACCTCTGACCCTCACCCTGACAGCCTCTAAATCTTTTCTCTCTGACACGTCCCCCACAAGAGAAAATGATGAGCACATGATAGCCCTCTGTCCAATGTTGGTCCCTCTCCAGGTATCCCGTACGGTAGAACTGATAGTACCCAGCTGGAAGTGCCTGCTAGCTGATGGCCTCATGGCTCCTCACCACGACTCCTGTCATTCTCTCCTGACACAGCAGCTACTGTTTGCACAGGAGACTATGTCATATGCTCTGTGATCTATTCCGGTCCTGAAGCATCCAGATGTGACCCCCATTGTACCAGATAAGACACAGCACACTGTAGTTAGGCAGCTTGCCTCAACTTACAGACCACAAAAGAAGATATTATTCTCCATCCAAACGGACAAAGTAATTAATGCACAGCATTAATTGATTAATTAAGCACAGATTGATTAATTAAGCAATCATGGTGTGGAAAGAATTGTAGTAAAGGAGAGTACCCTGGGGGGCTGGAGAGATGGCTCAGTGGTTAAGAGCACTGACTGCTCTTCCAGAGGTCCTGAGTTCAATTCCCAGCAACCACATGGTGGCTCACAACCATCTGTAATGGGATCCAATGCCCTCTTCTGGTGTGTCTGAAGACAGCCACACTGTACTCATATAAATAAAATAAATAAATCTAAAAAGAGAGAGAGAGAGAGAATGAGAACCCTGGCCAAGCCACTCTCCGTTCCCCCAGGCTGCCTCTCTTTGAGCCTCTTTGGAGGGTACTTCCGTATCTCTAAGTAATACACATGGACGTCCAGTCCTTGATTTATTGGTTTTAGCCCTTTGCTATTGATTTCCTGTTATGATGGATAAGAACTTGCCCCCTACAGGGCTCTTCCCCTTCCTCCCAAGTACAGATAAATCACCTTTTTCAGCTAAATTGGTAACCGATGTTTACTTTGTCATGACTATGGAAATGTCCCACCGTGCACTGCCAAGACATTTCTCTTATGAGGCTTCTTCCTTTCCTTGGACTTTGTAGCCACCTTTCCCACTGATATGCATCCACTTGCCTTCAAAGGGCCAACTGTTTTCTTTCTGTTAAATCTTCACTTCTCCTGAAACCTGTCTCCAATTCCTTATCTCGCCTGCTCTCTAGGCTTGCTTCCCAGTGGTCTTCCAGGGATTCCTCACTGCCTTTCAGGTTAAAACTAGTGTTTTCTGGATATATAAAATATATATTATAGTAAAATATATAAAATAAGCATAATATATGCATATACATATTGGGGTTTGGGTTTATTTTGTTGTTGTTTGTTTGATATAGGGTTTCTTGGTTTCTTAGTTTCTGGCTGTCCTAGAACTCACGCTATAGAGCAAGTTGTCCTTGAACTCACAGAGGTCTGCCTCCAAAGATTAAAGGATGCACTAGCATCACCAGGCTGGCCTTAAACTCACAGATTCCGCCTCCTGAGCACTGGGGTTAAAGCTATGTATCACCATACTCAGCTTTGTGGCTCATACATGAACTGGTTTGGGGTTTAGCATCAAGGTGTGTGTCCTCTAGTAACTGCCCATGAATATGTTTGTGCTGGAGTAGGCTGGAGAGATGGTCAGGTGGTTAAGCACCTGCTGGGCTCCCCCAAAGACAAGCATAAAAAGGCAGAAATCACTGCATCCATCTGTAAATCCAGTGCTGAGAGTGGAGGAGACAGAAGATCCCCAGGGTTCTCTGGCCAGCCAGTAAGCTTCAGGTTCAGTGGAAGATGCCTGGGAATGCCCATGTAGTGCGTTCAGGAGGCAAAGGAAAATGGATCCCTGTGAGGTCAAAGCCGCCTGGTTTATATGAAAAGTTTCAGGCCAGTTAGGGCTGTGTAGTGAAACTGTTGAACCAACAAGTGGAAAAGCTATTGAAGAAGACATCCTAGTGTTATCCTCTGCCCTCTATACACAGTGACACAGAAGGACAGACAGACACACACACACACACACACACACACAAAGGGATAAAGAAGAGGTACCTGGCAGACCATGCACATCGAAGCTTGCTCCCCTGCTCTTTGCTTGTGTTTTGTTTTCCTATGCTGAGGGCTGGAGATCAACCCCAGGGCCTTGAATATCCTTCAGGGAGGCCACCTTCATTTATGGTTTCAGAGTATGTTCTTTAATACTCTGATCTGCACACTGGAGCCGAATGAAGGACACACTTATGGCTTGCTTTGAGGACACTGAAGTGGGAAATGTCTTTTCCAGATTCTGAGGTATCAGTGGAACAAAACACATGGCACTGCTAATCTTGTTTGAAGGCTCACCATGGGCCAGGCAATGTACCAAGTACTGTACATAAGTTATCTCAACTCTCCCAACAAGCTGGGCATAGTGGCACAGTCCTTTAATCTCAGCATTCAGGAGGCAGAAGCAGGATCTCTGTGAGTTCCAGGCCAGCCTGGTCTACACTGAGCGTTCCAGGACAGCCAGGGCTACATAGTGAGACCCTGTCTTGAAACAAACAACAATAATCCATCAGTGCGACCAACAAATTTATGAGACAGGCGTGGCTAATTTTACTGTCTTACTGATGAAGTAGAGAGCCGGTCGTGGAGGAGGAGGCTAATTGGTCGATTCTGGAATTGTCATTTGGAATCAGTACTCTATGCCTCTTCCATCAGTGGTTAGAACACTTGCTGCTCTTACAGAGGACCCAGCTTACAAGTTAGGTTCCCAGCACCCATGTCAGGTGGCTCACAACTGCCTGTGACTCCAGCTTCAGGGGATGGGACAATATATTCCAGCATCTGTGGTATGCACACACATGGCACAGATTCACACAGACACATATACATATAAATACATCTTCTGTTAAAAGCACAGGAGGGTGGTGAGAGCCGTATACAGTGTACACAGATAGCTGACTAGGTGAGTTTCAGGGTCAATAATCCCAGCACCCCAGAAATGGAGGCAGGAGATGTCCCTCAACAAAGAAATGGATACAGAAAATGTGGAACATTTACACAATGGAATACTACTCAGCTATTAAAAACAATGACTTCATGAATTTCACAGGCAAATGGATGGAACTTGAAAATATCATCCTGGGCGAGGTAACTCAGTCACAAAAGAATGGTCTGTACTCACTAATAAGTGGATATTAACCCAAAAGTTCAGAATACCCATGATTCAATTCACAGTGACTGTTGGACTGAGAGTGGGGTCCCAGATAGAGGAGTTGGAGAAGGGACCGAAAGAGCTGAGGGAGTTTGCAGCCCCATGGAGGGAGCAACAGTGCCAACTGGCCTGACCCCCCGGTGCTCCTGGAGACTGGACCACCAACCAAAGAATACACATGGAGGTGCCCATGGTGATGGGCACACATGTGGCAGAGGAGGGTCTTGTTAACCATCAGGGAGAAGAGAGGCCTTTGGATCTGAGGGTGTTAGATACCCCAGTGTAAGGGAATGCTAGGGAGGAAAGATGGGAGTGGGTGGGTGGGGCAGCACCCTCATAGAGGCAGGAGGGGGTGGGATAGGTGGGTTTCCAAAGGGGAAAACATTTGAAATGTAAATAAAGTATCAATAAAGAAAGAAGAAAGGAAGAAAGAAAGAAAGAAAGAAAGAACTGGAGCTACATGGGATGACATCTCAAAAACAAAACCAAAACCAAGAAAAAACAAGGAAGAAAGAAAAGAAGTTTAAGTCTTAGTCTTTCCAGGCTGGAGAGATGGCTATGGCTCAGTGGTTAAGAGCACTAACTGCCCTTCCAGAGGTCCTGAGTTCAATTCCCAGCAACCACATGGTGGCTCACAGCCATCTGTAATGGGATCCGATGCCCTCTTCTGGTGTGTCTGAAGACAGCTACAGTGTACTCACATACATAAAATAAATAAATTTTAAAAAAGTCTTAGTGTTCCCATGTTGTCACTCGCCCCCCTCCCCCCATTTAGTAAATGAGATACTTCTCTCCAAGTAACTTGTTTGAGGTCTTAGCCAGTAAATAACAAAAATTGATATCCTAATGTGTGACTGGGTGTCTTCCTTTTAGTAGGACATTGTTACCATTCTAGTGCTGTGAAGAGACACCATGACCAAGGCAACTTTAAAAAGAAGCATTTAATTGGAGACTTGGTTATAGCTTCAGAGGATTACCCATGTTCATCATGGTGGCTGGCAGGCATGGAGGGAGCTGAGATCTTACATCTGATCCAAAAGATTTGGAAGCAGAGGGAAACTGAGCCTAGCATAGGCCCTCAACATCTCAAAGCCCACCCCCAGTGACACACCTCCTCCAATAAGGCCACACCTCCTAATCCTTCCTAAACAGTTCCACCAACTAGAACTCAAGTTTTCAAATATATGGACCTACAGATGCCCTTCTTGTTCAAACCTCCACAGATTTGTAAGATCATATCCACACCCTCCCATCTGTGCAGGGCTAAAACTAGTGAGACAGACAGAAGGATAAACACAAATACATGAAATTGTGATTTCAACATACAGTAGACACTCACATGTGTTATACATTATAGCAGGCTTCAAAAAAGGTATAGCATTGAGTTAGACCTTGTATAGAGTTTTCTTTTGTTATAGATTGTTTGTTTTGAATTTTTCTTGTTTTTTTGTTTATCAAGACAAGGTTTCTCTGTGTAGCCTTGGCTGTCCTCCATCTTTAGATCAGGCTGGCCTCCAACTCAGAGATCTGCCTGCTTCTGCCTACCAAGTGCTGGGATTAAAGGTGTGCGCCACTGATATAGTTTTGAAATCTAGAGAGGGCAGAGCCTTACCGAAACATTGAGAGCAGGGGTTTAGAACAGAGCAGGTTATTTGAGGAGCAATCAGTACATTTGGCTCACCTGGTGCTATGACATAAGCCATTTCTTGGAGAGCCGCACCAGGAAATCATCCCAGAGTCAAGACTACCAAATGTTACTCGTGTTAGGTCTTCTACGATAACACATCGTGACCAGAAGCCACTCAGGGAGGAAAGAGTTCATCTCAACTTATAAGTCTCGGGTCACACTAGATCACTGAGGGAGGTCAGAGCAGGGACTCAAGGCAGGACCCTGGAGGCACAAACTGAAACAGAGGCCATGGAGGATCACTGCTGACTGGCTTGTCCCTTATGACTTGCTCAGCTTGCTTTCTTGTACAACACAGGACCATCTTGTCCAGGGTTAGCACTGACCATTGGGCTGTCCCACACCAATCATTAATCAAGAAGGTGCTCTAGAGACTTGCCTACAGGCCAAATTTCTTAATTGTGGTTCCTCTTCCAAGATGACTCTAGCTTGTGTCAAGTTGACAAAAACAAAACAAAACAAAACAAAACACTAGCCAGGACGTTTAGGTGTTTCCTTCTCTTCCTCTTTTAACCTCAGGGTGTCTGTGGTTTCAGAAGGCTCACAGAGAAAACACAGGCATAATGCTGTGCACTCTCCTTCCAGCCTCTACCAAGTATTGGCAGCACTGTGAGGTTCTGCACACAGATGTCCCCACCCATGTTCTGTCAGGAGGAGTGGGATGGAATGGAGATGCTCACGGTCACGTTTCACAGACCTTGGATACAGGCCATCTGTCCTGCCCAAGTAGGCTCGGCTTGGTGTCCACCATCGTCCAACAGGTTTCTGGCAGTGATAGGGAAAGTCGCTTCTTCCATGGAATTGAATCTGATCTCTGGAGACTTTGCCCACTGGCATCCTTAGGATGGGTCCTCTGCAATGACTTGGGGTTGGAAACCATACTTTGAGTTCAAATCCTGGTCCCCCAGTTGTGTAGCTTCAGACAAGTTTTGTTTTTGTTTTTTGTTTTTTAATAGTCTCAAAGCCAATTGAGGCCTGTCTCCCTGACCCCTGACCCCTGACCCCTTGCGATTGGCTGCATCCTATCTTATGCAATGCTTTTTCAACCACAAAATGATTTCCCATTTATTGTCCAGATCCTAGAAATTCCAGCAGCCAGAACAGGAGGGGTGTGTAGTTAGGTCAGGTGAGGTGAGGCAGGTCTCCGCCCTGGTTCCATGCCTCACTTCCAATCCTCTGCTCCTTGACATACCCATCCTCTCCAACAATAAGAGAATAAATAACAATCTCTTACTTCGGTACCCTTGGCTCTCTCTTCCTGGTATTTCCCTGTGATCCTGGTTCTACAAAAGGAACTGTTTCCTAGACTTTCAGTTTGTTGATCGCTGTTGTTATTGTTGTTGTTATTTTATCTTATTTTATTTTATTTCTTTAGCAGGGTTTCATGAAGTCCAGGCTGACTTTTGATATAGCCAAAGATGGCCTCAGACTTCCAACAGACACACACCATGCTCAGCATCACTATTCATTTGTTTTCTATCTCTCTATCTCTCTATCTATCTCTTTATCTATCTCTCTATCTCTCCTTCTATCATTGCGTGCCCCCCCCACCTCTCTCGTCTCCTCTTTGCCTTGCTAACCTGTAATTCAGAATATAAGATAGGCTACCCTTAAACTCAGATATTCACCTGCCTCTGCCTCCCAAGTCCTGGGATTAAATGTAAGTACCACTACTTCCTAGCCTCTTCGTAAGAAATTCGGTTTATTTATTATATTGTATGTATGTGAGTGTTGCCTGCAGGTATGTGCATGCCTGATATCCATGGAGGTCGGAAGGGGGTTCCAGATCTCCTGGGAACTGGAGGATGAATGTGAGACACCATCAGTGCTGGGAACTGAACCCAGATTTGGTCCTCTGCAAAAGCAACAAAGGCATCTGATACCATCTCTTTTATTTATTTTTGAGACAGAATCTCACTCTATAGCCCAGATCATCCTTGACACTTGTGGCAATTCATCCTTTTTCAAAAAGATTCGCATTATTAGCTTATCATTATTTTTATTTTCTTTTTTTAAGAGGAATCATTTTTATTTTATGTGCACTGATGTTTTGCTTGCCTGTATGTTTGAAGGTGCCTGATCCCCTAGAATTTGAGCTACAGATAGTTGAGCTGCCATGTGGGTGGTGGGAATTGAACCCAGGACCTCTGGAAGAACAGCCAGCACTCTTAACCACTGAGCCATCTCTCCAGGCCTCTTATCATCATTATTAGTGTATGTGTGACATAAGGACATGCATAGAGAAGTCAGAGGACAACCTTGTGATGACAGCTCTGGAGACAGAACTTGTGTCTCGAGGCTCTGTGTAGTAAGCGCCTTTGCCAGATGAGCCCTCTCTCTCTGGCCCTGCTTCATCCTCCCAAGTGTGAGGATTACAGGCGTGAGCCACCATACCTGACCACTGTTCATTTGTTAGGCTCCAACAAAGCTGTTACTTCATCTATTCAGGGACCTCTTTGCCCCACGCCTCACCTAGCCAACACTCTTGTCCAGGGTTCTTTCAGTCCTCTGCGCTTCTGACAGGGTACTTGCCCGACTCCATTCTATTTGCCTATTTTTCTTTCCTACCAACTGTTAGAATATACTCAAGAAGGCAGGGTCTTTGTAGTGCATATGAAGATCCAGCCAAAGACTTGGCATAATTCCTTATTATCTGTTTGTTGAGTGGAGAAGTGTATGGCTCCCGAGTCCCCACAGTTAATAATGGCCAAAATTAGGACCTACATTTTTATTTCCAAGGTCTCCCTCTGCCATCTCCTAGCCTAGCCTACTTTATTACCTCACTCCTCTCAGCCTTCCTTAGACTCAGATGTGGGCTGAGGGGATGGCTCAGCAGGTAACGGTGCTTGTTGTTAAGCCTAATGACCTGAGTTCGATCCCTAGGACCCACATGATGGGAGCAGTCTGACTCCTTCATGTTGTTCTCTGACCTCCAAAAGCATTCTGGGAAGTGGGTACACACACACACACAGACAGAGACAGAGAGAGAGAGAGAGAGAGAGAGAGAGAGAGGGACAGAGAGACAGAGAGACAGAGACAGAGTAAATAAGTAGATGTAATAATAATAATAATAATAATAATAATATCAGATCTTTTATTTGCAAGGGACCTGGAGTTCTGGGATTTAATCCCTTCTTCTTATGGATGAGAACACTGAGATCCTAAAGGTTCGGTGGCTCACGGAAAGTGCAGAGCAGATTGCGCTCAGACTCTGTGGTCTCCCCTGACTGTGGGTTTGGAGCCTTCTCCATCATCAGCGCTCTTGTGACCTGAGATATGTTCCTTATCTCCCTGGATTCTAGGAAACCGGAAATCATGGATTTCCAGGGCTTTGTCCTGAGGGTGAAGTAGCTGTACATTAATCCCCGGAAGCCCAGCTTTTTGTTCCCTAGATACCCCTCGGTCCAGATACCCAGGGTAGGACTGAGGAGGATGTGTAAGAACACCGGGAGGGGAGGATTCAGATGGGAAAATCAGCCTGCCGCCTATCCCCAGTGTCCTGGGGTCCCTTCTGTCTCCCACAACATGCTCCTGCCCCTGCAGCTGACCTATTGGGCCAGAGATCAATAACCTGGACGTTGGCATCAGCTCCCTTTAGCTCACCAGTGACTACAGGGTGCTCAAAAGAACTAGCAGGACTCTACTTTTCCCCAGTTCTGTCCGATTGGGGGGATAGTGGGGTGGGGTGGGGTAAGGGAGAGGGATGGAACCACATGGAGTGACACACTGTGGCCTCTTCTACTGTCCTTCCTGCTGGGGAAGCGACCTCTATCTCTCCTTGACCCTGCCCCACTCTGTGTTTTACTCTCTGCTTTCCTCATGTCCCCCACATGACTCTCAGCTCTGGCTCATCTTTTGAATCCTTCTGCTCTAGATGCACTTGGACTGTATAAACCGGGGTATTGGAATAAGCTGACTCCAGGCAAAACCAGCATCCCGCAACTCCTCGTTCACCTTTGTCTAAATACCTCAGCACGAGGAGACTCTTCATTCACTATTCCCGGCCAAACCCAACACACCGTTTGTCCCTATTCTGCCAGACTTTCAGTAGGCTCTTGTTTCAGAAACAAAACAAAACAAACCACTCTACATCCCTAACCCCAGCCAACATCACATACTGCAGCCCCTTGTATCTTCCCCACCCCCACCCAATGCCTCAGCCAATCACTCTGATTGATTGATTAGGGAGGAGGGAGAGAGAGGATCGATGGAGGAATCTGGTCCTATTCTTATTCAAAGCTAAAGGTCCAGGAGGGAGGGATATTAATTGCGGGTAGAATTGGACAGTGGTCACTGGAGCTTGGGCCAAAGCAGTCTGCGGGGTGGGGGATGGTGGGGATAAAAGCCAAGCACTTGAGAGGCGGGACTAGATAGATCCGGAGAAGGTTGGGACGGGGGTGATCTTAGAGTTGATCGAGGACAACCCGACCAAATCCTGAGATGAGGGTTCCCAAGACTACGCCTCCCTCCCGGCTCAGTGATGCTGTTCTGGGCGCCTGGCACTCGGTGTCCAGCAGGGGGCGCTCGTTCCACACACGGCTCTTTTCCTTAGCCACCGGTTCTTTTGTTCATTCATTCATTTGAAAAGGTTTGCGAGCCACTGTGTGCCAGGCACTGTGCTCCAGATCCGGTGCGCGGAGTGGAAAAATTCAAGCACAAAAAAGACACACAAAGTTCCAGACCTCGTGGCACAGGCAGGGTAGGATGACAGCGAATGGCTAAGTATAGAGATTTAATGTTAGGGACAGGAAACTACACAATACTCCTGAGAAATGGATTTTTAAAACCGAGACTTAACAGAGGCCTATCGCTTGACCAGATGGAAAGTGGCGAGGAAGAAGATGGTGGTGGTGGTGGTGGTGGTGATGGTGGTGATGGTGGTGATGGTGGTGATGTGCTTGTGTGTTGGGGTTTAGGACGCCTACATGGGGTCGAAGGTGAGGCTAATGGGGAGATGGGTTTGAGCGAAGGCTGATAAGGTCAATCCAGCTGAGGTCAGAGGCCTTTCTGTTGCAGAATCTCACTCTAGCTGGAGCTCAGGACCCTCAGCATTCCACCATTCAATTTTCGTGGCAATTTCTGCCCAGCCGATCTTAGGGGCTTTTCTGGGTAACCAAGAGATCAGAGGGAGGTGTTCTCAACGCCAGCTTTGGCTCTCTCCTTCCTGGGAGGAAATGCCCGGATGACATTTTAATTAATACTGGAAATTTAACATGTAGATAGATAGCCAGGAGCTAATGTGTTAGAAAACAGCGAAGTGACGATCCATCTACAATATTATTATTGTAATATTTGATGTGCTATACATTTGTTCTTTAATATTTGTGGCTTTTTTGGCTTTTATGTTTGTAACTTAAGACTTATACGTAAACATTCACTTGAGACACACATGAATTCTTTTTCTTGTCTTTCTCAAAGGACTGATAGTTTATCAAGTGTTCTGCACGAGAACAGCAGGCTGAGCAGGGGCTAGAATGCCACGCCTCACACCGTGTGTGTGTGTGTGTGTGTGTGTGTGTGTGTGTGTGTGTATGGTGCCCATCTGTGTGTCTGTGGGAAAGCAGGGACAAACATGTGTGCCTTCCTCTGTCACAGTTTGCCTTACTCCTGAGAGACGGAGTCTGCCTCTGAGCCTGAAGCTTGCTAGGCTGGATGGTCAGGGAGTTCCGAGCTCCACCAGTTTTTGCTTCCCAGCACTGGGGTGACAAGCATGCAGGCCCAGCTCCTAGGTGGGTTCTGGGGATTTAAACTTAGTCCTCAGTCCAAATGTTCTTCCATTGGGCTGTCTCCCCAGATCCTCTCTCTTGTTTCACTGGGGTGGGCATGGCCTTACACACTGGGGTGGGCACAGTCTCACACACTGGGGTGGGCACAGTCTCACAGTGTAGCCCATACTGATCATGAACTTCTTCCATGGCTGCTAGGCAAACACCTTTTCCATGAGCTACACCCCAGCCCAGGTTCCTAGGACTCAAGCTGCTTGCTGTCCATCGGTCCCAGTCAGCTTTAACTGTCAACTTTCTGGAGTCACCTGAGAAGGGAGTCTCAATTGAGGGACTGCCCAGATCAGATTGGTCAGTGGACATGCCTATAGGGAATTGTCTTGATCGAACTAACTGATATAGGAGAGCCCAAAACACTCCAGGTGGCACTGTTCCCTGGGCAGGTGACTCGGACAGTACAAGAAATGTCTAGCTAAGCCGGGCAGTGGTGGTGCACGCCTTTAATCCCAGCACTCGGGAGGCAGAGACATGCGGATTTCTGAGTTCGAGGCTAGCCTGGTCTACAGAGTGAGTTCCAGAACGGCCAGGGCTACAGAGAAACCCTGTTTAGAAAAACCAAAAAAAGAAAAAAAAAAAATCTAGCTAAATGTGAGGCTCCGAGCGAGCGAGCAAGCGAGCAGAGCCCCTTGCTTGTCTGCTTCATGTTCCTGTCTTGGGTTCCACCCTGACTTCCCCCAGTGATGGCCATGTATGTACTTTTCACAATCTACTTTAATAAGGGTTCATCCTCCCCTCTAGCCCACCACCCAGCAGAGGGAGTAGAAAGAAAGGCTATTAGGATGCAGGGGAAGCAGACATGTTTAGAAATCACTCTTTGGTTCGATTCCAACCTGCGTTGTTCTCAGTTCAGTCCACTCCCTGTTCACCACACACAAATCAGCAGCAGCAGCTCGATCCAGAAGAAACCCAGAGGCTTGCCAATCAGCCAGAGTCCCGCAGAAGCATCAAGAAGCCACAGGAATCTCATGAGAAGCCCTTTGGTGAGTTTCTTTCTATGAAGTCACCACAATCGAAGCTCAATGAACCAATCAATGTCAACAGCAATGACTAGCGAGTTGGAACAAGGTGAACCAAAGCTCAAGCTCGCCACTGTCTGTGGGGTCATATTTATATATTTTTTCTAAATATCACGTGTCCTGTCACGTGTTTGCTATAGCAAAACATCCTTTCACTGTGTCTGCTTCAGCAAAATGTTCTTGCACCTGTATGCCCAAGGAAAACATCATTATAACCTGAGTCTTCAAAGAATCCAGAAATTTTGTGGCCCCTTCTGACCTCTGCAGACACCAGGCTTGAACATGGTGGTACACACATACGCATGTTGGCATAACACTCGTACATATAAAATATTTTTAAAGTGAAGATTTGTTTTTATTCAAAGTATATGGATGTTTTGCCTACATGTATGTCTGTGCACTGTGTGCACATGTGCCCAAGGAGACCGGAAGAGGGTGTTGGATCTCCTGGAACTGGGGTTATGATGGCTGTGAGCCACCATGTTGGGGACTGGGAATTGAACTTAGATCTTCTGTAAGAGCAACCAGGGCTGAATGTCCTTTTTGGATTTGTCTGATGTTTCTTCATAATTAGATTCAATTTACTTGTTCTTGGCAGGAATATCACAAAAGTGATGTATGTTTTTTTTTTCTACATACCAAGAGGTACGTGATGTCACTTTGCGGCACTGGAGGAGGGGGTATTGAATTTGGGTCACATGGTTGGGGTGGTGTTTGCCAGCTTTCTCCAGGACAAGCCCCTATTACCCTTTGTAATTAAGTATCTTATAGGGACCGCCATTATCGATACTATTTAAATGTCCTATTTCTCACTAAATGTTCAACAGGTAGGGTGTTTTGTTTTGGATTGGTTTGGTTTTGGTTTTTCAATACAGCCCTGGCTGTCCTGGAACTCACTCTGTAGACCAGGCTAGCCTTGAACTCACAGAGATCCACCTGCCTCTGCTTCCCGAGGATTAAAGGTAAGCACCACCACAACCTGAATGGTTTTTGTTTTGTTTTAATGGTTTATTCATGTGTGTGTATTTGAGTGCCCATGCTCACACACGCACACACCTGTGCACACACAGAGGCAGGAAGACAATGTTGGATTGCTCAGGGCTGTTGTCACAGGAAGTAATGGCACACCTAGCTTGTTTGGTGGGTGGTGGGACAGGAATGAATGCTGTTCCCTGTAATTGTGTAGTCTCTTAACTGCTGGGCCATCTCTCTAGACCTCTGTTTCAGTTAGCTTCCTGTTGCTGTGATAAAGCACTGTGACAGAACACAACTTAGGACGGGAAAGGTTTCTTTGGGTCATACTTCTGATGACAGTCTATCACTGGGGAGGTCAGGGCAGGAGATTGAGGCAGGAACCTGGAAGTAGAGGTCACGGAGGCGTGCTGCTTGCTGCTTGCTCCTGTGGCTTGCTCAGCCTGTTTTTTTGTTGTTGTTTTGTTTTGGTTTGGTTTGGTTTTTTGTTTTTTATCTCAGGACCACCTGTCCAGGGGGACTGTCGTTCTCCATCAATCATCAAGCAAGAAAATGCTCCTAAGCCACGCAGTGGTAGTGTATACTATACCTCTATTCCCAGCACCCAGATCTCTGTGAATTCAAGGATAGCCTGGTCTACAGAGCCAGTTCTAGGACAGCCAAGGCTATGCTGTCTCAATAAATAAATAAATAAATAAGAAAGGAAGACCCCCCCCCACTTGTCTATAGCCAGTCTTTTAGAGGCATTTTCTCAGTTGAAGTGCCCTCTTTCCAGATGACCTTAGCTTATGTCAATTTGACATAAAACAAAACACCAATGAGTAATTTTAACATCCATGGACTTGATCTATTATTATTAACCATGGCACAGGGGGATGGAACCCTCGGTTTTCTACAGACTGAGCACACCTCATACCCCTGACCAATACCACTTCAATGACTTTAAAATGTTTTCTTCTTTTTTTTTTTTGGTTTTTCGAGACAGGGTTTCTCTGTGTAGCCCTGGCTGTCCTGGAACTCACTCTGTAGACCAGGCTGGCCTCGAACTCAGAGATCCACCTGTCTCTGCCTCCCGAGTGCTGAGATTAAAGGCGTTCGCCACCACTGCCCGGCCTTAAAATGTTTTCTAAAGATGGATTTCAGTCTATGTGTATGGGTGTGTGCCTGGTGCCCATGGAGGCTGAAGAGGGGTTAGATCTCCTGGAACTGGAGTTGATAGTTTGAGCCACCATAGGTGTTGGGAATCAACCCAGGGTCCTCTGGAAGAGCAGCCAGTATTCTTAACCACTGAGCCATTGCTTTGGCCCCAGATGATTGTTTTGTTTATGTTATGGAAAGGTGCTTTCTTTCCTTCCCTCCCTCCTTCCTCCCCCCCACCCCTTGCTTCCCCTCCACCTCTCTCTTTCTTTCTAGGTGTGCCGTCATGGAGTTACCCATGTTGCCCTCATATACATGAACGCAGCTTGGTGTTTTTCTAGATGCACTGTCCCTCTATGTGCATCAAATGAAGCAGCTCCTGTCTCCCTCACTGTAGCAGACTGTGCTTGTGAATCCGTTTCTCATGAGAGTTACCATCCCCCGCTGCCAGTTATCCGTTTTATGTATCCTTTCTTCATTCATTATTTTATTTTGCAGTATGAGGTATCTAACCCGACATCACACACACTAAGCTCTACCACTGAGGACCACACCCAAACCACTAGTGTATCTGAGGTTTAGACCCTCGCAGATCCTCGCAGTATGAGCCTCCTGCAAGCTGGTCCTCACATGACAGCTCCTCATCTTTCCGAGTGTTTGGGTTACATCATTGCCTCCTGCTCAAGTCAGGACCTCTGATGATGTGACATGGGAGCCAGAATGCTGGCCTCTCAGATCTGGGAGAATGCTCGCATGGGGGAGGCAGAAATCTCTGCAGCATTTTTCAGCCAACTCAGGCCTGTGAGCAGGAGAGGCTCTGAAGCAGCTGCTGAGGGATCATGGGAACAGCTGGGAGAAGTTAGCACGTGCCTGGCACACAGCCAGCCAGTCAGGGACTGGCACTCTTATCCTTTTCTGGTGTGACCAGTCCTGTGAACTGTTCATGTATGGTCGGAGCCCAGCTGATTATCAGAAATGGGCTGTAAATGACTTAGCCAGAAGCATCTGCCCCTGGCAGAGAATGGAAACAGATGAAACTAAGCCCGGTCTGGCTATGCTGGGAAGGAAGCAGAGGGGAAGACCAGAGGTTGCTGAACCTGGAAGCTAAGCAGCTCTGAGAGTGGGAGGCTGGATCTCAGGGGGAGGACATGCAGGGAGGAAGTCAGAAGCAGTGGGTAGTGGTGGAGGCCCGCTTTTTCTTCTCTCTCTCTCTCTCTCTCTCTCTCTCTCATTATTGTTGGTTTTTGTTGTTTGTTTGTTTGTTTGTTTTTGAGACAGGGTTTCTCTGTGTAGCCTTGGCTGTCCTAGAACTCACTTTGTAGACCAGGCTGGCCTTGAACTAAGAGATCCACCTGCCTCTGCCTCCTGAGTGCTAGGATTAAATACGTGTGCCATCACACCGGTCCCTGTCCTGTCTTTTTTTTTTTTTTTTTTTTTTTTTTGCTTTTAAGACTTGTAACTCAAGCCAGGAAGGTGGCTCACACCTTTAATCCCAACACTTGAGAGGTAGAAGCAGGCAGACCTCTGTGAGTTCGAGGCCAGCCTAGTCTATAGAGCTAATTCCAGAACAGCCAGGGCTACACAGAGAAACCCAACGCAAAAAACTCAAAAAATGAAAACAAACAAAACACTTGTAACTCAGGCTGACCTAGAATTTCTAATCCTCCTGCCTCAGCTTTCCTAGTTTTTAGATTATATTTCTGCCCCACCATGCCCAGAATAAAGACAGTTATGTTTTGAGGCTCATATAAAATCCCTGACCTGACAGAAGACAAGAGAGGCTACAGTGGGGCATCCTCATCTCAAGGGAGAGCATCATGCCTCTCCATCAGGGAGCCTTCAGATAGAGAGACACACACAGTTCTTGCTTTTAGCACATCAGATCCCCTGACTGTTTAGTCATTAGCCCTGTCCCTCCTCTTTCTGCTCCCTGGCCCCCCTCCAAACCTGGGGGACCCGTTAGACTCTGGGCATGTCCCCAATCTATGCAGGAGGGCTTGTGATTTTGGAGCAAGGGCTATATTTCTTAGGAACTTCATGGGGGTTTCTTGGAAGTAGGTGTGGTGACAGTCTGCCTCAGAGTGGCTTCTACTCTTTCCTCAGAAGCTATTTAGGGAGGTGACACCTTTTTTGGCCTACCACAGCTCTCTTAAACCCTGCCCACCTCTGCCCCCATAGCTGCTCTAAGAGCGGAGGGAAACCACAGATCAGAAGCTGAAGGAACTGCTCTGTTCGGGGGGTGCAGAATAAGGTCTCTGGTTTAGAGGCCCAAGTGGGCACAGAGTAGGGGTGGGGGTGAGGGGTGGGGGTGGGGTGGAGTCAGAGGCTGTGGGGAATCCCCTGCCCTGTCTCTAAGAAGATCCTGAAGAGCAGGTTTCCTTTTCCTTCCACCCATTATTATTATTTAAACAGTTAGTTAGATAGTTAGTTAGTTAGTTAGTTAGTTAGATAGTTAGTTAGTTAATTAGATAGTTAGTTAGTGTACAATCATGTGATGGATACATACACATTCAAGTGTGCCAAAGCCCTAATTGGGAGGTCAGGGGACAGTTTGCAGGAATGAGTTCTTTTCCTCTATTTTGGGTCCTGGGGATCGAACTCAGAACTCAGATGGTCAAGCTTGAGGCAGTCCTCTCCTCCCTCCCCCAAGCCCCCACCTAAGATGGGAACCAAGTAAATTCCCATCCAGGTTGTGAAAGCGAGCAAGCCCCTTCAAGACACCACTAAAAACACCTCAAGGTCAGAAAGACTTAGATGTGCTCGCTCTGCTCTGTGTCTTCATTTCCCACTTCCAGGTTCCCCCCCCTCAGCCAGGAATCCATGGAATCCAGAATTTTCTAAAATCTTTCCAGGGACGTCCTTCATGGAGTTGGATGGATCCCTGTCTCTTTCCCTCCCTCCCCACCCCCTCTCTTTTCATTTTCTATTTTCATATTTTCTTTATTTTATATGTACGAGAGTTTTTCCTGCATGTATGTCTGTGTACCAACTACGTACCTGGAGCCCATGGATATCTGTAGGAGACAATACAGGCATAACCTGGCGGCCAGCCTACTTGACACACTGTGTGTGCTTTTAAATAAGAAACATTGCACACTGTGCTCCTGAAGTCAGAACACTGAGTTCTGAAGTAGCGTGAGTAGCCTGTGACTGGCCCACAGAGGAATCTGAATTCTCCATGTCTCTTTTAATGTGCATCTTCCACTCTCACTATCCAATCTCACTAACCAACCACAGCCAATAGGCTCCCGCTGTATAAGTAAGTAGTTGCTCATTTAAAGCAGATGCTGTTCCCTGAAACCATCATCTGAGTGGTCCCTCTCCTCGTCTTTTACCAAGCAACAGGCATTGCTATCTTGTCTGGGGTTGCCCTGGAAATGATTTCAGAAGTCAGAAAAGGGTATCAGATCCCCTTGAGCAAGAGTGACCAAAGCTTACGAGGCAGCACATTGGTGCTGGGAATCACCCAGGTCCTCTGGAAGAGCAGCACGTGCTAACTGCCAAGCCAACAACTCTCCAGGCCTCTTTTTTTGAAATGGGGACATGACATGAATAGTGAACCCCATTATACACAGTTGGCCTTGCTGCTCCATGATTGTTGCCTATAGAAAAGGGCTTGTCTGCCAGGCAGTGGTGGCGCATGCCTTTAATCCCAGCACTCGGGAGGCAGAGACAGGCGGATTTCTGAGTTTGAGGCCAGCCTGGTCTACAGAGTGAGTTCCAGGACAGCCAGGGCTACACAGAGAAACCCTGTCTTGAAAAAACAAAAAAGAAAGAAAGAAAGAAGAAAGGAAGAAAGAAGGAAGGAAGAAAGAAATCAAAGAAAAGGCTTGTCTTCTTCTCAGTCTGTGTCAACTGTCACGGCAGAGTCTGTAATCACACTTTTCCAAGGTCACATTTCCCACTGGCTGTTCCCAGGGAGGGACACAGATAGCTTTGGGTTTTTTGTTTGTATAGTCCAGGCTGACTGGAGTTCAGGGTCCCCTTACCTCAACCTCTGGAAGAGCAGTCAGTGCTCTTAACCACGGAGCCATCTCTCCAGCTCCAGCTATACTTTTTTTCAAAAGGTGTGCACCACACTGTGTTTTTGGTTTTGATTTTCATCTTCCTTGAGTTGAAGCTATCAGATGGACCCTCAGTCTTTGGACGCTCAGCTGTAAAATGGGGACATTAATAGTTGTTACTGTCAACCTTGATGACGGCTATTATGTGAGATGAATGTAAAGAGGTTTGGCATATAGGAGACCCCGACTAAATCCATCTGCTTCTTTCTGGCCATCGCAGGATCTTGTACATGGATGTCTATTATATACAGCTTCCTTTTGTGGTGGCTATAGAGGTGGGCTCTCATTTTTCCCCATGCCCTGCTGTCCTGGATCACGAACATCCATGCACACGATAGCCAACGCCTCCTAGTGGCCAAGAGTATGTTAGCTCTTTGGATATGGGGAGGTGGCTCAGTGAATAGAGCACGTGTGCCAGAGTCCAGTTCAGACTTCCTCCCAGTTTCGTAATTCCAGCTCTGGGGAGGTGGAGCTAGGGGGATTCCCTGGAGTGAGCTGGCTAGTGAGACCAGCCATATCTGAATGCTCTGGGTATGACTGAGAAATCCTGTATAAATGAATAGAACGAAGAACAACTGAGGAAGACTCCCTCAGTGTCAGCCTCAGACCCCCACCTACGCTTTAGCACCAGCGAACGTGCATATACTTACACATGCCCACCACACATGGGAAAGATTTGAGTCTCTGCAACGTGGCTTCTTCTTTTTCTATCTTCTTCTTTTTGATTTTTGGTTTTTCGAGGCAGGGTTTCTCTGTGTAGCCCTGGCTGTCCTGGAACTCACTCTGTAGACCAGGCTGGCCTCGAACTCAGAAATCCACCTGCCTCTGCCTCTCAAGTGCGGGGATTAAAGGCATGTGCCACCACTGCCCAGTGCAACGTGGCTTCTTGTTTCCAACCCTTGGGGGTGGTGGAAATGAGAGGCTCGGTGAACAAACCTTGGCCGTCACCTGACGACATGGTTGGACTTTGGTACCCAGAAGGAATGTTAGGTGACCACTAGTGGAGGGGAAGGATGCAAGAGGCCTCCATGACTTTCTGCACAAGTGATAGCTGGAGCACCCTATCTTGAGATCTCTTCCTCACCCTGGGGTGTGAAGTCAGGGCCCACTCAGTGCATCTGACAGACTGACACTTAAGCTGCCCTAGAAGATAAGTGAGAAGGTGTCAGGCAGAGGGAAAGAAGGTGTTAACCACAGAACAGAGGTAGGGGACCCCCCCTGCACCACCCCCCATCCCCACTACCACCCACCCCCACCCCCGAGTAGCCTGTAGCACAGTCCTCAGAATCACATCCGTCCTACGCCTCTGCTTCTCCCTCTGGGCCAGCCACAGTGCCAGGACCTCTCCTGATCTGGAGTGCCCGCATGGTACCCTCAAATATATGCCTAGGACAGAGCTCTGGGAGCCATGTGCAGAGCCAGCCATGTGCTTAGCCTCAGCCCAGGAGGTGGCAGTGACTACAGGACAGAGAACGCCTCGAAGAGAAAGCAGGATTTGCCTGTGTTACCACTGTATCCCTAACCTGTGCAAGCTAGCTCAACTCCCAACTCTGCTTTGCTTTGCCCCACAAGATTTGCCCTCACAGCCATGGTGTTCCGATGTTGAGTCCACAACACCCAGCAAGCCCTTTGTGAGCTGGACTGCAGATTCCAAGGTCTGGGCCATATTCCCATGAGAGACAATCCACAGGAAGCAGGCCAAAGCCTGGTATCTTCATTGGCAATCGATAAAAATGTGAGTGAAGGCTAGGGATATAACTGGGCTGCCTGAGTGCTTACCTTGTGTGACCGAAACCCTGGGTTGGATCCCCAGCACCACAGAAAACCAGACATGGTGACCACATGCCTGCAATCCCAGTAGTTGAGACTCAGAGGCAGGAGGATCAAGAATTCAAGGTCATCCTGAGCTAACAGAGATGTTCAGACAGCCTAGGCTACCTGAGATCCTGTCTCAAAATGTGTGGATGCGTAAATGGCAGGTTCTTGACAGATGACAGATGCTAGTTCCACAGTTCATTTTCCTAACTCTTAACCTGGACCTCTGGACCTCTGCCCATTGTATCTTGATTTTTCTGGGCATTTTATGGTCTTTTATCATACCTATAGAGCCTATATGTTCCTTCTCCTAGGGGACTTCTCCACACTAACTAATGTGATTTTTAAATAGATGTACATATTTATCGAAATATATGTATATATGTGTGCATGCATATGTATATACATATATCTAGGTTTATAACAAGTTTTATGTAAATGTATACACACACAAATTCATACAGTGAAATGACTACTCCAGTCAAATAATAGTCATAAATTCAACATTAACATAGTAATCATGCACACAGTGACCTAGTGTGTGTGTGTGTGCGCGAGCACGCGTGTGCGCTACAACAGGCATGGTTACACACATCTGCAATCCCAGCTCTTGGGAGATAGAGGAAAGAGGATCGGCAGCAAACTCAGCTTGTTTTATGCAGTGAGTTAAAGGCCAGCCTAAGCTACTTGAAACTTTGTCTCCAGGCAACCAAGCACACACATAAAAATGTGCTTAAAACAGATGACAGTCCCCGAGTTCAATCTCCAGCACCACACACAAAAAAGTATCTAAAATCTGACACTCATGGCTAATTCCCAGTATATTCCAAAATTCTTTTTTCTTTTTCTTTTTAAAAATTTAAAATTTTATTTTTATCATTTTATATGCATTGGTGCTTTGCCTGGATGTATGTCTGTGTAAGGGTGTTGGATTCCCTGAAGCTGGAATTACACAGTTATGAGTTGCCATGTGGATGCTGGGAATTGAACCCAGGACCCCTGGAAAAGCAGCCAGTGTCCTTAACTACTGAGTTATCTCTCCAGCTCCCCTTTTCTCTTTCTTTGCTTTAAGATTGTTATTTATTTATTTATTTTTGAGACAGGGTCTCTGAATGCTGGTGAGAGCTCTCTATGTAGATCAGGCTGGTCCTAAACCCACAGAGATCCTCCTGTCTTTGCCTCTCCAGTGCTGGAATTAAAGGTGTGTAACACCAGGCCCAGCTAAGATTTTGGTAAGTTTATATGTGTGTGACTATGTTCACGTGCAGGTACGCTCTGAGGCCAGAAGAGGGCGTTAGATCTCTTGGAGGAGGAGTTCCAGGGGGTTTCTAGCAACTGTGTCAGATTCCAACTACGGTCTTTTGTAAGAGCTGCTCCCTTATCTCTCCAGCCCCCCCTTCCTTCTTCTTTTTTCTTTTCCTCCTCCTTCTCCTCTCTGTTCTTTTTCCTTTAGACTTCCCAGGCTGGCCTCCTCCTGCCTCAGCTTCCCAATCATACTGCCTGGCCCTAGGCATGTCACCTTACGGGACTGCAGCTTTGTGCCCTTCGGCTCACCTCACACCCCTGCAAAGACTCCTTTCACCTCTGTTCTTCACATCTGGAGTCCTGTGATTTTGGACGAGTCACTTTCTTTTGTTGAGGGTGGGTTTTGGAACTATAGCATCCATCTTGAAGGGGTAAGGCATCCATCTTGCTGAGGGGATGAGGCAAAGCTTATAGAAATGTCTTACCCAGTGCTGGCACACGATGGAGGCTGCCATGCCATGAGGTGGGGTGCAGGCCAGCACTGTGTAGAATGGATGGGGGCGGACTACATTGCATGAGGGCAGTGGTCTCCAGCCAGGAAGGGGTTAATGAACAAAGCCATAAACCAGAACTCAGTCTACCCCAGGGTAGCCCTGCCCTTGAACCCTCTAGGAAGCTGTCTTAGGTCCCAGCCTGTCAGAGGTAGTGAAACACACTGAACAGTTACTCACTTGTTCCAAGTGCTTGCTGAGGCCCAGGCCAATCCTAAAGGGCTTTCTTTACACCGATTATTTTGAGGGATCCTGGACAAACCTCCAGAAGGCAGAGATTGACAGATGAAGAAACAAGACAGATTAGGAGATTTATGGTTGCATGAAATAAATCTAGCAGGGCCGGATTAACCACTCCACACAGTGTTGACTCTGCTGAGACTCTTCTAGCTTTGTCTCCCTCTCCCTGTCCACCAATCGGGGAACACCATAAGGAAGCACACCCCTGCAAAGGAGCACTGAAGGAGCACTCTCCAGCCAGGACGGAGTAAGCAACAGGTGTGCAAGGCACAGCATGAACCAAGAGAGGAGCAGCATCGATACTGAGGACAGAAGGAGAGCAGATGACATGCACCCTGTAATTAAACACACAGATTAAAATCAAAACTTAGAGGCTGGAGAGATGGCTCATCAGTTAAGAGAACTTCCTGTTCCCAGTGCCCCTGTTAGGCACCTCATAACTGTCTGTAACTCCAGCTCCAGAGGGGTGCCTCTGACCTCCTCAGGGACCTGTGCACACCCGCACATACTCACATACGGGTACACATATGCACACAGTTAAAAATAATAAAAATAAATCTAACCCCTCCAAAACCTCAAAAAACAATGTTCATTTGCCTGTTTACTGGCTCACTTGCCCCAAATTACATCTAGAAATTGCAAGTTTCAATAATAGTTGAATCTCTGTTTTAAATGTTAATAGAAGTTTTGTTGCACAATAAGAAAAGAAAAAAAAAAAGCCAGGCAGCGGTGGCACACACCTTTAATCCGAGTACTCAGGAGTCAGAGGCAGGCATATCTCTGAACTCAAGGCCATCCTGGTCTACAGAGTGAGTTTCAGGATAGTCAGGACTATCACCTCTTCCACATCTGGCAAAATAAATATTTTTTAAAATTTTAAAACAGAAGAAGAAACTGGGCTGTGGAGCAGATCTGTAATCCCAGCTACTCTGGAGACTGAGGCAGGAGCCTGGGAAAATCAAAGCCAGCTTCCTGTCATGTGATGGTTTCCTTCTACATTGAAACACTCCATCCTGTAAGGAAGCTCCTTAAGACAGCAGGTAAACAACTCAAAAAGTTCAGGAAGTCCCTGGAACTGACCAGATTCACTAGGTCCCTCCCTCCCAGAGTAAACAATGAAGATGCAAACCAGACCAGCTGCTTAGAAGACTCTGAGACCAGCCCTGCTGCCTGGAAGAAGCAGAAACCAGCCGAGCTGCCTAGAAGAGGTTTAGACCAGTTGAGGCACCTGGAAAGGACCCTCTCCATCCTGTTGAGCTTGCAATGTGCTTCAGGTTTCCAGCTTTTGTGAGCTGTCACACTGTGGTGGGCTTTGGTAATAGCCCTGTCTTTGAGTCATATTACTGCTTCTGGAAGTAACCCCTCACCCATATTCCTGTAAGTAACCTCAGTAAAACTCACTGGTTCACCAACTTGGACTTGGATGGTTGGCATCCATAAGTAGGTACATATGTTTTATACCTCCCCAGGAGCAACTTAATGTGATCCTGTCTTTAAAAAGAGTAAAACCCGGCTAGATGTGGTACATGCCTTTAACTTCAGCAGTCAGGAGATGGGCAGGCAGGGCTCTGTGAGTTCAAGGCCAGCTTTGTCTACATAGCGTGTTCTATGCCAGCCAGGGCTACATAATAAGACCTTGTCTTAAGACAGACTGACAAACAAGGGCTAGGGAAATGGTTGCATGGGTAAAATAAATCTGAGTTCAGATTTCCAGCATTCACCAAAAGCTGGGTCCAGCGGCGCTTGCCTGCAATCCCATGGGGAAGTGAGACAGGATTGTCCCTGGTACTTGCCAGCATCCCCAGTGGAACTGAATTGGCAGACTCTGGGTTCAGTGAAAGGCCTTGTTTTGAAAAATAAGATGGAGGCCCTGGAGAGATGGATCATGGGGAAAAGCACTTACTGCTCTCTTTCAGGACTGGATCCCAGCATCCATGTCGGCTGGCTCCTGACTGCCTGTAACTTCAGATTCTGGAAGATCTGGCTGCTTTTATCTCTCCAAGCACCTGTACTCATGTGCATGCACACATGCACACACACACTTAAAAATAGACATTTTAAAATAAAAGTACATAGTATACATAAAGTATACATCCGAAAGGAATATGTGTGTGATGGAGAATGATAGAGGAAGAAACCTGATGCTGCCCTCTGACCTCCACATGCATGTGCACACAGATGCATGTACACACAGATGCGTGTGCATACAGATGCGTATGCATACAGATGCGTGTGCATACAGATGCGTGTGCACAGAGAGGCATGTGCACACAGATGTGTGTGCACACAGATGCATGTACATACAGATACGTGTGCACACAGATGCGTGTTCATACGGATGTGTGTGCACAGAGATGAGTGTACATACAGATACGTGTACATACAGATGTGTGTGCACAGAGATGAGTGTACATACAGATGCATGTGCACACAGATGCATGTGCAGACAGATGCATGAACATACAGATGCATGTGCACACAAAGTGTGTGCATACAGATGCGTGTACATACAGATGCTGTGCACACAGATGTGTGTGCACACAGATGCATATGCACACAGATGCGTGTGCACATATATGTGTGCACACAGATGCATGTGCATACAGGTGCATGTGCACACAGATGCGTGTGCATACAGATGCACACATATAAGTACACATACATGCACACAAACACACCCCCAAAAAGTAAAGGGAAGGCTTGAGCTGTTGCTTAGTGGTAAAACACTTGCCTATGTGTGCAAGGCCCTGGGTTTAGCTGCAAATAGGCCAATGAATAAACAGCAGCAAAACATGACAAGGGACAGTGATGGGGCATTGACTGCCAGGACCCAAGTACCCAGCTCTCTCTGGTGTCTTAGCATGGGTAACTCACATTACCAAGAAATCCCAAAGTCTAAGGTTTGACCCAGAGACCTCTTGGCTAGTTGCTGTGTGACTTTGGATGAGTTTCTTACTCTATCTAAGCCCATTGATCATGGGAAGAATCAAACCAACTCCTCATTTGTGGTGGAGATTAAAAAGGGATAAAAGCATAAGGGCCAGGCACATAGCAAGCTGCTTGCGAAAGTAGCTGTTTACCTGGTCCTTGGGAGACATGCGCACCTTCATCCTGTTGCTACATCCTGTGTGTGTCACATCGATTTCCCATTGTAAAATGGAGAGGCTGCCATGGGAGAACCGATGCCTAACTTTGCACAGAGGAGAAATGTGTCAGGAAGACGAACAAAAGGCCAGCCGTAGAAGTTCGGGGCTGCAATCTCAGAATTTAAGAGATGGAGGCAGGAGGATACCAGGGTTCGGAACTAGCCTGGGCTTTAAAGGGAGTCATGAGGCTAAGCTACATGAAAATCTGTCTTAAAACAACAATAGCAACATGCTATATCAGCAGAGGTGGGGGAGGAGGGAGCCAGGACCACAGCCAAAACTCATTCCCCAGTCTGAGTGGTGAGCATGGTAAATGTGCCCCCGGGTACCAGTGCTTGGGAAACAGATGAAGGAGGACCAGGAGTTCGGGCCAGCCTCAGCTATGGGAGACCCTGTTTCAAAAAGAGGGAAAAAATCCGAACTAGAAGATCTTGCCCTAGGACCAAAGAGACCTTGGCGTCCTGCTCAGAACCCCTCTCTTTCTTTCCTGGAAGGTCTATTTAAGGCAACTTCAAATGTGTTGCATCTTCCTGTCAACTCTCTCACCCCCTGGGGCCTCAGATACAAGCACCGCTGCCAGCCTACCCGACCTCCTTCCTTCTCAGCCAGAGAGGGCTGCTGCAGAACCTGGTCAAGAGCCCACATGGCCAACTGTGCCTTCCAGACCACGGTATTTGAGACCTGATGCGTAGCAACAGTTGGGAGAGAGAAGGAGGGTATTGGGAGTCTGAGTCCCTGGATTGAGGGTTTTAGTGTCTGAGGGGCATTTGAGGCCACTTGGGAAGGAGGGTGAGGTGGCATTTGCCCAGCTAAGTTGACCCTGTATTGTGTGGCCTCAGATGAAGGTGTTAGAGCAGCAGGAAGCCGACTGGCAGCCAGCTGAACACTGGGGCACCTTCTTGTCAGGCTAGCCAGGTTTCCTAATGTTTCCCAGAAAAGCCACTTAGGAGAGCCTGGATGCTACTGGAGCCCCCGGTTGGTATAGTCCTTTTTCCACAATTCTGAATTCTTCACAGCCTAGAGGAATCCAGAATGTTCCCTCAGAGCCTCATGAGGACTTTCCTCTTTGTTTTTTATCCTTTCTGCACTTTCCAGGGAAGAGTCATTGGCTTCTGCATGTCAGGACTAAGACAGTTGTCAGCCAGATGGTGATGGTACAAACAGGAGGCAGAGGCAGGTAGATCTCTGAGTTTGAGGCCAGCCTGGTTTACAGAGCAAGTTCTAGGACAGCCGGGTACTCAGAGAAACCTTGTCTTGAAACAAAATAAAACAACCAACCAAACAAAAAGACACACATTAGCCAGGACATACCCATTTTTCTTTACTTTTTGGAGTCCCCCCCCCACTTCCTCCAGTGTGCCCGAATTACAGTGTTCCCCACCACACCCAGTTTATATATTGCTGGAGATCAAACTCAAGACCCCATGCATACTAGACACCCACTCTGCCAACTAAGCTGCGTCTCCAGTCCCTGTCCTCCGTTTCACAAGTGAAACGGAGGCCAGGAAGAAAATGACTTGCTTACAGCCTCCCTTCACAGTGAGAGAACCAGTGCTAGGTAGAACCCAGCCTTCTCAGCTCACCTCAGCTCACCCGCCTCCCAGTCAGGTAGTGGGAGCATGAAGGAAAAACCAGCTGCCCTGTTGGGTTGTTGCTACAACATGAAAGCCCTGGATGGTTTGGGAGACTCCCTGTCCCCAAGTCTGGGGACAGGGATGAGCAGGTAGGGTGGATCCTACCCTTCTCTCTAAGAATGTCTGTCAATTAATAGGAAGGGCAGAAGGCATGAATGGGTTAGGCCTCAGAGACCCTGCGCACATGCTTTAGGAGGCTCAGATTGCCTTATGGACAAGAAGAGAGAAGGCCACACAAGCCTTGCTGGAGGAGTATGGACTTGGACTTTAGTGGGAATGAGATCAGAATCATCCTGTGGGGTCTGCAGTCTAGGATGAGGATTTTCCCCTAAGTTTACCTTGGTCCTATTCAGAATAACCAACAGATGGCTACCAGGGTGATGGGGGGTCAGAGGGAGAACAGGACAAGCTATATGGGGAAGAGGAGACAGCCAATGAACAAAGCCCTTGGAGAAACCTTAGGGGGAGGGAAGGAGAGCCATTTGAATGAAAGGTGCAGTGGGTGGGTGTCCACAGCTTACCTGCTTCCCCTTTGAGTCTAGACAAGAGACTCCCAATTCCAGGTCCTCAAGCCCTTTCTCTGCTTCCTAGGTCTGCTCAGCTGACATTTCTCAGCCACTTCCAGACACAATGGATGCTCATGACTTACCCTGGAGCGAGAGGATGTGCCCCTTACCACTGGCACCAGCTAAGTCTCCCTTGCTGGCCTGCCCCAAAGGTCTGGACCTATGCCTGTGTGTCCTGCAGAAGACACTCCAAGGCAGAGCCCCACCGGATCTCAAAGAGGACGCCTCAAACATTAGTGAGTCTGGGGCCTTGGGGCTGGATCTGAGAGCTCTGTTGGAGGGCTGATGGGGACACAGGTTTGGGGATGCAAAGGGGACTGGGACTCCGTTACTGGTGAGGATAGAGCCCCAGGCACACTTTGCTGCCTGTGTACATGGTGTGCAAGGGAGCTCAGAGGACAGTCTGCAAGAGTCAGTTCTCTCCTACCGTGTGGAGTCTGGGCTTGAACTCAGATCATCAGGCTTGGCAGCAAGCACCTTTCTTTGCTGAACCATCTTGGGGTCCCTATAATTTATTTATTTATTTATTTATTTATTTATTCATTCATTCATTCATTCATTCATTCATTTATTTTAGTTTGCTTTTATTGAGATAGGATCCCACGTAGCCCAGGCTGGCTTCCTACTTACTATACAGTCCAGGATGACAATGAACTCCTTCCTAATTCTTCTGCCTCTGCCTCCCAAGTTCTGTGACAACAGGCATGCACCACATTGCCCAGCAAAGAACTGAATATTTTACTCAATGTACTTTAAATTTAGTCACATGTTCAATAGCTGCCCCTTGGGACCCTTAGGCTACTTCCTTTTGACCCATAACATCCAAATTCATATTTTTAATCTGGGACCTCTCCCTTAAACTTCAGTTTGTCTCTGTGCGTATTTAACCTCTCCCTGACGTCTAGGGGCTGCTCATAGGATTTTCCTCTCCCTGAATTCGCCAGTCACCCCCTGCCTACTGGCAGCTTTTGTTATAGGCTCAGAGGCAGTGGGGGAACTGAGTCCCAGAGAAAAGTGCCTAGCCTGAGTTGTGCCATCATCTTTCCCAGCTCTGAGCTCTTTGCCTGCAGATGGTGCAGGGCCTGATGATCTTCCCTTTCTGGTTCAGGATGCCAGCCACCAAGCTTATACAAAGCGTCTACCGATAGTGAGAAACTCACAATCAAAGACTCACTGAACACAGAGGAGATGGGAAACCAGCCAAAAAGAAGCGCCTACCCACCCTTCCTGCCTCATACCAGCTCCTCCCCAGATGCCAGGCTGGACAGAAAAAGCCTTCATCCCTTAACCTTCTGGCCCTGGCTTCCTCCCACTCTCATCTCCAAGGACCCCCCTCTCCACATCTACCCCATCTTCCCTGGGTACCCACTTCTGCCTCTCCCTTACCTATTCACTTATGGGACCCTACCCTCTGCCCAGTGTCCATACCTCTTCATGCTGTCCCCAGACTCCACATATCCCTCCATGGCTGCCCCTAACTTGCTTATGACAGCCAATGGGCCTGGACCCCATATCTCCCAAGAGAAGACCCTGATTCTCTACTCAGGAGCTTTTCAGAGTGCCGGCTACAGCCTACACTCCCAAGTCGGGAGTTGGAGCTCTGGAGATGCCTTGACCCCAAGACAAGCTGGTGTGGCAGCTCCTGCAAGGCAGACTGTGCCAGGCTCCCGGGCAGGTGTCATAGCCCTGCCCTACCCTCTGAAGAAAGAGAATGGTAAAATCTTATACCAGTGTAACGTGTGTGGCAAGAATTTTGGGCAGCTCTCCAACCTCAAGGTATCGGCTTCCTAGGTTCTGCTACCCCTCCAATCTTCCTGTGACTCTCTTGCCTTTCAGAATCAAGTCCTGGAGTCTGGAAGCCACTCTTGGGCTTGTCTAGGGACAAGTGGTCTTGAGGTTTCACCCGGGTGGGAATCAATACAGGATAAGCTGAGTACCACCTGGGCTTGGTGGAGCACACTTTTGGTCCTAACATTCAGGAGACCGAGGCACGAGGATGTCAGTGCAAATCCAAGGACAGTTTGGGTGATATAGTGAGACTTCATCTAAAAATAAAAGTGGGCAGTGGTGGTGCACACCTTTAATCCCAGCACTTGGGTGGCAGAAGCAGGCAGACCTCAGTCGGTTGGTTTGAGGCCAACTTGGCCTCAATAGCAACTTCCAGGACAAAAAGGGCTACCTAGTGAGATCCCATTTCAAAACAAATAAAAAGGGGAGAGGTGCACATCAAAGTCTCCTCCATCCTGAAAGACTGTCTTTGACATCACCTTATTTAAGTTAAAAGTGGGGAAACTGAGGCCCATAGTTGACAGAAATTTCCAGGGTAACTACAATTTATTGTTAGTGGGTTCAGGCTTGGATTTCAGTTTCTTTGCATCAACTACTAAGCTCTTTCCTAGACAACAACCTCTCTGGGTTCCTAGCTAAGCCTCTTTATTGCTTTTGAAAGTTAAGAAGAGCTGGGCAGTGGTGGCGCACGCCTTTAATCCCAGCACTTGGGAGGCAGAGACAGGTGGATTTCTGAGTTCGAGGCCAGCCTGGTCTACAGAGTGAGTTCCAGGGCAGCTCGGGCTACACAGAGAAACCCTGTCTCGAAAACCAAACAAACAAAAAAAAAAGAAAAAGAAAAAAAAGAACAAAGAAGGAAGTTAAGAAGAGAGGGAAACGGGTAGATTTTGATGAATCGAGATCACAGTCACACAGCCTTTTTCAAGTGGGCGCCCACAAATAAAGCCAGGTGCTAATAGGTGTCATCTGTATAGGTGTCATCTGTATAGGTGTCATCTGTATAGGTGTCATCTGTATAGGTGTCATCTAGTCTGGGATGCTCTTGGGTTCCTTGCTGTTAGCAAGGACCACAAGCTTTGTACACAATATGGTTACTGGAGAAGCAGAGTTAGCAAAACTTTAGATTCACGGCCTCCGGCCTCCGGCCTCAGATTTAATGACTCAGCAGGGCTAGGGAACAGCCCCTAGAAGCTGCATTTTTAGCATGTTCCCAAGGTCATACCAATGCTGCCGGTCTGTGAATTATACTTGAAGTAGCTATTCTAGGGGATACCTAGGGTACCCCTTATCTGGCTTCCTGAATCTCTGCTACAGGGTAGATCTAGGTCCTGAGAGTGTCCGGGCATGGATAGCTTATGAGGGAGGTGGTAGAGAGACCTGGATCCCAGCAAAGGATCCTGCAGAGGGTGTGGGTGGAGGTTTGCAGTGGACTCTAGGCTGTTCAATGTTCTACACAGCTGGCAAAATTTCTTCCAGGTTCACCTGCGTGTACACAGTGGGGAGCGTCCATTCCAGTGTGCCCTGTGTCAGAAGCGCTTCATCCAGCTGGCCCACCTGCAAAAGCACCACCTGGTGCACACCGGAGAGCGACCCCACCAGTGCCAGGTGACACCTTTCTCTCCTTCACATGTGCACTTGCAGCTTGGGGAGGAATCCTAAGTCCCTGGAGGGATGGCACCTGTTACCTAATCCGGAGAATGTAAAGATGGGGAGGAGGAGGGTGTAGAGGGTGGGGAGGTGGGTAGTGGAGAGAACTGGTGTGCATGTGTGTGAGTGAGTGTGTGTTGGGGGGGGGAGGGAGAGGGAGGGAAAGGGAGAGGATGGCCACAGGAATAAGTGATGTTGGAGAAGAAAATATGGCTGCCTGTCTATGCATGGAGAATAATAAAGTTGAAGATCTTGGAGCGTGCATGCATGCCCTTTCCTACCTTCCTGGGTTGTTGAAGGAGCCTTAAGCTAGGACTCCAAGTAGGCAAACAATTGGCTCTGTGTGTTCCTTCTTTGAGTCTGCCCTCATCCTTTGGGATGGAGGCAGGAATGAGAACCACGGTTCAAATCCTAGCTCCTTCTCCTAACTTATGTGGCCTTTGGCTAGAGGCTTCTTTCCTCTGGGCCTCTGCTTACTTAGTAGTTTCTTGAGAAGACTTTGCAAGGTCAGTGCCTGGCTTGCCAGCACCCCAGTAAATGCTGACTGCACCTCCTGATGCTTCAGCCCCTTGCATCAGGGCTCTATGTGATTCCCTTAGTTGGTCTTCTCTAACTGATGAAGATGAAAATTGGTGCGCATCTATGGCTGGCAGAGAAAGAAACTCTGAGGGAAGTCACTCATACAGAGTCACTCAGAAATGAAAGAAGAAAACTAAACCCTGCCCCATAGGCTCTAGCCAGCAGGAAGAGCTTCTGGGTCTCATTGACAGGGCTATGGGTTTGGGGAGGTGTTTTCAAGACTGGGGTGAGGGGAGGGGAGAGTATCCCTGAGCCAGTTGGGGGGCAAAGACAACAGGAGTACCCATTTCTACCAGGTGTGCCACAAGCGATTCAGCAGCTCTGGCAACCTCAAGACCCACCTTCGCCTGCACTCAGGTGCCAGACCCTTCCAGTGCAGCATCTGCCCAAGTCACCTCACCGGGAAGGTCTACCCTAAGCTGCGCCACAGGCTGCAGACTCCTCAGCTCCAAGGCCTGGCCCACACCCACCTGCCCCTCACCTCTCTCACCTGCCTTGCCCAGTGGCACCAAGGAGCACTAGATCTTGTGGAAGAGAAGATGATGGGCTGGAATGTGGACAAAGTGTCTTCGGAATCCAAGGGAAAGCAGGGGCAGACAGCTTGAGCAGGGGTGACGGGTGTCTATGAGAGCAGAGTGTTGGCAATTAAAAGATGGTCTCAGTGCTGAGTCAAGGCCTCCTGTGTGTGTCCAGTGGAGGGGAATGTCCCTGCCAGATCCCACCTGTCACCTGGAAATGGCAGGGCACACAGCCCATGTGGGGGTGGGTCCAAGCAGCCATCTACCTCAGGCTGAGTTTGGATCCACTCTCTTGTCTGTGACCTATCTGGAACAGAGCTCTCTATCTCACCTCACCAATGGACAGTGCTACCTTTCAGGACTGGATGAAGGCAGAGTGTGCTCAGCAGGAGGAGGGACACTGGGGGCAGGAGAAACTTAGCCGTGAGATGATTATCAGCCACTTTAGTTTCTTGGTCTGATGGACTGAGCATCGGTAACTGGAAAGTGAAGCAAGAACGGATTTGTGTGTTGGCCAATCACAGGACATGTGTTTCTTCCTGAACACTTTCTCAACACCTCTGATTGTCGGTGGGTTCCTGCCTACCACTGTCTAGTTGCAGTTCCTTCTTAGCCTAAGTACAGGTCAGCTGATATTACCTGCCATGATCCGGTGGGATGCAATTCTCCCCAGGATCGGGGTGAAAAAAAGAGACATAAGAGATGGCTCAGCGGTTAAAAGCACTGATTGCTCTTCCAGAGGTCCTGAGTTCAATTCCCAGCATCCACATGGTGGCTCACAACCATCTCTACTGGGATCCGATGCTTACTTCTGGTGTGTCTGAAGATAGTGTACTCGTATACATAAAATAAATAAGTCTTAACAAACAAACAAAAAAAGGTTTTCCTGTCCTCTCATGACCCAGAATCATGATGTCCCCTGAGTACCAGTACCAGAGGGCAAGGGACATCCAGCCAATCAGGACTAAAGAAAGGTAAGAACCGGCAAAAGAGTAGGGCAGTTAAGCTGTACCAATGGCCTATCTCCCGGGGATCCTCCCAGACGTGCGAAAGTGTTCATTTCCCTGACGTGTGAGCCTGGCAGGAAAGTGAACTACCCGAACTGCCCGGGACAATCAGATTAGAAGCATAATAAACGAAGGCTACAATGAATGACTCATTTTTAGCCACTGTGAGGTTCTGTGGCCCATTGCGTCAGGGGGCGCCAGTCGCACCCGTTGGTTTCAGGTGGCTTCCTCACCTTCACATGGAGTGACAATCCCACTCCACGTGGTAGGTGGCTCCAAGAGAGAGAACCCTCCGAGGGGGCCTCTAGGAACAATGGCAAGGTGGGCTTTGGCCCTGCCAGCAACGAAGGCCCGGGCTCTGCCCACCTTTTGTCACACCTTTGGAGTGCGGGGATGCCAGCCCCTCGGCTAAGCCCCGCCCAGTTGGCCCTGTTGGCCGGACTCTGCCGGCTTCCTGCCCGCTCCCTGCTCCAGGGATCTAGCAAGTCCCGGGGCTCCCTAGGCTAGGTCCAGCTTCCTAGTCCTGGGGATCCCAGACTTCCTTTCGTCTTTGCAAACTTTTGTGAACACGTCCAAAACCCCGAGTACGCACACAAATCCATCTCCGACATCCCCAGAGGCGGACCGAGCAGAGAGCAGGAGCTCGGGAGGGGGAGGTCTGTGTGGTACTTGGGAGGTGTGCTTTGGATTGAGACCTGAGGGTGCACCCGCAGCCGCAGGGCATGGACAACATCTGGATCAGGTCCCCACCCGAGGCCCTTGCTAGCAAAGTCGCTGTTTGCTCAGAGGGACGGGCCAGAGGAGGCGCTTTTCTAGCCTGGACAGTGGATCCGGGTGACACTCTCAGCCAAGTGCCCCGCCGGTCCAAAGCCTCAGACCTGAAGACCCGAATCTCGCCATGAGGGAACCGCGCAGGGGGTTCCGAGCTCGCCTGGCCCAAGTCTTGACTGGACTAGGGGGCCGAAGGGAGAGGAAGGGGAAGATCTCAAAGGAGGACAGACTCCAGGATAGGTGAGGGGAGATGGAGAAAGGCTGGGAGGAGCAACCCTGGCCTAGCGGTAACTGTTTTGTGACTCGTTTGTGTTTGAAAATGTAACGAGAGTTCTAATCAACATGCACGAGTAGAGACCGCGTGCCAAGATTTGGATCTGTGAACTGTGGAATATCTTTGTGTGTGTTAGAAGTATGTATGTAGACAGACTAGCCTTGAACTTGTGTCAGTCCTTTGCCCAGTCTCCCAAGAGCTGGGATTTACAAATACGCTCCACTACTTTGGATTGTCCGCGTGTTTTTTTGTTTTGTAACTTAAAGCGACTTTGACAACTTCCTGTCAGGCAAGCTGCCAACCAAGGATTTTCCACCCAGTAGTACCTCCTCTTGCTGCCAGCCGTGGCTGTGGACTTTGGTTCTCACGTCACAGGCCAATGTTTCTCTGGCCTCTGAGGTCCTTTGTTATGAGTCTGCCTGATTCTGGAACTGTCTTTGCCCTCAGTCGCCACACATGGGTTTCCCCTGTCACCCTGGAACCTGGCGATAACTCTAGACTGTACCCACAATAAACCTTTATATGCCACTTGCTTCATACTTTCCCTGGATGATCTGAAGCAATTCTTTTGGCAGCCTTGGAAGACATATATCCCGTGTGAGTCAGATCCGGAAGTAGAGGTTCAGAGACGTGAAGTCACCTACCTAAAGTCACACTGTTGGAAAGAGATGAAGCTGAGATATGCCCCTTAGCTGGCTGACTTCTGAAGGCACTTACTTCTCCAAAAGTCCTGTTGCTATGTAGATGACTAGAGCAGAAGCTAGTGATGGTAGGCTACTACCCTTGGTTGCCTGCTGACTGAGTAGTCTGGGCAAGTTCCTTCACCTCTCTGAGCCCTTCATGGTAGCTCAGAGTGGAAACAGCCCTGCCCTGTGGATGGCTGAACCCAATGGCTTTGAGGGGATAGTGAAAATTCCAGTGGGCCCCCAGAGTTCATAGGCCCTGCATGAACGGACTGTGTGGGTGTGCTTTCGGTACCAGATGTTGGATGTTTGTATGTTTATGCAGTTACTGGGCAATTTGTTCTGATCTTATCGTGACGCAGCTGTCTTCAGGCCTGCTGGCCCAGGAGGGAAGAGGGCGTGGTGGGGGCAGCGGGAAGGGGATGATATTACTCTCTCACCTTAAAGAGAGGAGGACCCAACCACCCTGTACCTGGAAGCCCAAGTGCCCTGGGGTGCTCACACCCTGCTAGAGCTCCTCCCACTCCTACCTGGAAGACACACCCTCTCCCTTACCCTGTCTAGCAGAAACCTGCCCTATAGGTCTATGGACTCTCCCCACACCCCTCACACTCAGAGAGGAGGCTGGCTTGTGGTGCAGGTGAGTCAGGAGTGAGGAGGGCAGGAGAGGGACTGCAGAGCCAGCATGATGATACATGCATGCCCTGTACACAGTTGGGCCCCAGCCATGGGAATGGGACCCTGATCTGAGACGAAGGCCTCTGATCCCAGCTGATCCCATGGAGGGGAGGGGCAGCGGGTTGGGCAACACACTTCTAAATCTTCTTCCCGTTAACACCATGGCCAGTCGAGCTTTGGAATGGACAGTTTCTGCTGACCTTCTGCCTAAGGCTCACTAACTGTGTGACTCTGGGCAAGTGACTTTGACTCTCTGTGCCTCTGTCCTTCTTATCTGAAGAACATGGATGCTGACATTTTTCTGAGGCCTAAAAATGATCAGATAGGTAGGGACCCTAGGGTTCAGCCTGTAAGCCTGGCACCCAGAGGGTTTTGGTGAACACGAAATACTAAGGTCATCAGGGGACTGTGTTCTTGGTGTGTGTGTGTGTGTGTGTGTGTGTGTGTGTGTTAGTGTTGGGGAACTCATGAAGGAAGCAGAGGATGCTGCTGGTAGCCCTTCTCCAAAGGCTTGAGTGGGGCTCATTCTGCTGGGCTGCGGGCCCTGGCTTAGGTGGACAGGGGCCTCTAATCTCTGTGTGTTGGGGCAGCAGAACGTTCCTTATTCTTTTTCCCTGTGCTCCTTCTTAGGCCCTGGGTCGGCCAGAGCTGCCCTGACCTTGCTAAGGGTCAGGGCAGTACCAACGATGTCAGCCTTGAGGTAGGATAAACCTGAAATACGGGAGGCTGGGGGCAGGAGCTCTGGAGGGCTGAGCAGGATGAAGAACCCAGACTTGTGGGCTCTTCCTGATTTTGATGCCTGGTGTGGTCCTGGAGATCTCTCCCCCTCCTCTGCTAAAGGGGTCAAGTATACCTCTGTCAGAGCTGTGGGGAGGAAGTCAGAAATAGATGCAGAGAGGCCAACATAAGGTCAAGGTGTCCAAAGTGTGTACATTCGATGCTGGAGACACGGCTCCATGCTTAAGAGCATTTGCGGCTCTTTTAGAGGCCTGGTTTGTGTTCCCAGCACCCCATCTCTGGTGATTCATAACTGCCTGTAACTTAGCATCAAAGAATCCAATACCACCTGGACGCCATGGGCACCTGCACATATCTGCATGCAGCCAGATACATGTACACATAACTAAAAATTAATATCTAATGAGTTAAAAGATGAAATGTTTAAAAAATAGAAGTGTGCACCCTTTGGAGAACAGATACTTTCCTCCTGAGGTCATCTGGCAGCCAAGTCCGCCCCCTTTGCTCCTCTCTGTCCAAGGGGTGCTCCTGTGCCTGGGTACTCTGCATGGATTATCTCTGTGTAGCATGTTGGGAGTCAGGTGCTGCTCTGATCACACTCGATTTACATTCCTACTTATATGTGAGGTGTGAGCAGTCCACCTCTGCTAGAGAGTGGAGGAGCTGGGATTCCAACCCAAGCTCCTGTCTCTCAGATCTCTCAGGGTGTCTAGCCCCTGGGGAACTTGAGGCCATATCTATTGCATAAATGAGAAATTTAAAGATGACAGAATCATGCCAGGCATAGTGGTGCACGCCTTTAATCCCAGCATTCAGGAGGTAGAGGCAGGCAGATCTCTGGAGTCCAGCCTGGTCTACAGAATGAAGACAGCCAGATCTACATAGTGAGTCCCTATCTTAAAAGACACAAACACAGAAACAAAACAGAAAAAGACAATGGGTTCAAAGGCCCCTACTAGATGGGACCTTGTCCCTAGATTTGGTTCCTCTTTGGTTTTCCCCTATACCAAGAACACAAATCCATCCTTAAAAACTGGTAACGCATGTCTCCAAAAATCAAAAAATAAAAATAAAAAAAAAAGAAAAGAAAGAAAGAAAAAGAAAAAACTAACTGGTAACATGGGCTGGAGAGGTGGCTCAATGGTTAAAGGCACTGACTACTCTTCCAGAGGTCCTGACAATTCCCAGCAACCACATGGTGGCTCACAACCATATGTAATGGGATCTGATGTCTTCTTCTGGTGTGTCTGAAGACAGCTACAGTGGACTCACATACATAAAATAAATAAATCTTAAACAAACAAACAACTGTTAATGTGAGGCCAGTGTCTGGGATCTACTTCCCAGTGTTCCCACAACTGGGCTGGATCCCAGGAAGGACAACAGACAGGTCAGGAATTGTCTAAACCCTCCTCTGAGCGGGATAGTGGAGCTTGCTTCTTCCCTGTGGGAACTTGGGGCTGGGAGAGCTTAAGGGAGGAGCCTGAAGGCCTTTTGATGACTGGGAACAGGCAGAGATTGTGGGCAGTTGGGCCAGGTTTGCCCACACATTCCCTAATCCCTAGATTAGGGCCAGAGGCTGGGGACTCAGAAAACAGCAACCTAGTTGTGAGGAAGCTTCAGGAAGGACAGTCATAGTTGGGCCCAGCATCACCCCTGTGCGTAGGGCAGCAGTGTGGTACCTGACAGTTAGCAGGCCTCCCCTCCCTGCTGTGTGACTCCATCTTCTCTTTCCTCTAGTGTATGAAAAAGGCTTGGCCAGGGTCCTGCCCCATTGTCTTGCTCTGAGAGGTCCTACTCAGTTTCCTGTGGGTCAAGGAGGACAACCAACGATAGCCAGAGGTACCTAGATTCCAGAGGGGAGATGCCACACTATGTCCCTGTCACTTTGTCCCTGCCTTTGCTTTCTACCAGGTCCAAACCCAAAGCCATTCAGAATGGGACCTTCGGATCAGGAGCCACGGTGGTTTATGGGGTCAGAAGCGACTCCACATCTCAGGAAGACGAAGTGAACCCCTGGGGAGGCTACAGAGGCCAGCTGTGGGCAGTGCGTGCCACTTGGCCAGCTATGGCTCGATGGAGCATGAGTGCCCAGCACCAACAGGCTCTGCTGAAGCCATTGGTGGTCCCAGCCATCCCTCCGGCCCAGAGTCTGCTTATCCTTTGAAACAGGGATCGCCAGGCACCCCCTGCCAGCACTCCCAACACAGTGCCCCAGAGGTTCTGCTGAAGCCAAAGCTACCTGGCAACCTAGAAGACGCACCCCTACCGCCCCACCCGGAGTCCTTCCTCACAGCAGCAAGAGCAAAGGGCAAGCATGACACTCCGGGGCCAGCCCAGCTAGAGCCAGAGCCCCTACACACTCGTCTCTGTGTCAGAAGGACCCGCTACCATATCACTGTCACCCTGCAAGGGTGCGGGCGGGCACCTGGGGAAGAAGGTAAGGAACCGGCCAGACCAGCTCCCCACCCCTGTGGCCCTGAGGAATCCAGGGGCTGGCAGGAGCCTCCTCAGGAACTCCGCCCCATCACTGGGGATCCAATCAACCCTCCGGGGGAGCTGCCGCTGAGAGTCCTTCAGCATCAGAGAAGCAAGGCGCAGCAGGAGCGCCCAGTGGGCTGGGAACCTGGATCCCCACATAGCCGGTAAGTAAAGGTTGGCGCTCGAGGGGCATGATGTGGCAACTCCAACTTGGGTCCCTCTGCCTTGTTCCTGGGCTCCTCAAGCTTGAGGCTCCCATTCATTTGGTACCCTGAGAGCGAGTCGACTCTGTATCCACTTCCTGATTCTATGTCTCTCTCTCTCTTCACTCCTAGGCTGAAATCCACCTCTGCCTTCCTCTCCTTCCCCTCTCAGGAAGGGAAATCTCATCATGGGGGAGGATGGGTAACCTTCCTTTCAGCTACTATTGTTAATCCTAGGTTCTTTGCAAGAGATTGTGGACCCAGCCTGGGAATAGGCACCTAGCCAAGGTCCTGGGTGCTCTGGCACAGGTTACTTAACTTCTCTGAGTCTTGCTTTGCTGAATGAGTATGGTAGTCAGGAAGAAGGGGGTGGCTACGGGAACATGCTTTGAACTCCATTGAGCTGGGCTGGCAAAATAGCAGGGATGCTTATTAATTACACGCCATTGGCATTGGTAATTATCCCACCTGGCTCTGCTGGCAGCCACAAAAAGAGGCGCCGAGACTCCCAAGCTTAGGTTTTTATTTGTGTTGAAGTGAGTCTCCTAAATCATCTTGATAGGCTCAGAGCGGGGAGAAATGGATTCTTCAAAACTCACTGAGGAGGAATGGAGTTGAGACCACATTAGGCAAATCCTAGACCACCAGGAGGGCCTCTGAGAAGCTCCTGCTGGTGGCAGAGGCGCCAGTCATCTATGGTTTGTTTTTTAAGTGTAAGTGTAATCTTATTTAATCCACAGAATAGGAGCAAACCTTTCCATCAACCCCAGCTAATGAGAGCAGGGAACTGAGGCTCAGCAAGGATAAGTCACTTGCCCAAAGCCAACCAGACAGTCAGAATTCAAACCCAAGTCTGTCTATGCCCTAGCCACCCACCCACCTGCCCCATCACCTCCTATCGCATACCTTGCAAAGAGGTCTCTTTGGCCCCGTGCAGAACCCATGGTACCTGTGGTTGCTGTGTGGAGCATACTGTGAATCTGAAAACACCCTTAACAGAAGCCAAAGCAGGGGTCCAGGTCCCCTGGGTAGGGGTTAGTGTGCCTGATTCTGTGCCTAGGGAGGAGGACACAGGTGATCCAAACTGGTCCCTAACGCTGCCAGGCTACCCCAGCATGGGAAGCCAGCCTGTAAAATGATAAGGGGGTGAGAAGTGAGCTGGTCTTAAAAGCAGATGGGGAACATGAAGGATGGTGAGCTGGGGAACCTGGGGTTCTGGTTGATTGGGGTCTAGGTGAATAAAGCCTGGAATTTGAATCTAGGAGGCACCTAGTGAGGAGAGGTGACTCCCAGGGACACAGTCCTTCTGTACCCATTCTCTGCTGGAGGGTTCTTTAAGCAGGCTTGACTAATGTGGGGAAAGGGGCAGAGTACAGCCAGGCAGCATGTGGGAACGTCTGAGCTATGCATGCACCAAGTACAGGTCCCTGTTCAAGGGCAGAGGGATTGCAAAGGAAAGAGAGCTTGTTTGTTGGCTGTGAGCTGAATGGGTGTGTGCTGGAGATAGTGCACACGTGTGCTATGGTGCCTATGTGTTCTGAGGTGAAGCATGTGGCTTGCACTCCTATTATGCCTCTGTGTATTGTGTCTCTTGGTGTGTGACCATGTGTGTGTTGCTGTGTTCTCTTGGCTGTGTTTGTCTAGGTGGATGTCTCTGTACTTTTGTGCTGTGTGACACGGTGGGTCTTTGACTCTGTGAATGCCTGTCTGATTCAGCATGTGTTTGGCAGCGTGTGGGCCTGTGGACTGGTTTGGCCTAGTTTGGGGGTGACTCACAGGTAAGCGGGGAGAATCCCAGGACTTGCTGGGTTAGCTGAGATTTTTTTCCCACACTCCCCCCACACCCCCCCTCAGCCTCTCCCTTCCCATACCCACACACCTTGCTTAGAGGTCATAGGTCACCTTGCTAGCAAATCCACTTGTGGACTTGGAGAAAAGAGGGCTCTTGGAACAGACACTTGTGTTTGCAGGGGTGGTAGCTAGGTTACTGGGGTGTGTCTCCAGACAAAGACAAAAAATGGGGAGCTATAGGCAGGCACATTCCAACACATGTGAAAAACATTCTAGCCGTCCTGACTATCTAGGGATGGGACAGGTGAACTGTCAGGAGGTGACCTCTTGCCCCTAGAAGTATGCAGGCAGAAGCTATGACCACATGCTTAAGGAATGAATGGTCATCAGGGGGTGTTGTCCCTGGGTTGGGCTGGGCCGAGAAAGGTATGGAGCTGATTGTGGGAAGTCATCAATAGACCCTGAGCTAACTGCCTTCCTTCAGCTTCCCCGAAGCTGTCCCTTTGGCTTTGCCGAAGCCCATGGGACCTTCCAAACATGTGATCCTTTAGCTGCGGACTCCTGGGATATCAGCTTCATAAGAAAGCTAGCCTTGGGTGAGTCTGGCCAGGGCTTGGCACTTTGCCCCAAATAATTAGCACTGAATGAATGAATGAATGAGTAAAGCTTTGTCACTTGCTGTCAATGACAAGTGATCCGGAGGAATGGAGGTAGCTGCTGTTACTTGGAAATGGAGAGGAGACCCTGTGAGGAGGAGGAAGGTGAGGAGGAGGACGAGGAGGAGGGGACTTATGTGGTGCTGCGTAAGGGATAAAGCGGGGGATCCCAGGAGATAGAACAAGGCTTCACTGAGTGTGGCAGGGTCAGGCTATTGGAAGGAGCTGAGTTTGGGCCTAGGGTGTCTATGTGTGTCTGTTCTCAACACACCCTGGCTAGAAAAGTCTTGGGGGGTCATCCAGGACCCCCCATCCTCATTCACAGGCTGTCAGGGGCCCCACAGACTCTATCCCAGACACCGTGGAGTTGAGTCAGACATCTGTGGCCCTCAGACTGTTTCATCTATGCTCCCTTATAAAACCTGAGTCATTGCTGGGCCATAGGACAGGTCAAAGATCTGGTTTCTTCCCGTTTCTCAGGAAGGAGGGAGGTAGAGATGGGGGAAGAGAATTGGGGCAGTGGGCCTATTTCTCACTCAGGGTGTTGCTGCTGGGGGCAGGCTCATCTCTGGACTGGAAGATAAGCTGGCCCAGGTTAGGTGAGCAGAGTCTTTGGAGACCCCAGGTCTGAAAACAGCCTTGCTATGTCGTGCTTGGCATAGCATGTGGAAGAGTGGATTGCTTTTTAAGGTCGGATGTGGGCTCTTTTAAAGGTGAACCCCAGGGCTGGGAGGTACCCCAGTTGGTAGAGGGCTTTCCTAGCACGTAGCCCTAGGTTGCATTCGTGCACGTGGAAAGGAGTACGGCATGCCTATTATCCGACCATTCGGAGGAAGTACAGGCAGGAGAATCTGCCGTTCAAGGTCATGGCTAGGGAGTGGGCAAAGGCAGTCTGCAGTCAAGCCCGACTACTCAGTCTCCTCAAGTCACATGGTGGAAGGAGACAACCCATAAGTTATCCTCATAAACGTTGTGGGACACCCACCCACCCACGCACGCACACACACCCATGCACACACGCGCACACTCACACAAAAATGCAGACGTGCACACATGCAGGAATGCACACACACATATAAGCACACACACTCACCAAATGTAACCTAGGAATAAGTGAAGTTCAAGACCCTCTTTGGGAACAGAGAGTTCAAATCCAGACTGGGCCACATGAGGTCCTGTCTCAAACAAATGAGCAAACCTCAAAGTGAGCTTCAGTCAGCCATGCTAGTGCATGCATATAATTCCAGCCCTGGGCTTGGGAAGCTAAGAAAGAAGACTTAGTATGAGTTGGAGGCCACCATGGGCTACATAACTGCTATCAGGTCAGCCCGGGCTACATAGAGAAATGCTATCTCAGAACACTAAAAAAAAGGGGGGGGGCAGATGTGGTAGTGTACGTCGTTAATCTCAGTACTTGGGAGGCAGATGCGGGTAGATCTCTGTGAGTTCCAGGTCAGCCTGGTCTACATAGTAAGTTCCAGGACAACCAGGGCTACATGAAGAGACTCTCCCTAAAAGAATAAAAACAAACAAATAAATATTTAAAAATGTATAGAGTAACTATCAAACCAGAGACTTGGTTTACCAGATAAACATGTAAACCTATAAACCTATATAAATGGTTATGTGGGGAATTTGGAACGTGGCCAAGCTTATTTATTTATTTATTTATTTATTTATTTATTTATTTATTTTTGGTTTGTTTTCAAGACAGGGTTTCTCTGTGTAGCCCTGGCTGCGCTGGAACTCACTCTGTAGACCAGGCTGGCCTCGAACTCAGAAATCTGCCTGCCTCTGCCTCCCAAGTGCTGGGATTAAAGGCGTGTGCCACCACTGCCCGGCAGTGTGGCTAAGCTCTTAGGTTTGGGGTGCAAGTCTCCTCTGCTGAGGTATGACTCTGAATAATATTTTGCATCCATCTGAACCTTTTAAATCTCATTGGCAGAATAAGAATGTTTTGTTTATAATTAACTAACGAGTTATCCTTTTTAAAGATTTATCATTTGAAGTATGTGTCTCTGTATGTGGCTATGTGCATGTGAATGCAGGTACCCTGGGGGCCAGAGGCATCAGCTTTCCCAAAGCTGGAGTTAAAGGTAGTTGTAAGCAGCCCAGCATGGGTGCTGGGAACTGAATTTCAATCTTCTGTAAGAGCAGCATTGCATTCTTAACTACTGAGCCATTTCTCCAGCTCACGCTCTGTTCTGGACTCCCTGGATTCAGGCTCAGCAGAACTATGCAAATGGAAAGCATTTAACCAAGTGTCCCAGAGGGTGCCCTCAACACATGGCTGCTGCTGTAGCTACCAAAACAGAAATTCCCAGACCCAGATCTCCGCTTCTGCAGGAGTTGCTCATTGCCCCTGTTTAGTGAAGGAACTAATAGAGACTCAGATGAAGGAGGGGCACAAACAAGAGGACTGAGAAGACAACTCAGTCGGAGTGTCTGCCTAGCATGTCCTGGGTTTGATCCCCAGCACTGCAAAGAAATAAGTTCCAGGGGTCTGGAGAGCTGGCTCAACAGTTAAGAACACTTACTGCTCTTAAAGAGGACTGGGAGGGGTTCAGTTTCTAGCACCCATGTGGTGCCTCAAAACCGCCTGTAACGTTCATTCCAGGAGATCTGAAACCTTCTGACTTCTGTGGGCTCCTGAATGCATGAGGTGTACAACAGGCATAAAGTCAAACACACACACACACACACACACACACAAGCAAGTGGCATGATAGAGTGGCACCTGTCTCTAATCCCAGCTCCTCTCTGCCCCCCAATTTCTCCATCTATCCAGGGGAAAGAATGGTTCCAGGGGAGAGAGATCTGAGGCAAAGTGCATTGTAAGTGTATGTGTATGTGTAGGGTCCCTTGAGACCCATAGTGGTGCCCTGTCCCCTGCCCACTTCCCATGTGACTCGTGTGCACACTTGCCAACATATAGCCACAGACCCCCAAGAGGACACTAGAAAGTTCATGAGCCAGCATTTAGTTTGTAAAGCCAGTTTGTATTCTCTCTCTCTCTCTCTCTCTCTCTCTCTCTCTCTCTCTCTCTCTGTGAATCCTGACAAACCCCATGAAGTATGAACTCAATCCTCTGAGTCTGCAGTTGAAGAAGTGACCTGCCCAAGGTCGTCTGCTAATGATTGATAGATGTCAGAGATCCAGCACTGCTTGAAGCTAAACATTTTCTCTCAGCTTCTCTTTTAAGAAACCTTGAGAGGCAGAGGCAGGTGGATCTCTGTGAGTTCGGTGCTAGCCTGGTCTACAGAGTAGATTCCAGGACAGCTAGTGTTACACAGAGAAACCCTGTCTCAAACAAACAAACAATGCAAAAACTTCGAAGGACCCAGGAGATGGTGGTTTATGCCTTTAATTCTAGCACTGGGGAGGCAGAGGCCAGCCTGGTCTACAAATCAAGTTCCAGGACAGCTAGGGCTACACAGAGAACCCCTGTTCTTGGAAGAAAAAAAAAAAAAAAAAAAAAACAAGACAAAACCAGAAAAAGAAAAAGAAAGAAAGAGAAAAGAAAAAGAAATGTAAGAAACCTTGATGAAACACAGACAGAATACAGTTGGGGAAGCGTTCTGTTTCCTGTTTCCTAGCCTTTAGGCCCTTGGTGGAGACCCAACCTTGTGCTGTAAGCCAATGAGCCAGCTGCCCATTCGCTCTTCTCTCTCCTTTTGGGTTCAGGCCTTAGCTTTCATTCTTTGGGGACCTGGACAATGAGCATCACTTGGATGTGGTGAGGTGAGCCGGTAAGAGTCTCTGGAGACTCCAATCTGAGCGGAGACTCTTACTCCATTTTACAGATGGGAAACAAAGACCAAAGCGTCACATGACTTGCCTGAGGTTGCTCAGCCTGGTCTAGGCCAGGCAGTTGCTTTGTGCTTTGGGAACCCCTCCTTCTACTCCCTGGTGCTCATCTTTCTCCCCTTTTACCATTGGTAGGGAACCAGTCCACAGGGTGACAAGGACATCTGGTGTTTTGCTGGAACCCAACATGGAAGAGACAGCTGGGTCGCCGGCACGAGCTGAGGCCGGAGTGGTAAGTGCCACACTGACATGGCGCCAACGACCTCCTGTCCAGGAAGAGAGCAGACACCGTTTTCACAAAGTGTCCCTGGTGTCAGGTGCAAAGATGGAAGCCCCACAGGAGGATGTGTTTGAGCACAGCTTCCGGCGAGAAGTCAATGGCTTTGTTAAGAAGGACAAAGAGACTGTCACTTACCAGGGACCTGGGGAGGAGCCTGGATCCATGAACTTCCAGAGCCATGGGCCCATTTTTTCCAAGAAATATATTCCGGCCCCCAAGGAGAAAAGGCCAATGGTGAGACTGCAGGAGGCTCAGGATTGGGGTGATGGTGGCTCCCAGGCTCCTAGAACGGAACCACCAAGCATGGGATCCATGGCTAGGACTGAGTTATTGGTGCCCTTGCCTGGGCCTCGTGAGCCAAGTCCACATCCCAATGTGGGTGGTACCAGCAGCGGTTCCAGGAATCGTGAGGAGTGGCGTGTGACACGCACAGTGAGGACCACCACCACAACTGTGGTGGGAGGCCATGGGGACCGGCATGTGAGCAGCTCTGTGAGTGTGGGGCCATCAATGTCAAGTGAGGCCCTGCCAAGGGGCCGCAATATGACCCGAACAGTCCGGGCAGTGGTGGTAAGCCCCAGAGCTGAGGGCTCACCCAGCCGTAGCCAGGCCCTGGAAGTGCTGAGCCATCTTGTGCCCACTGAGCGCATCCCCCCTGCCAGCCGAATCCCAAGGCTCACTATGTTTATATCAAGGGGCTCAGGCCCGGCTGGCACAGTGGGAACGACCCTGGGACAACTACCTGAGACCAGCACAACTGAGCTGAAGAATAACAGCCCAACCCTGGCCCCAGTAGGCATCCCTGCGGTTGATCATCCTGCTCAGAACACAGATATCCCCGTAGCCCACCCAGTCCAAGACCAAGCTGGAGTCTCAGATGCCAGAACTGGGGGATCTTCAAGATTACAGGGAACCTCCAGTCCTGTTCTGCTCCCCAACCAGACTTCTCAGAACCAAGCCCCAGCATCCTCTTCTCCCAAGTCCCAGACCTGTGCCTCCTCCCTGGCCCATTCTCAAGAACAGCCTGTGGTGCCTGTACACCTCAAAGCCCAGTCCGCCGCTCATGTCCGGCCCCCTGTGAAAGAGAACTTTACAGGTCTCCCTCGGGCTCCTGTCTCGCCCATGGCAAAGGGCGAGGTTTCAGTGCCTGAGCCACCTCCTAACCCATCTTCTCCGAGTAGGAAAGCTGTCCCTAGCTCACAAAGCCTTTATGCTCCAGCTTCACCAAAGTATAAGTTCGTTCAGGGCCCGGAGAATGTACCCAGCTCTGCTCTTACTCAGAAAGAGGTATTTCCAGGCCCTAGTGTCCCTGCCCATTCCCATTCCCCAAAAGAGGTTCTGCAAGCCCGTGGTGCTCTCATTACCCCATCCTCCAGGCCAACTAAGGTTGTTCAGGACAGAGAAGGAGGTCCTTCCATCGAGAAGGAGGTTGGCCAGGATCCTCAAAATAACCCTTCCTGTTCCCTTCCCTGCAAAGAGACTGTTGAAGGCCCCACAGCCCCTGCTCCCCTGACCCTCAAACAGGATGAGGTGGTCCGAGATTCTCCAGGGAACTCTCGCTCATCACCTACCCCAAAGGAAAGTTTCCAGAACGATGCCGTGCCCCTTGCCTCATCTTCTTCAGAGGCCAAGGAGTCCCTCAGTCTAGAAGGCTCTTCTGCCCCAAAGCCAATGGGAGCAGAGGCCAGCATAGAGTCCCAGCTCATCCCAGACTCCACTGAGGGGAAGGTGCCCTCAGAGCCATCTAGGGAGGAGGATGAAGCAGCCTTGACCGCGGACCTGGAGATTTTCCTGGATACTCTGCGGAGCATGGAGCCCCCTGAGATCCTCCGAACTCACCGATTGCCCCGAGCTCCACGCTCCTCCTACCTGGCTATGTATGCCACGCTACCCGCTATTGAAGAGGATCAGCAGGGGCCATGGGTGCCAGGGCCTGGTCCCCAGGAGGGACCTGCCTTGGAAGAAGAAGAGGAGGAGGAGGAGCTGGAGAACCCCTATCTCAGTGATGACGAGAAGCTTCAACGGAGGCAGGAGAAAGCGGGGCCCGCCCCCTCCCTGGAGCCCCACCCACCCAAGCCTGCTAAGGTCACCTGCTCTCCCATGGAGATGATGAAGAAGCTTGTAGCCGGACAAGGCCCAGAACCTCAGCCCAGCAACCGGCCTACTTCCCGCCTGGGAGGCAGCCTTCTCTTTGGCAATCTGGTGCCAACCAACAAGGACGCCCCTGCCCTGGAACCACTAGGCACAAAACTATCTGCTCTGCCACCCCACGGAGCACCAGGGGTCAGGAAGGTGCCGGGACAGTTGCCTTTGCTCTGCAGCGGAAGGCCACCTCCAGGGAAGCCAGCACCTATCGAGCCCCCGGAAGGGTGGGTGAGTGACCTTGTAAGGGCAAGGGAGATACCTGCCCTCCTTTTGAGTGGTTGAAGAGAGTGGTGTTGGGGTGTCAGGTCCCTGGAGGCAAGGAAATTGGATCAGAGATTAGTTGAATTTTTCGATGCACAACATTGGGGCCTCAGTATCCATGATAGTATATCGGGAGTGTATAGATTCCAAACAGCTCTCTGTTTCTCACAGCCTGGAAGCTGGGGAAGACAAATCTTTCCAGCTCCTGGGACAGAGTGATGAGGGCCTGGGAGCTGGAAGCGATGGTATAATCTCTGTTGACTCTGTCTTTGGGGTGGAGGCCCAATTGAGTGAGCAGTGTGGAGGAAGTGGTGAAGCCAGACATTTTTAACCCCATCTCTGTCTCAGAGCCCAGCACTGAAGACCCAGGGCAAGCTGAACACCAGGCCTGGGAAGGTAGGCGCTTGGGGGTTAGTGGAGGCTGGCAGGGGGCAGTGCCTGGGGACAGGGCCTGAGGACACCTGCTATGCTTTCTCAGGTGATCCTCTTCTCAGAGCCTGGCTGCCAGGGCAGAGACAGGGAGGTCTGGGGAGACACTGCAGATGCTTCAGCATGGGCCCCTGTTGCCTCCATAAGGGTAATACGAGGCTGGTAAGTGAGGGGTGCCCAGGGAAGGGGTCCCTGGCTGTGAACCTGGGGTGAGGAAGGTGGTGAGACCTTCAGGAGTTCCATTAGCTACTCAGAGTCTCTGGGTGTAACCTCCTACCTTGTGACCCTGGGGTTTTTGGGTCCACAGCTGGATACTCTACGAACAGCCAGAGTTCCGGGGCCAGAAGCTGCTGCTGCTTGAAGGGGATGTGGACCTCAGAGCCCTGGCACCTGCATGGAGTCTCCAAGGCATCGGCTCCCTGAGGAGGGCTGTGCGGGTGAGTGGGCAGCTGCCTAGAGTGATACCTTCTCTGGGGGGTGGCAGCGCAGAGGTCAGAAGGGGTGAGAATGGAGTACCTCTCAGTTCCTGGCCATGGAGGCACTGAGAGAGAAAGGGACAGTTGGGTTGTGCAGGCTGATGTGTAGGTGGGGCCTGTGCCCCGGGGTAAGCAAGCTGAAGAAGTGTGAGCTGCTGCTAGGTCAGAGGTCAGAGGTCAGAGTGGTAGGAGCCGGCCAGAGTCACCCATCACTCTGGGCAAGGCTCCGTGGAGCTTGTGCACTTACTTGTTCATATCTTTGTAGACACTCCCCTGTCTCATGTTTTTAATGAACAGTTTTATTACATTTATTTGTGTGTGTATGTGTGCACACTCATGCTTACCCATGCTTCAGCATGAATGAATGAAGAGATCAGAGGACATTTTGCGAAGGTCACTTCTCTCCTTCCTCCCTGTGGGTCCTGGAGATGGAACCCCGATTGTCAGACTGGGAAGGAGGCACCTTTACATGCCAAGCCATCTTGCCAACCCCACCCATTTCTCATATTCATTATGTGCCAGGCAACTGGGCATAGGTTTCCCTCCACGATTCTCCTTTGGCTAGACTCTGAGGGGCCAGGAGAGCAATAGACCTGGCTGGGAACTTAGGACTCTCTGCTGGCTTCCAGGAAGAAAAACCATGCTGAGACTTGAAGGAGAGTGATTTCTAGAGATGGCTCAATTTTTTGGAAACTAGCTCTTAGATAAAAATAAATTGGTCTCAGATTCACAATGGTCCTGCCTCAACCTCCCAAGTGTTGGCTGAATGGCAGATGCCTGCCACCACAGTTGTAATTTTTGAGAGGTGGGGGCATGGATTGAAAAGCCAACATGACTTTGTGTCTGTAAGGTGAAAGGGTACCATTGTCTTCATGGCATGAGTTTACAAACTACTGATACTGAATTTGACCAAAGGGTATCAGCCCCTAGAGAGATGCACAATGCTAGAAACAAGACCCATCAGACCCTTGGAGGTTTGTTTGTGGGTTTCTGTTTTCTTTAGTTTGAGACAAGACCTCACACTGAGCTGAGACTTAGCTAGAATTCACTATGAAGCCTCAGCTGACCATGAACTTGCATCAAACCTTCTGCCTCAACTTCCCCAATGCTCTGCTTACAGGCTTACAGATGTGAGCCACCTGTAAGCCTTGGGCACTATTTATTATTATTATTATTATTATTATTATTATTATTATTATTATTATTAGGCAAGACCTGATGTCAGCCTAGGCTAATCTCAGACTCACCATGTAGCCAAGGCTAGTCTTAAAATCTCGGTCCTCCTGCCTCTGCCTCCCAGGTGCTGGGATTCCAGGAATGTACCAGTACACCCAGCTAGTTGTGTTTTTAGTGAGGTGAGCCCCTGACCCCAGAACTGTAGTTCTGTCTCTGGTAAGGACGATGGAGTAAGGAACAGCAGTTTTCAAAGGTGCTGCAGATACACACATGTTGGCAGACAAGTCATTATGAGACACAGTAAACTCATCCCTGTGGAGGACGGCATGAGGCACAGGAGACAAACAAGAGCTCTGAAGTTACACAGTACTTGATTCGTTCAGCACTAAGTTGGCACCTACTGTGTGCCAGGCCCGGGGGATGTGCTGGGTTGCAACACTAAACAGAACCCTTCTCTGTCCTCGGCTGTATTGCTTATAAGCTGTGTGACCTTGGGTAGTTTGCTTGACCTTCCTGTCTGTTTATAGATGGAGACCATCCCTAGAGGGACTAAGTGGGATCAGGTAGATTATGGCCCTAGCACAATAAGCAGATGATTTATTATCATCTGAGTGAGGAAATGGAAATGGTCCTAGAGAGGAAGGAATACCCAGAATGCAAAGGAAACCTACTGCAACTTGGGATGAAACCCAGGCACAGCTCGGCTGGGTATGAAGTTTTGGGACTGATGAGGTGACTCGGTGACTTGTCACCAGACCTGACAACCTGAATTTGAGCTCCTGGACCTGCATGGTGAAGGGAGAGACCTATTCTGATCTCCAAGCATATGCTGTGGTATTGCCTGTGCCCCATCACCATCACCGCACAGACAAACAAAAATGAAAATATAATTTAAAAATCAATAAGCTTAAGGTCAGAGTTGGCTATGCTGTGAGTTCAAGGTTCAAGGCTAGTCTGGACTACATGAAACTCTGCCTAAAAAAAAAACAAAAAACAAACAAACCTCCCTGGAGTGTGGGGTGTGATAAGAAAGCTTGCCTGACAGGTGCAAGGACATGGATTCTAGACACAGCACCCACACCAAACAGTAACAAAAAGCTAGTCTGGACCAAGGTCAGAACTTGTCCATCAAGGTGGAATCAGGAACTGGCTAGCCATCTTACACCCCCACATCCTCAAAACAATGGAAAGTCGGCCACCCAGGGCGAGGACCTTGACACTACAGGTTAGGAACTTTAGTCTCTGGTTCTAGAAGTCCAGCAGGCACCAGTGAGGACTTCGGCCTGAGGCGAGCTAGCTGGCTTTGTAGAGAACACTCCTCTGGTTTCTGAGCAGACAACTATCTGGGCTTTCCCAGAAGCCCCCGGGATCCCTGCCAGGCTGGTGAGGCAGGGAAACAGGTGAGGCAGAGAAGTCTGTAGTTTGTACTTGAACAGTCCCCCCTTCTCCTTTTGCAGGACTACTGCATCCCGAAGATCAGCCTGTTCTCTGAGGAGGGCCTCAAGGGCAATCCAGTGACGCTAACGGGAGACTTGAAAGACTCTCAAGGTCTGGAGAGACCCCTACAGGTGGCATCTGCCACTGTTGCTGCAGGACTGTGAGTCTGGCTACCCTGCAATCCCTTGACATTCTCTGTTCCGGCCACATGCTGGGGTCACAGAGCAGACAAGACACCCAGTTCCCTTCCTCAAAATCAATCTGAGGGCCCAGCTCCGTGGTGCACACCTTTAATCACAGCACTTGGGAGGAAAAGACAGGCAGATTTCTGTGAGTTTTAGGCCAGCCAAGGTTATTGAGACTCTGTATCAAACAGAAAAACAAAAACAAACAAACAAACAAACAAAAAACGAAAAGAAAAAAATCTCAGTCTCCTATTAGGGACAGGGAGGTTAATTACCAGCAGCACCCAGAATGTTCTGGAATGGGGTACGGTGACAAGCACAGGGTTGCAGGGACATGCTAAAGTATCAAACCAGCTGAAGATGGAGAGGTGGGGATCTGAGTATAGTCAAGAGGCCTTCCTGGAGGAGGAGACACCTCAGTTGCAATGAGCTAGCTAAGAAGCTAAACTACAAGAGCACAGGAATTTGTATGTTCTATTCGGTTGTGATCAGGCACATTCAGAGTGGTACGGTCTCAGTCTCTGTGTTTTAGTCAGTTCTGTAATCCTGGTGTTAGAAGCTGGTCCTGAGGTATTTATTAACTGAGTGGGGGAGGAGTCTATCTGGAAGAGGGAATGGGGCATGTGACAAAAGGAATGAAAGAATTACAACTTCAAAAGTTTAGGCGCAGCCAGGTGACATGTGACATGCTTGTAATCCCAGCAGTTGGGAGGTGGCCACAGGAGGATTGCCAGATTTCAAAGCCACCTTGGATTGTGTCTCAAAAAATAAAAATTAAAATAAATTAAAAACAAAACAAAACAAAACAATACAACCTACAAAGCTTAGTCTGGGACTAGGAGTTACCCAGGGGTCAGGTACACACTGTAAGCAGGTATGAGCTACTGGGTCCCACCCTTACAAGCAGACTCCAAAAGATCCAGTATAAACAGTGACACTATGAGGCACCAAGGAAGGAAGATCGTGGGCCCGTGTGTAGCTTGGCTTTCCTGTGAGGCCAATGAGAACTTCTTTGGGTTGAGGCAGGTATGTGTGTAAGAAAGAACTCTTAACTGCTGTGTGTGATTGGAAGGGGCCAGCCACAGGAAGGGACACCAAGGACCAGCTTCTAGAAAGGAGAGAGGATTGGGATGTCTTTTCAGCTATCCCTGTGCAAGGACCCCTCAGAAGCCCTTCCTCTTCTCCAAACTGCCTTCACCATTCCAGGTCTATGTCCCAAGGACTTCAGTGGCTTCTGTTTCTCCCCCAGGTGGCTGCTGTACCCCAAACCTTCCTTTGAAGACACTCCCTATATCTTAGAGCCCGGAGAGTACCCTACATTGGAGGCCTGGGGTACATCAGGTCCCAGTGTGGGTTCACTAAAGCCCATGAGATTGGTAAGGAGCATGGGACACCCACAGGCCCCTCTGTCCCTAGTCCCATGTGGGGTGGCCCTGCATCTGTGGGCAGGAGATGGAGGAATACCATAGATCAATTCCTTGGTGACTCACTGCCCCAGAGCTCCTACTGGGAACTGGACTAGAGGAGAAGATTAACCCAAGGGTGGCACAGGGAGGGTAGGAGGGAAAGGGGGAACATGGGCCTGCAATTCTTAGGAGTAATAAGATCAAGGAAAATCTAGATTTTCCAGCCTTAATTTGTCTTTAGCCATTTTTGAACTAGCCTTTCAGTGATGTCTCCTTTGCAGGGCTGCCCAAGCGTGGAGAAGCCAGGGGAGCCCAAGGTAAGGGGACAGACTCCAGGTTAGAGGGGATTTGGTGTGTCTGAGTGGCTGTGGCTGTGACCAGGACAGAAGATAGGGGCCTTGAAGGGCAGAGGGCACAGGGGCCTAGGAGGGCAGGCTTGATGGGCTCACTAGCACTGGCGGCTTTGGTGCGTAAATCCGGCCAGAGGACAGAGCTGTCAGGCAATACTGAAAGGGAGGGCGGGGGCTCCAGGTGGGGGTTGGGTAGAGCCATTCTTAGAAAGCCAGACTCAACATCTGTCACCCGGCACCCCCTTTCAACCAGGCTGTGGTGTATGAGGCCCCAGGTTTTCAGGGACAGAACTGGGAAATAAGCGGAGACATCTATAACCTTCAGCAGCCTGAGGACAGCCGGAGTCCCCAGCTGACCTCCGTGGGGTCCCTGCGAATTCTTGGGGGCTGGTGAGGATTTAAGAGACTTCTGTCTGCCCTGTCCCTGCAGATTTTTCCCCCTGGAGGGTGGAGAGTGACGGGGGCTGTCTGGTAGACTCACGGGTGTCTTGGCCTATCTTTCCCCTCCCCACAGCTGGGTAGGCTACGAGAAGGAGGGCTTCCGGGGCCACCAGTACCTGCTAGAAGAGGGCGAATATGCTGACTGGTCACACTGGGGAGGCTATGATGAACTGCTGACCTCCCTGCGGGTCATCCGGACGGTGAGTAGGAGCAAATGGGCTGTTTGGCCACACCCCAACGTCCACAGCACAATTTGAGAGAAGAATTTGCACCCCTCGGTCTGTTCTCCCTGGCAGAATGTTCCCAAGAGCTAGTCTCTCTCCTTCCCGTGGCTTTTCCCCAGGATATGCCTCACACCTAATCCCTGGGGTGGGCGGCTTCCCTGAGGTCTGGGCTTGCATCGGGTTTGCATCGGTGTATGGGAGAAAGCTGACTGTCTCGGGGGCCCAGGACTTTGGAGAGCCGGCCGTGGTGCTCTTTGAGGACATGGACTTCCAGGGGCACAGAGTGGAGGTGAGTTCCGCACTGCCAGATGTGGAGCTAGCGCAGCACGGACCCAGCACGCAAGCCATCCACGTGCTCAGCGGCGTGTGAGTAATCCCCGCCCCAGGCGCAGGGCGGGTCCAGGAGCAGTGCCTACCTGGCCCTCGCCGACCCATCCCACGCCCTCCCCGCAGGTGGGTGGCCTACGAGCAGGTAGGCTTCTCCGGCGAACAGTACATCCTGGAGAAGGGCGTGTACCGTAACTGCGACGACTGGGGCTCCGGCAATTGCGCCCTTGGCTCCCTTCAGCCAGTTGTGCAGGTGTGTATTTGAGCAATGGGCGTGGCCTCGGGGGGGCCGTTGGGTGGGGCCAAGTGGCTCGCCCAGGCTGCTTAGTTAAGGCAGGGCAAGGGAGGCCTTGGCTAGGAGGGACAGAGGTAGGAGGGTGGTCTGGATATTGAGGGCGGGAACTGGGGGCTCGAAGGCTGGCCAAAGCAACCGGAGGGGATAGCAGAGCTACTCGGGGGCGGGGCGAGGAAACGCGGAGATATTAGGGGCGGGGCATCTAGGAGGGGCGGGGCTTGTAGATGCTGGACAGCGTTGTAGCCACCACAGTTTTGAATCTCAGTGGCTGCGGGTAGAGGCTGGCCTCCTCCTTCAGTCACAGCGCTGATCTCTTCCTTCAGGTGTGGGAGAGCGATCTTCACTTTGTCTCGAAGGTAAGGAGGCGGCTGCACGGAGATCTGGTGGGATTTTCACAACCTTCGTTGCAAAACTTCCCTTGGCCTTTACCCCTGCCCCTCTCCTCACCTTTCACCCTAACCTCTTCACCTCTCTGTCTCCAGATTCAGCTTTTTTCCGGCCCCAACTTCCTAGGCGATCACATTTCCTTTGAGGATGACCAGGCTTCTCTGCCTGCTTCCTTCCATCCCCAGTCATGCCGGGTCCACGGTGGCAGGTGAGCAGATGGATCGAATAGAGCCTAGAATGCTGGGAGAGGAGACGGGAGGGAGCAAGGGACACACCTTTCACACGATTTCCTTCCTTAAGATTAACTGTTATGTCCTGAGTCATATGTCCTGAGTCCTGAACATTTTAATGTGAAATGTAACTCTGGAGATATTAGTACAGTACAGAAAACCCCAAGAGAAGGGCACATGGCGGTAACCTCAGCATTGGGGTTGGGAGAGGTGGGAAGATCAATTTAAAGCTATCCTTAGCTCAGTTACATCGGCGGCGGTTTAAGGCCTGCATGAGACACCGTCTTAACAAGTCTCGTTCCATACTGTGCTTTAAGGAAATCAGAGGCTGGTGAGACAGCTCAGTGAGGAAAGATAATCGCAGTGCAAATAAGTGCGAGGGGCTGAGTTCAGTCCCTGGATTTCACAAAGGAAGGAGAGAATCAGGTCTGAAACTCCTCTGACATTCACAAGAACACAGTGGAATGCGTGCGCGCACAGCGTTTTTAAAAATTCTGACCCCCTCCCCAAATTTCGGAAACTTTAAAGACTGGCAAGATGGCTCAATAGTTAAGAGCACTTGCAGTTTTTTTGCAGAGGACCCAAGTTTGATTCCCAGGATCCTTGTCAGGCAGCTCACGGCCATCCTAAGTCTACCTCCCACTACTCCCCATGAGTCTACGGGAGCCATTTGTATTCAGACCATTGCATTGGCTATACATCCGTACAGGCTATTCACTTATACAAATAAAATAAGTTGTTGTTTGTTTTAAATATAAAAAGTAGCCAGGTGGTGGTGGCACACCTCTTTAATCCCAGCACTTGGGAGGCAGAGTCAGGTGGTTCTCTGTGAGTCTAAGGCTAGCCTAGTCTACAGAATGAGTTCCCAGACAGCCAGGGTTACATAGGAAGAAACCCTGTTTTGAAAAACAAAATAAAACAAAATCTAAAAGTAATTTTAAAATCTTTAAAAAGAAAGAACTCATCTTAGAGCAGGTGCCTGTGTTACAGGAAGCCTTGGGTCCATCTCAGCATTGGGGATGCTGGGGGGGGGGGGGTAGCCATAGGAAGGAGCTCCACAGCCACATAGACACAGGTCAGTAGCATAGCTACATACACATACCCTGTCCATGTCCAGCGAGCTCAGTTCTCAGGACCTAATGAAGGTCAGGAACTGCCTCGTTTGACTTGATTCTGTTCTGCCCACCAATCCTCTTTGCTTTCTTGTTTGCTACTATATATATTTGTTGGAAGGAACATAATAATTTTACCCGTATGTTTCCCAACGTCTGTCTTTCCATGTTTACTTGATTACTGCTCGCTCGCGCGCGCGCGCGTTCTCTCTCTTTCTCTCTCTCTCTCATCTACCACAACTGGTGGCTAAACTGAGAGGTTTGATGAAGTTGTCTGATTTTGTTGGCAAGTCTGTGTAATGGTGACATAAACTTCCTATTACATAGGTGTGAGACCGATGAGTCATGTCCTCCTTTTTACCAAAGGGTAATTACCAAATTTATTCCTTCTTTTTAAATTAAAGCATTTATTTATTTATTTATTTATTTATTTATATGCATATGTGTCTGTGTGTGTTTACATGCATTACAGGACACCTGTGAAAATACGAGGGCACCCGTTGTAAGGTGCCTGAGACAGGTGCCTGAGACAGGTGCTGGGAACTGACTATCACCTGCTGTAAGCCTTTGAACTGCTGAGCTAGTACCAGGAAAACAAAAATTTTTGTGATAGCATCTCACTATGTAGACCAGGCTGGCCTTGAACTCATAGAGATCTACCTGCCTTTGTCTCCTGAGCGTGTTACTATGCCCAGCAAAGTTATTTAATCACAAAGTGTTTTTGAGACAGGGCCTCATTGTGGAGATCTGAACTAGCAACAGAAGCCTTTGTGTGTCTGGTATGTTCAATCCATGTAGTCACTGCTCTGGGCATGCTCAGATTACTCCATCTTTGGAGCACAGTCTCTTGGTCCTTTTGACATGGCCCCAACAGTCTGGGGAGCATGCTTGTTACACAAGCCCCCCCAAAACAATTATGTACATTTCTTGCCCAAATCTAGAATCAAAAATTTCCTAAGGAACTCCAGTTCCCTTGATGGGAGATGATAATTAGCTCCCCAAATCTGCATACGAAGTGTTTCAAAATTATAATGTTTGTGTTGCTCCCAGAGTGTTGAACTTAAGTCCGGTTCTTGCTCTCACCCCATGCTTACAGAAATAAGACTCAGACTCAAATACATTTACAGATACCTTGGCCGTATAGCTAGGCTCTACTCTGACTAGATCATACCTTATAATACCCTGTTTAATCTGTATTCTCCTTACATCTTCCCCGGTGAATCTTCCTGTGCTTTGCTCTATCCCAGAATTCTTTTTGCCTCCCGGATGTTCCACCTTCTATTTCTTATTTATTCTTGACTGGTGTCACATCCCTATAAGACATTCTCTCTACACCGGAGCGGAGCCACTGGGAGCTGTGGGTCCTTCTGTTTCCTTTTGCTCTCAGGACATTCTCTTGCATCTACATAGTTGGTAATAGTCAAAAACTACCTTTTAAAAAAATTTGAAGCCCACATAGTAGGACATCCCTTTAAGAGGCTGAGGCAGTGGGATCATGCATAATTCAAGGCTCTGAGACCCTATCTCAAAAAAAGCAAAAATAAACAGACAAAGCCAGGTACACAACTTTAACCCCAGCACTTGGAAAGTAGAAACAAGAGCTTAGGATCATCCTTGCCTGGGTTGTACGTTTGAGACCAGCCTGGAACACATGGGAAAAAGAAAATCTGAAAGAAATCTAAACTCACCTTTTTGAAAAAGATTTACCTATGTTTATTTCATATGTTTGAATGTTTTGCCTGCCTGTGTGTCAATGTATGTGTACCATGTGCATGCAGTTTCTGAGCAGACCAGAAGAGGGCGTCAGATGCTTGGAGCTGGAGTTACAGGCCATCATGAGGATGCTGACAAACAAACCCAGGTCCTCTGCAAGAGCAGTCAGTGCTTTAAACCTCTGAACCATCTCTCCAGCCCCGAAATTATCATGTTTGTCTGTGGCTATGTTATAAACTTGGTATATAGTTAGATTAATTTAATGTATTTTTAAGTTTTAGGAACACTTTACTTGTATATTTGTTTGCAAGGAAAGGGGTGATCCCAGGGCTTTGCACACATTAGGCAAGCATTCTACCAGTTAGCTACGTACCCAGGTCCTAATTCTCCGTTTCTTGGGTATAGTCTTTTTAAGATTATAAATTTAGGGGCAGGTGGATCTCTGTGAGTTTGATGCCAGCCTGATCTACAAATTGAGCCCAGGACAGCCAGGGCTCTGTTTTATAGAGAACCCCTACCTCAAAAAACAAACAGAAAAAAGATTATAAATTTATACAAATAAGCAGGCGTGGTAGTACACAAATTCCAGCATTCATGAATGCACAATCACTGTGAGTTCGAGGCCAGTTTGATCTACAAAGTGAATTCCAGGACAGCCAGAGCTACACAGAAAAACCCCGTCAAAAATCAATCAAACAAATAATCAATTTATGCAAATAACCTGAACAGTTTTAGCTGACCAGATACAGTTTGGTATGCACAGAAACGCAGGAAGAAGAGGGGCTGGGAATGGAAGGTTGCCAACTGGTTTGGGACAGATGGAGAACACACACAAACATCACACCAGGAACTTAGTAGTTTTAATGACAGAAGCTGTTTCCATAGCTCCTGTTGTAACTAGCTCCATCTAACAGGAGGAAACTGTGACCTAAATAGCAGAAAATGATTTTTTTCTTGTTTTCTCTTCCCCTGAATCTTCCCTTACTACAGAGAGCAGAGCTCTGGTCTCTTCTGGTTTTTGAGTCTGGTGCTTTAACCCTTTGGCCATCCAGACACCTACCTACCTTCCTGTTTTATTTTCTTTTTTTGCAGGGGTGGGTTCATGACATGGTTTCTCTGTGTAGCCCTGGCTAGCTGTCTTCGAATTCAGAGATCCACCTGCCCCTGCCCCTGCCTCCCAAGTGCCAGGATTAAAGGCATGCTTCATCACTGCCCAGCCCACTTCCTGTTCTTAAAAGGATGCTCACCCCAGCTTAGGACTCAACTTTCCAATCTCTTCTGAACTGAGGTACTTCCGGAAGGCCACATGTGGGGACAGAAGTTGAGCCTCTCCCTCCACCATACATGTTCCAGCAATTGAGTTCAGGTGTCCGGCTTGGCAGCGAATGAACGCCTTTACCCACAGAGCTGTCTCACTGGCTCTTACTTTTCTTTGAGACAGGGTCTTACTAAGTTGCCTAGGCTGGTCTTGAATTTGTATGATCTTCTGCTTCAGCCTACTGAGTAACCGCAGACCCAATGTTAACCAGTCCTCTGCTGGCGGACATTGGGTTTTCCACCATGCTTTGCAATAACAGTGCTGAAGGATTGGACTTCTGTGTGTTAATTATCTTGTGTGTTTGATGGGCACCCTCAGAGCACAGGCAGATTGCCTGCCTCCAGAGCGCTGTGTTCCCCTTCAAAGGGCTAGCTTCAAACTCACCAAGATCTGTCTGCCTCTGCTTTCCTGAATGCTTGGATTGAAGAAGGGGCACCCCTATGCCCACCCCTCTTTCTTTCTTTCTTTCTTTCTTTTTTTCTTTCTTCTCTCTCCCTTGCTCCACTTAGGTTCTTTCCTACATCTGATCTCTGTTTTTGCTGCTGTATCATTTGTCCACTGTGGATCTCTCCTTGGTTAGAAGAAGACCATCACGTTCACAGGCACTGTGCACTTGGGGTACCTGGTAGGTATAGCATAAGCTAAGCTCTGATGTCACCGTTGCTGATTTGTCCCCTTCCAGCTGGGTCCTGTTTGAGGACAAGAACTTTGAGGCAGACCAGCACATTGTGTCAGAGGGCGAGTACCCCACTCTCACAGCCATGGGCTGCCTGGCCTCCACGATCCTGGGCTCTCTCCAGAAGGTTCCACTGGTGAGTTCCCCATCCAGACCCAAGCAACCAGAGGTAGAGGGAGTATTGCCCTGTCTCACCCACCACCTAGTGGGCTGGATGAGCAATGGCTTCCAGTGTCTCTTTCAGTGTGCCCTTGACTCTGAGGCTCCTAAGGCAGCAAAACTGACCAGGTGTTCATTGAACATTCACTGAAATAGTTCCTGGGGGCATCACACTTAGACAGCGGGACCTAAAGGTGACAGTGCAAGTGCAGAGTGGTCTGTTCTGATCACAAGTCATACTGCACTGGGACCAACTGACACTCAGACTCGCTGAGAGGCAGGGCCAGCTTTTGCCCAGGTGATGGCCCATTCAGAGAGGGCTGTCAAGATCAACTGGGAAGATGGCTGTGCAGGACAGACCAGAAGGGCAAGGCAGGGAGAGGCTATCTCAGTGCCCCACAACGGAGGTCATATGCTGTTCCTGGAATGAGTCTGACAGAAGCCACATGCACACTGTGATAATGCTGTGGGGACCGGGAGAGTGACCGGGCACTGCTGAGTCAGAACAGCTGACATTTGCTGAGTGACCCTTTTCAAAACTTTGTGAGTCCTGGAGACACTCTGACTAGTTCCAGGCCACACAGCTGAAAACAGACAGAGCAGATGTTCTCCCGGGCTGCTTGGCTTTACAGCTTATGCCCCATACCAGCACATATACTGGGCACTAGGGACAGTTAGATCCGGGTATGAAGCCCAAATATTGGGCTTAAGTCATTGGTCTTGCCTTCTTCAGCCTCAGTAACCTGCTAAATGGAGACCATGATAGTGTCTATCTCTAAGGGTTGTTGAGTCAGAATGGAATTGGACAAAGTGCTCTCCCAAGGATCTGGCCTGCCGCAAGCCATGGATAAAGGAGAGCAGTTATTAATCTCTGTGATGATTAGTTACCATTCCTGAGAAATGAACAAAAGATAGTGCAGAATGAACCCCAAGTTTCCAGCCTGCCCATTAGTTCTTAGGAGTGCCAACTATCTGATAGCCAGGCACAGGGATGCACACCTGTAATCCCTGGACTCTGGAAGCTAAGGTCTTTGGTGTATAGTGAGGGGACAGTTGCCTTTGAGTTGGTGCCAGTGTGACAACACACTGAGACTGAAAACCTGGGCACACAGATAACAGTCTGTGTCCTCAGAAGGTTGGAGGCCTACAGATCTTGGGGTCATAGGGCAGAGTCTGGGCCTGGGTGTTCCGTGGCCTCATCTGTCTCTCTACCTGTAATCCCAGCACTTTTCAGAACCTTCCCTGTCCCTCTTTGGCCTGGAGTGCTTCGAGGGGAAGGAGATCGAGCTGACTGGAGAGGTGCGAAGCCTGCAAGCTGAGGGCTTCAACAACCACGTGCTGTCTGTGCGTGTCAAGGGCGGCATGTGAGTGTGTGCTCCAAACTGCCTTGGGTGATCGATGGGATGGGGACTCCACCTCCAGCCAGGAAGGAGGGAGTAGCACAGCCTGAGGGCCTCTGGCTCCCAGGGCTTGGTTGGATGCTGGGTCCTGAAAACCCTAAATGTACTCACTAGCCTCTTCCACCTGCTGCGGGCCCTCGCCCTTGTGTGAGAGAAGAGGAGGCAGAGGTTGTTCTAACACGTGTGCCTTGTCCTCCACCTGTCTCTGTCTGTCTGTCTGTCCATCTGTGTTCCTCTATGTCTCTGGCACCCGCTGGGCACAGCTGGGTAGTGTGTGAACACAGCGACTTCCGGGGCCGCCAGTGGCTAGTAGGAAGCTGCGAGATCACCAACTGGCTGACCTACAGTGGTACCCAGAGGGTGGGCTCCCTCTACCCTATCAAGCAGGTAGGTAGCAACCAGCATGAGTGCCTCTGGGGTGTGCCTGTCTCGGGGTGCCTGTCCTCTCTCGCATGCATCTGTTTCCCCAAGCTTGATGTTAGTGTCAGGTCACACAGTGACCTCATCTTGTATTGTCACCCCAGTCATTTTTCTCTAAATCAACTTGGAAACAAAACAACAATGCCCTGTCCTAAAGGACAATGCAATGGTTACAAGGAGCTTATTCACCCCAAACTGAAAATCATCTCACGCGCAGAGCTTGCATGCAAGAGTGCATGTCTGTATCTTCATGTCTAGAAGTTGGCTTCATTTTGCACACATGTATTTCTAAGCTATGGCTGTGGCTTGTGTGTTTGTGCATGTGTATGTGCCTAAGTGTGTGCATGCATGTGAGTGTGTGTGTAGACGCACACACAGATGCCAATCTAAGAGTATGTCTGCACCTCTGTTATTTGTGGTCATGCATCTGAATACTCTGGAGTTGGTTTGAATGTTTCTGTGTGTATGGACGTAGGGGGGGTCCCTGTACATGCCTATGCCAGAGGGCTTTCTGAGCATATATGTCTGTGTATGAGGGCATGCGTTTAGTCTTGTTTAGTCTCTCATGGCAGCATTGTTGGAAGAAATCCTGGCAAATATCTCTAACCCTCATATGGAGAAATACAGGCCTAAGGAAGTGGACAAGAAGTTTATCCACAATTTTGGGCAAGCACTGTTCCATGGATCTTGGTGTGTGTGTGTGTGTGTGTGTGTGTGTGTGTGTGTGTGTGTGTTTATGTATGTGTATACCTATATATTAAAGCAGGGACTCATTATGGCCCTTGTGGACTGCTAGTATAGCCCTAGCTGGCCTGGAACTCTCTGTCCAGGGGAACAGGCCGGCCCCAAACATCCATCTGCCTCTGCCTCCTGAGTGCTGGGATCAGAAGTGTGGTCCATCATGCCCAGGTGTCTCCTCATCTATAAAATGGGGATAACATTTATGTCCTGAGTTTGTTGAAGACTGAGGCTTGATAATGACTGCAGAACCATTGAGCAGTGCTCTAGTGGAAAACACTGCTCAGATCGAACCTAGGGCTTACATCATCCTTTCTGCTACTGTCACCGCGAACAAAAACCCAGCTAATGCTGGCAGGGCCACTTCTGATCTCTGGCCATCTAGTGTCACTGTGCTTCTCTTTAGCTTTAGCATATATGTGTGGATGCATTTTTCTCTCTCTGTGTGTGTGTATGCACGTGCCTGTGTGTGTGTACATGTGTGTAGTCTTTTTTTTTTTTTTTTTTTTGGTTTTTTTGAGACAGGGTTTCTCTGTGTAGCCCAGGCTGTCCTGGAACTCACTCTGTAGACCAGGCTGGCCTCAAACTCAGAAATCCGCCTGCCTCTGCCTCCCAAGTGCTGGGATGAAAGGCGTGCGCCACCACTGCCCAGCCATCTCTAGTCTTATAATCATCTGTACCTGTAATAAGCATAGGTTGCTGGTACGGAACAGGCTGGGAGGATCCGTGTGTCAGTTATGATGTGAATGTGATGGCCGAATAGACCTGTAGATTGTTTGTGCCTTCTATAAACTGTGCTACCTTGTGGACTGCAGGCATACCTGCCAGGGTCCCTAAACCACACGTGTAGGTGTCTGTGGTTACAGAACTATGCACATGTGTTGTGCATATGATCGTGTATAAAAAGATGTGACTTTGTCAGGGGTAAAGTCAGGAGGCAGGGAAGGCTTGGGAGTGAGGGTCTGGAGTTGAGGGGAGCAGGGCACCCCTGACCACAGCTTCTCAGCCACTCCTCGTCCTCAGCGCCGAGCCTACTTCCGCCTGTGGAATGCAGCACTCGGGGGGTTCCTGTCCGTGCCTGATCATGTGGAGGACATGAAGGCAGGCCGTGTGGTGGTCTCCGAGCCCCGAGCTGGGGGCAGCTGCATCTGGTACTATGAAGATGGACTGCTGAAAAACCAGGTACAGTTCCGGAGCTTGTTCTGCTGAGCCCAGTTTGCCAACCTGCCTTGGGACGTCCCAGCCCAATTAGATGTAAGATGTGTGCAACCCGGAAGTAGACAATGCAAGCTCATTCATCTTTCTTATGTTAAATCTTCAAAAGGCTAGTATTTGAGGCTGGAGAAGTGACATAGTAGTTAAAAGCACTTGTTTTTGCAGACGACCTGAGTTCAGTTCCCAGCATAAAAATGATGGGATGCCATCCCTAGTTCCAGTTCTGAGGATTTGATACCCTCTTCTGACCTCTGTGGGCACCGGGCATATATTTGTTGCACAGACATGCATGCTTTCAAAACACACATAAAATAAATAAATCTAAAAATGGATGAAGAGACTTGCCTCGGGCCACAGTTGTAAGAGCCAGCATTCAAAACGAGTGTATGAGCTGGACCGGGTGGCACACGCCCTTCATCACAGCACCCAGGAGGCAGAAACAGTCGAATATCTAGGAGCTCAAGGCCAGCCTGCTCTATATAGCAACTTCTGGGCCATCCAAAGCTACATAGAGCGATACTGTGTCCCAGATAAAACAAACAGTAGCAACAACAAAAATCTAGTGAAGGATAGCTTGAGTAGGGGAAATTTCCTGTGGGGAATGCCAAATTTCATGATCTTCTGGGGCCTCAGGGGGCCCCCACCATGAGCCTACAGGTGATTGGACCTCCTAGCCCAGGTTCCAAAGTAGTACTATGGGCTGAGAGCCGCCTACCACGCCAAACCTGGAGCATCAATGAATTGGGTCACATCTGCAGCCAGATGTTTGAAGGCCAGATCCTGGACGTGAAGGGTAATGTAGGCTGGTAGGGGTGGGGGTGGTGTGCACCAAAGGGGACTAAGGACTGGGCTGTGTCCAGCACTCTCTGACTACCTCTGACTCTCACCTCTCTCAGGTGGCCGAGGTTATGACCGAGACCATGTGGTGCTGTGGGAACCAACCAAGGACAGGCCTTCCCAGATCTGGACTGTCCGTGTACTTTGAACTGACGTCATCACCAGTTTCCTGCTGGAGGCTTTGTCTGGGATGAAATGTTTTATACAGATCTTACTGTGAAATAAGCTATTTTCTACTATGTTGCTGCTGGTGTCATCTCTGCACCTTGATGTTGGGGTGGAGAGGGTCCAACTTGCCCTTCTGTCTCCTTTTCCGGTTGGTTTCTCTTCCTGTACAGCCTCCCTTTGCCACCAGAGGGAGCTCCAGACCCACACTGTCTGGTGTGTCGCCCCATTCTGCCTCTCTGACTGTGGGGACCATGCACAGCCATTAGCCAGCCAAGCCTCTGTGGTACCCACCCCAGTGCAGGACTCTGATGGGTGTTCAGGGGAACAAAAGTGGAGAGCTGTCCCACTTAGAAGAGGAACCCCTAGCCTGAAGGTTTGGCCTTGATCTGAAAAGCCAGGAGAGGGGGACTGGGTCCCTAGCTGAGTGACAGGTCAGGATATCAGAGACCTAGAGCTGCAGCCACTTTCCCATCCTCTGTTGGCATGGGTTCCTGGGAAGACACAGAGGCAAGGACCCTTGGGAGCCAGTTCTGGGCTTCCTTCTCTCCTCCAAAGACCACCCCCAAGCCCAGGAGGGAGTGATTAGAGGGGCTGTTTGTCCTTCCTGCCTTCCCTGGCTGAGGGTGTGGGTGGTAACCCTTGCCTCCTTATCCTCTAGTCCAGTGATAGAAGGCATGTGGTCCGGCGAATTGGGAGCCGCCCTTCCACAAACCCTCCCAGACATGTGCTGCTTCTGGGTCTGTAGTACTACAGTTGGGAATTTTGAGAGAAACAGAGCCAAACGATATGTGATTTCCCAGAATCTATCAGTGTGAAGACATCTAGGTCATGGGGTAGGCACGTGCCTGAACCTGGGGTGCGTGGGGCTTGAGAGTCAAGGGCAGTATTGGGTTCATCACTCCTAATACTGCTGTGCATGTGACTCCTGGGGCCAGTGATGTGCAGTGATCACACATGGGACCCCATCTAAGCATAACTTTATTGTGCCCTAGCTGGGTGTCATGCCCCTGCTCCCATCAGTACCTCGCCATTCTGGCCATTGGCTTTCATCTTTAACCTCCTTGGATCTCTGAGGTCAACCCTTCCCAAGGACTGGGTTGGGGTGTCTCTCGCTACTGATGGTGGCAGCAGTGGAGGAGCATTGGGCTTTAGAAGCAACACCTTTACCTCAGCTGAGTTAGAAGAGGCACATTAAGGTGTTGGCAAAGAAGAGGAAGCTGTAGGCACCCACATCAATGATGGATGAGGCCCCAGCCTTTGGGGGTTTCCCAGGGGTTTTTTTGGTAATGGGGGGGTTGGCAGTGGGAGCATTGGCGACTTTGTTAACAGAAGAAGTAGCATTGGTGGCCGTGGTAGCATTTTGTCCCAAGACTCCTGTTTGTATCTGCAAGAGAAATGCAGTGCTCAGTAGTATTCAAACCTGAACCCCCTGTTGAGGACCCCTTTGTTGCCTTTCTTCAACTCCAGGTGACCATAAAGCTGCCATGGGCCTGTTGGGATGTTTGGCTTCCTGCCTCATTGCAGGCAGTGAAAAGGCAGCCCCTGTGTTTGTCATTCTTCCACCCCAAAGAAACTTCCTGTCACTTTCCAGGCTACCAGAGCCTCCAGCATAGAGGGAAACAGACACCCGAACCTGGGCTCCCCCTCCCAAAGCCTCGGTTTCCTCATCTCCTGTTGATCAGAGTCCATTTTGGTTGAGAGTATCACACGTGACGGGCAGTGATAAGGCCCCTGCCAGAGGGTGGGCAGGGTGGGAATGGCAAGTGACAAGTTGTCCTTGATGCTTGATCGGGCAGTACCTGAAGCTGCCCTTGATGGGAATCAAACTAGTTTTGGTGGCCATCAGCCCGCCTTTGATGCGTGGTCTAGATGTTCTTGATTAAGAACTTGATGGCTCCATTCCCTGTGTTAATCAGGCCCCTCCTCGTTCATAGTGCCACAAAGGCTGCCTCCCGGAGTGGCAGTTGATTTGCCGAGTGTATGGGAGACTTCTGTCTCTGCATTCTTGTACACCCATGATTTGCTATGGCAGGGCAGGGGACCCTCTGTCACCTATGGCAATCTATTAGTCCTCTCAAAAGGACCGTTTCTATGGCTCTCCTCAGCAGGGCTTCCTGTCCATGCCTCATGATCCAGAACTGCACAGAACCCTTTGAGTGCCTTCATGTACCTGACACCCTATGAGGGTTTCCCCATGTGGGAACATAGGCCTCTCTGAGGCCAGTCTGATAGTACCCATGAAGAGTAGAAACCTAGCCATAAAGGCCCTCCTAGATCCCTGTTTTCCAGTTGGTGACCATCTATCTCTGTTCCTGTGGTAGAAGGCAGGGGTCCCCCCCCCCCCCGAACCTGCATTTCTTTCCCAGATCCCGGGCCAGGCCACTGGGATGAGACCTTGTGGTGGCTGCAGGGGCTCTAAGGACTGTCCTTACCTGAACCACAACCAGGAGACTGATGGTGAGGAGGAAGAGGAAGCCGTTCATCCTGGAGCTTCCTGGGCTCTGTAGCAGCTTTGAGAGTGAGTTCAGGGCAATCTGCAGACCACTTTGAATCTGGCTGCTTTTGAACTGGGAGGCAGAAGAGATAGGGAGGAGCGGGGGGGGGGGGGGGGCCTAGGGGCGGAGAAGGGAGCTTCCTTCTTTGAAACCTGGGGGTGGATGAAACTAACCTTAAGGTTCCAAAACCTGTACATGAATTGTGAATTCTCAGAAGCACAGGCAGGGTATGCAGAGCAACCAGAAGATACCTGCAGGATGTTTCCCAGGCTTGGAATCATGTGTCTGGGCAAGGAATCTTGTTTTCATGATTTGACAACTCAGACCTCAGGCCTGAGGCTGAATCTATGAGTCTTTAACATACCCCCCCCAAAACAAACAAACAAAACAAACAAAAAACAAACGCAGCCTGCCAGAGGGTCTGCAACAATAATCCTTGTTTCTATCTATGTATTTTGAGATGTGGTCTATGTCACTTTGGCTAGGCTTAAATTCAGGATCCTCCTCCTGTCTCAGCCTCTGAATTCTGGAATTGCAAACCTACATTACCCTGCTGACCAATAACTTACTTTAAAAAGAGCCAACAAGGGGCTGGAGAGATGGCTCAGAGATTAAGAGCCCTGGTTGCTCTTCCAGTGGATCCAGGTTCAATTCCCAGCACCCACGTGGCAGTTTACAACTGTCTGTAATTCCAGTTCCAGGGAGTCCAACACTCTCACACAGACACATATGCAGGCAAAACATCAATGCACATAAAATAAAAAAAAAATCATTAAAATAAAAAGCATGCTAGCTCTTGGGAGACAGAAGCAGGTGGGTCTCTATGAATCTGAGGCTAGCCTGGTCTACATAGTTCCAAGTGTCAAGATAGAACTATACAGTAAGATTCTGGCTCAAGACAAAAATAAACCAAAACAACTAAAAAGCCCTGTATATTGATAATACCTAACCCTAGCAACTATGCTATAAATGGCAGGTGTGTTTTGTTTTAAAGATTGAGTTCTTGTAATCCTAGAACTTGGGGTAGAGCAGCAGGAGGGGATGAAGGGCAACTATGTCTGTATGGTGACTTTGAGGCCAACCTGGGCTACCTGGGACTCTGTCTGAAAACACAAAGGAAGCAAATGATCAGACAAGAGAAGGGAACTAAGAGTGGGGTGGATGTAAGATTCACAATAAAATGGTGGATGGATGCTATCATCGGTTGTGTGGAGACTCAGAGCCACTGAGAAGCAGAAACAGGTATTGAGATTGGATTAGTTTTGGGTCAGGCCCATTTCCTCTGGTCCTTGGGCTCTTTATTTCAAATGAATCATTTTTGAAAAAAATAAAACCTTAAAAAAAAAAAGTGTGTGTGTGTGTGTACATGTGCATGCTCGAGCACACACACGAATGTTTTACCTGCATATATATACCTGTGTAGGCATGCATATGCCTGGTGCCTGGGAAGGCCAGAAGATGATACCAGATGCTCTAGAACTGGAGTTACAGTTGCTCGTAGGTGATGGTAATCGAACCCGGCTCCTTTGCAAGAGTGGCAAGATGGCTCTCTTGACTGCTGAGCCATCTCTCTAGCCCCTTCCTGAAGTCTCTTAAGCCGTCATGTTTTGGGATTTGGTCAAAGAAGTGTCACCCTCCTCAGAGAGGATTGAGAGGGGACTGTTGGACAGGTAAACACAGTCCAGCACCCAGGAATCAGAAGGCAGCTATTGACCTCTGCTGTGTCCCCAAAACTGGACAGTGCCCTGACTTAGATAAAACAAAACTGTGGTCTCAGTGATACTGGGCAATAATTATCTCTGCTTGACTGATGAAAAAAATGACTCATCCAAGTTCATAACTGATGGAGTCATTTGAACCTGAGTCTAGGTCCCTCTGACGTTACAACCATTTCCTGGAGGCTCTCGAATGCACAGATCCAGTCTGTGCTGTTGTTGTTGTTTTCTCTTTAATGTGGTGCCTCACACAAGGTAGGCAAGTAGTCTCCAGCCCCTGATTAAATCTTGACTCCCTCTCTTTCTTCCTTGGCTCTGCAGCCCAGCTCCCGCCTCACCCTTTCTCCCTGGCTTAGTCTATGTGGTGTCTTTATTTCTATACTAGATGGTAAAGGGGATTCCCCTGGCTTCTCTTATATGGTTCAGGACTTTTGTCACAAGCCTAGGTAAAACCTGAGAGGGCCTTAGGGGCCTTGAGTTCCTGAGATAAAGCTGAGAAAGAAGTGAGAGCCAGGCCTTGGAGGAGAAGGGGAGAATCAGGGGTGGGAGGGTGGGAGGAAGTGACAATCACCCCCTCCCATCGCCCATCTTTGCTGTTTTGCCCTCAGATCCTAGGGTCTCAGCTACTATACCTGGAAGAGGAACCTGGGAGCCAGGGAAGCCACAGGAGACAGGAGGCCCATGCTGAAGCCCAAGATTACCCGCCCTGCTGAAAACTGGACAATTACCTCCTTTCTCTTGAGACGAAGCTAGAAAGGGTGAGCCCTAGAGCTGGCCATGTGGTAGTTACTTCCTGCTGGGAATACGTGTGATGGCATAAACTTCTCTTTTATCACTTAAAAATCATAGCGCTTGCATGTGGTGTGTGTGTGTGTGTGTGTGTGTGGTCATGCAGATCCCCTGGAATTGAAGTGAACCACCAGAAATGAGCGCTGGGATCCAACCTCAGGACCACTGGAAGAGCAGCAAGCACTCTTAACCACTGAGCCATCTCTCCAGCCTGGATGTAAACTCTTTTTTAAAAAGTATCCGTATGGGGCACAGACGAGCCACTGTTTGTGTAGAGGCTGGAGGACAACTTTCAGGAGTTGTTCCTTCCTTCTTCAATGTGGGTCCCAAAGACTGAACTGGCTAATCCGCTTGGCCGCAGGCTCTTCTACCCATCTGGCATTTCACAAACCCCTTAAGCTTATTTTTACTTATTTATTTCCCAGCACTGGGTATCGAACCCACGACTGCACACTAGGCATGTGCTCTACCACTGTCCTACACTCCAGGTAATAGTATCTTATCTTGCAAACCCCTCAAAGTTTCCTTTCTGGATCCTGAGGTGTGAGTTATGAGTTATGTAGTGGGAGATGAGTGATGCTGGGAACATCTTTAAGGGCCATGAGGGTGTGGACATGAAGAGATGTCTGCTATCTGTCCATTCCCAAGAAGAGAAGTAGGACTTCTTTAAGCCTTTGCTTCTCTTGGCCTCTGAATAGCTACATTCTGTCTTGACAGCATCTGAGTAGACAAAAGCCTGGTTGCCAAACTGAGAGGGCTCTGAGAAAGCCCCATTTGACAGATGGGAAAACTGAGGGCAAGGCAGAGGCAGTAGTAGAGCTTCAGGCTAGACTTCCCAATGGCTGTGCTCCACTGGACACTTTCTCTATGTCTGACTTTCTAGTCTTGATAAAGCAGGAGTCTGTCCACATGCCCCATGCCTCTCCTCACAAATTGAGATCAAATTCCTTAGCATGATTCCCAACCCCCGCCAGCCTTCTTCCTTAGGGTCAGACCCCATTACGTAACGTCCTCTACCACCTAGTGCACACCGCTTCCTAGCTGGCCCTCACCCACACTTGCCTGGCTGCCTCAGGCTCTCTGACACCTCTGTCCTTCCCCAGAGAAACTTTCCACTTCATCTGTGAAACTCCCTCAAAGATGGAGGTGATTGTCCGCCTTCAAGTGCTTTGGCCACTCTGAAGATTACTGTGTTTCCTGAGCTGGTGTGTAGCTTGGTAGAGCGCTTCCCTAGAAGGCCAAAGGCTTGGTTTTCCTGCCCAGCCACACATAATTGCAGGTGTGGTGGTGCAGCCCTGTAATCCCAGCATTGGGGAGGATTCGAGGTTCAAGGTCATCCCTGGCTACATAGACCAGACTGAGCTACAGGAGACATTGTCTCAAATACAACAAAACAATAAAAGATTGTACCTTCTTTTGTGACCTGACATAGAACTTGTCACCTCTCCAACCCAGTAGAGGGTTGAACATGGAACCACAGAAAGAATGACTGAAAGTTAAGGTGTCCACTTTCACCCCACTGCCTAGCCTTGGCACTGATTGGTCTGGTGACTATGGGCAACCCCTGGCTTTATACTGAAGAGTTGCCAGTGAGGAAAAGAATTCTCGGGCTGAAACAAGAGAGGCCTGCTGTGGGGCTGCTCTGATCCTAAAAGCATTTGTCTCTTCCAGAAGAGATCCCTAAGAAACTGAACGGAGCTGGGTAGTGGCAGAAGCAATGGAGATGAGAAGGATCTAGACAACGGACTCCTCAACGTGACTTCTGAGCGGCTGTCCCTGGAATATTCAAAGACACATAGGACAATAAAGCTAAAAGTTAGAGAAAAGAACCAAAAAAAAAAAAAAATTCGTTTAATTAAAAAAAAAAAAAGCCGGGCAGTGGTGGTGCACACCTTTAATCCCAGCACGGAAGGCAGAGGCAGGCGGATTTCTGAGTTCGAGGCCAGCCTGGTCTACAGAGTGAGTTCCAGGACAGCCAGGGCTACACAGAGAAACCCTGTCTCGGAAAACAAACAAACAAACAAACAAAAACCCAAAACAAAACAAAACAAAAAAAAGATTCATTTAATAAATTAAAAAAAAAGAACCAAATGGAGACGTGAGAACGGAGAAACCCAGTATTAAAAGAGTTCAAAGGACAGGGCGGACCTCGGGATGGATACAACTGAAGAGAAAACTAGAGCCATGGAAGGCAGATCGTCAGGAAATCAATGTTTCAGTTCTCAAGTACCTGCTCTGTGCCTGGTGCTCATTTTTGTTTGGGCTCTGGGGATAAAGCAGTGAACAGAAAGACGAGGTCTCTACTCATGGAATAGACATTCAAGTGGAGGAAGACAAAGAAGACTGGCATTTTCACGTTTCCATGAATACTGAAGAAGTTGACATTCGAGAAAGGAGAAACAGACAAAGGGCATGCAGACAAGTGGTCAGGACAGGCCACTCAGAGGAAGTGTCCATGTTGAGACTTCGAGGAGAATGTGTAGACACATGAGCACCTTACATTGCTACCCCACCCAATTGCACAGTATGCTTTCTCCTCTCCCAGACTCTCTCCTTCTCCCCCAACACTTGTTTGAGACAGAGTCTTACTATGTAGCCCAGGCTACCCCTAAACTTGTGATCTTCCCACTGCTGCCTCTGATGGGCTTACGGGCATGTGACTTACATGAGAGGCATGGGCTGCCAGGCCATGGAGCACAGCTGCCCGGTGTTCTTTGATAACTGTCCCAGGGCGTACCACAGAGCCACACAGAATGAATACTCCTTATGTACTTGTTCCATGATGAACTGGGATAAAGCAGGGGAGGGGAAGGGATGGAGGTGTGGTACACACCTTCCAGTGTGATCATGTGATCTGCTTTAAGACTTTGCTCTGAATCATCCCAGCCTCCCTGTCAGGCAGGCCTTATTTTCATTTTACAAGTGAAGGAAAGGAGATGTAAATGTGCTTAAGGCCATACTGTCTGTACCAGTGAGGATACAGTGCATGGTCCTAAACTATCTCTAGTTACTTTGGTGCTGTTAGTATAATTTTATTTTTTAGTTAATATTTATTTGGTAAATTATTTCGTGTGTGCATCTGGGCAGTGCCCGTGTGGAAGTTGGAAGACTGACCCAGGAGTTTTCTCCTTCCGCCGAACTAGGTTGTGTGACCGACCGAACTAGGTTGCCAGGCTTGGTATTGAGACCAAGGCTTGGTACCTGCTTAGCTATCTAACTGTGAGGCTGAGGGAGGGAAATTACTCACCATACTGGGAGTGGGGTATGTTACCCAATTCTCCTACATAGGAACTAGAGTGAGAACTTTCCTTCAGGGCATCATCTGCTCCTTAAATGGGGGGAGGGATTGTGAGACTGTAAAATTTGTGAGACTGGAAATTTTTAAAAAACTGCTGCCTTCCTTGAGAACCTAAACTCCTGACCTTGGGTGGTTGCCAGATGTTCTGAACGCACGGACATTTCTAAGAAGAGCCCTCTCTAACAGTACCAAGGCCAGCCTGCTATCACTCGAGACACTTGGCCCCAGCAATTAGAAAGTTCCTAACCCTCAGTCCCCCACCCCGCTTGTGGTTTCTGAGCTTAAAAGCTGAGCATTTTTGCTGTCCGGGGCTCCACACGACTCTCCTGCGTGAGGACAGTGTTGAGCCCCAGCGCGCGTTCGTATCCCGAATAAAGCCTTATGCTAACTGCATCAAGCCGCGTCTTCGACGGTCGTTGGGGTTGCGCATCGCCCGGGGAGCCCCAACAGGATGAGATTTAACTATTTATTAAGTAACCTGCATCATTCCAATTCATCTTTGCATGATCAGAGGGGAAAACAAAGGAAACACGATTTCCTCAAAATTAGCACAATATTGACAATGTCGGGCACAACACCTTTAGGTCTAGAGGTTTCCAAGGACTAGCCCCGGCATCAAGAACGCCCTCTGACCTCTGATCTCTTAGAGCGGTGCTTTCTGGGATTTGAAGTCTCACGTGCAGCTACTCTTCACCGTGGGCCAATAGAATTCGGACACAGTCAGCTATGCCGATCTTCGCTGCCCGCTGGTTCGTTAGAGGTCCTCTCGGAATTAGCCAATGAGAAGTGGTCGGGTTCTGGTCGCCTAGGAAACCCCGATACAACAAGATGGCGGCGCCGCGGGACGGCTCGCTGGCCCAGTGGTGAGTCCCAGTTCCGGGCCTTTCTGCTCCGCTGTCTTCCCGCAGGCCGCTGACCTCACCTTGACTCCGAGGGCCGGCGACCTGCATGGCTTGGCTCAGGAGGGATGGGGACCCTACTCATCGTGTCCGCGCGTGTAGGCGGAGCAGGCGGCAGGATCCTGGGGCGGGCTTTGGGAGCAGTAGCCTTCACAGCGCAAGCGCGCCCAGCAAGGGATTAGGAGGCTATCGCCCAGCCATCAGGCTGTCGCTGAGCCTGGTGTGTCGAGTGATAACCGCTAGGGCAGCACTGAGTTCGGTCCTCAAGATGAAGAGACAGGACACGTTTGTAACCCTCACCGGAGGCGACAGCCGTACCTTTACAGACTTCATCGGTTGTAGTGAGATAGGGTTGTACTGTATGTAGGGGCTGAGGCAGGAGGATTGGAGTACGAAGCCTATCTGGCAACATTGCAAGTCGGAGGCCAATCAGGGCAATTCAGCGAGACCTTACCTCAAATTTTAAAACAAGGCCAGGAGTAGTGACTCACCCCTTTAATCTGAGCACTCGGGAGGCAGAGGCAGGAGGAACCCTGAGTTTGAGGCCAGCCTGGTCTACAAAGTGAGACTCTGTCTCAAAAACATAAAGCAAATAACTAAACAAAAAAGAAGCTGGGCCTGGTGGTCTGCAGACCTGTAAACCTCGGGAGGCTGAAACAAGAGGGTCACATGTTCAAAGTCAGCCTGGACTTTAGAGTCAGTTCAAGGCCATTTGGGGCAAAATCCTTTATATATATTTAATATATTATATATTTATTATTATTATTTCATACATATATGTGTCTGCAGGTATGTATGTGCACCACATGCATTCATGGTGTCACAGGAAGCCAGAAGAAGACATCATTTTCCCTGGAGTTACAAGAGGGTTCTGAGCTACGATGCAGTTACTGGGAACCAAACCCAGGTTCTTCAAGAGTTCTTAACCTCTGAGCCATTTTCAAGCTTAAGACTTTGTTTCATAAAGAAGAATAAAACTATAGATATAGCTCAGCACTGTTGTACTGATGTAGCTTGTGTAAGGCCCTAGGTTGAATCTCCTGCCCTGAAAATGCTCATTAATAGCTGGGCCGTGGTGGTGCACGCCTTTAATCCCAGCACTCGGGAGGCAGAGGCAGGCCTGGTCTACAGAGTGAGTTCCAGGACAGCCAGGGCTATACAGAGAAAACCTGTCTCGGAAAAAAAAAAAAAAGAAGAAAGAAACTGCTCATTAATTAAAAATAGATTTGGGGGGAGGGGGCTGGAGAGATGGCTCGGAAGTTAAGAGCACTTGCCCTTCCAGAGATCCTGAGTTCAGTTCCCAGCAACCACATGGTGGCTCACAATCATCTGTAGTGGGATCTGATGCCCTCTTCTGGTGTGTCTGAAGACAGCTACAGTGGACTCATATACATAAAATAAATAAATCTTCAAAGTAAATAAATTTAACAGGACGGAGCATGTTGCTCAGCGGTGGAGCGCTTACCTAGCATTTTAGCCCCTAGTGTCAAAATGGCAACAACAAAATGTCTTTGGCCCAGGGAAGAGAGAAGGCACAGCCGTGCCCAGGAGAAATTCCCAACCTGAAGGCATTAGGTCTTCATCATCAGGGCCCAGAGCTCAAAGGAAGGGCAGTGTAATATCACCCAAAGAATTGTCCTGAGTGTCACGGGAGAAAAGAATCCATGGGAGAGATATGGCAGCATTTGATCTAAAGGGTTTGGTAGCTGATAGGCTGAAGAGAGAAGCAGAGAGGAAAGCAGTGCACTTGGGTGATGGGTCCCATAAAGAAGGGGAGATGGAGGGGGTGACTCTCTGGGACAGTGTTGAGTTTGACTGGGGGAGAATGTTCTTTTTCTGTGGTGGTTTTACTGATAACAGAATTGACACAGCCCGTACATCACCCTTCACTGTATAAATCCTAAGTCATTTTTATGCTTCATTTATAAGAAGTGTCCAGAATGGGCAGGTCTATCAGTGGCTACCTCGGATGGGCTAGGAGGTAAGCTGTCAAGGTGTACAGGGTTTTTGTTTGTTTTTTAAAGTAGGTCTTCTCCTGTAGCCCTGACTGGCATGGTACTTGTTCTGTAGCCCATGCTAACCTTGAACCGATCCTTGCCCTTACTGGATTACAGGTGTGCACCCTTGCACTTGGCTTTGCAGAGTCTTTTGATGAGTCGTGTCTGTAATCTCCACATTCAGAGGCAGGAGGATCTCTGTGACTTTGAGGCCAGCTAGAGTTATACAGTGAAATCTTGTCTCAAAATAACAAGGGGCTTAAGGGAGATAGGCTAGTTGATAAAGCACTTGCCTAGCAAGCTTGAGGACCTGACTTTGATCTCTAGAACGTATTTAAGAAAAGAAAAGAAGTGTGAGGCTTGTCAAGCTCACAGAGGGTCCAGGCTCCTGCCGCCATGTCTGAGCACCTGAATTCCATCTCCAGGATCCACAGGGTGGAAAGAGAAAACTGATTTCTTTAGGGTTATCCTCTGATTTTCACACGCACTTCATGGGCATGGGCCCGTCTACACATACAAATAAATAGATGTTCAAAACAAAACCCCACCAATGGCACAGGCCACCCCAGTGCTGGGGAAGTGAAGGCACATGGGTCCCTGGGGCTTGCCGCTTGTCAGCTTTAGTCTCACAAGTTCCAGTCTAGTGACAAACCCTGTATGTTTTTTAAAAAATAAATAAAAGTGTGGAGAGCACCTGGGGCAGGACTCCAGGCAGCCCTCAGGTGCTGCCGTGCATATGCATCTGTACATAAGTGCCATCTACACACAAAGAAATAAGTCGTGGTGGCAGTTGCAGGACTGTGACACTGGGAGACTGAGGCAGGAGGATCACAAATTAGAGGCTATCCTGGACTAGCTAGTAAGACTTTGTCTCAACAACAAAACAAACAAAAAAGCCAAAACATTAAGAAAGAACTCTTGCCAGGTGGTGTCAGCAGCACATGGTTTTAATTCCAGCACTTGGGAGGCAGAGGCAGGCGGATCTCTGAGGTTGAGGCCAGCCTGGTCTCCAGAGGGAATTCCAGGACAGCCAGAGGTCCACAGAGAAACTCTGTATCTAAACAAACAAACAACAAACTGAAAAAACTTTTAATTTTATACTTTGAAATGATGAAGTATATGAATCCTGGCTGGGTAAAGCTAAGTAAGAAAAGTGATTAACTATTATGTGATTCCATTTATGTAACTTTATCAAAGAAAATTCCAGAGCTGAGCAGGAATGGTGGCTCATTTCTCTACTCCTGGTACTCAGGAAGCAGAGGCAGGTGAGATCTCTGAGTTCTAGACCAACCAGGGCTACATAATGAGACCTTGTCTTAAGAAAGGAAGGAAGGAAGGAAGGAAGGAAGGAAGAAAACTCCAGGTTAAAGCAGTGGTGCTGGCCAGCAGACACACTAGTGAGGAGCAGAGCTGTGACTCAGGCTGCAGCAGGAGGGCCTGTGGGATGGGAAATGGCTGCTTGTTGATGGTTAACCCTATCTGTTCCTGTTATCAGATGGTGCCGGCCGGTGCACGCAGACTACGGAAACAGTCGGTCCCTGCCCCTTTGTGTTGTCGGTTGTGTAAATGGTGACTGCAGAAGGATGCTTGGTGAAGGGCACCACAGGGCTTCTCGGAACTACTGTCCTGTGAATCTCTGATAATTTCCAAATAAAAAGCTAAATTATGTCCTAAGAACAAATAGAAGGGAAATTGAGCAGTGAGCTTAGCCAGAGGAAGAGTATGTGCATGAAGAGAGACCGTTCCAGAAGGGGAGACTGCCAACTGACTGGGAGCCCTGCGTTCAAGGCTTGGCTCAGCTGTCTTCCTGGCAGGGATGGTCAGGTGGGCGGGATAAGGTGAGAGGCAGACAGGGCTAGATCACCCACGGCAGTTTTATTCCCCCGCCCCCCCCCCTTCCTCCTAGCCCTCCTCCTCTTTTTAAAAATTTATTATCATCATCATTATTATTATAAGATAGGATCTCACTATGCAGCCCTGGCTAGCCTGGAACAAATATAAATTGTCCTCCCCAGGTGTTGGGATTAAAGTGTGTACCACCATGCCCAGTTTTTGTTTTTTTTGTTTTAATTATCTTTCAAGGGAGAAAGGAGCCCTTGGGGAGGTTTGTTCAGGGCTGTAGCATGTCATTGTTGCTTGTGAGCATCAGTGAAGGAAGCCACTACGGGAGCTCGTGTTTTAACTGCATAAATCACGAGGGAGCCCAGACCCACAGAGCAATGCAGGGGAGGGAGCCCAGACCCACAGAGCAATGCAGGGGTTTCGTGAGCATGAGGGGGCGAGAGACCGCTGGTCCCTTCTGAGGAAAGGGTGGGATGAGTCCCTGACTCCAGGAAGAAGGTGAGGGAGGCTACCTCCAGGCAGCATGCAGCGTCAGCTCAGCGGTCCTCCTTTGTTTTCTATTGAAGTGATAAAGACCCTGCCGAAAGGAACCTAGGGAGAGAGTTATTTCGCTGATCCCTCCCAGGTCACAGTCCAACATGGAGGGAAGTCAGGTTGGACTGAAACAGACTTTTTATTCGATGTAGGACCTCCCTGCCCAGGAGTGGCTCCGCCCACAGAGGGCTGGGCCCTCCCCCATCAGTCATCAATCAAGGATAGGCCACAGCCTTGGCTACAGCCTTATTTGATGGGGTATTTTCTCAGTTGAAGGGCTCTCCTCAGATGACTCTAGCTTGTGTCGTGTTGACAAAAACTAACCATCACAGCAGGCAAGGATAGTGTTGTGTTTCCAGAGGACTGCTTTGGATTTAGCCTGGAAAGACTCATTCCAGACCCTCCCTACTGGATTTTAGTCACATTATGTAGGGAACAGAGTGGTGGCTCTTAGTTATAGCTGGCTGTACACATGCCCATTCTTCATCTGAAAAAGTATATCAGCATTCTTGTGTGTTAGTCCCACCTGTGTGCCAATAACAATGACCCCCACACAGCCACAGTCCAACTTTGGCACTGGGCAGATGCTTTAGGACTTTGTCCCCTGCCAAGTCATCTGCCTGGTAGGGGTGAGACCATGCATGTTTTACATGGGCGGAAACAGGTGCCAGGTAACACTGCACAGCAGAGCATGTTCATGGGCCCAGGAGCTTATGTCCATGGTACATGACTGTGTTTTCAGTGACTTCTCTTTGTGGGTTGCCATTCTGCCTCAGAGATGATGGAGGTGGTACCTGGGTTCTGGAAGCCAGGAGGAGATACTTTGGCGTCATGCCTACCAGCTCAGTGATGAGTCAGTAATTGCACGAAACTTTTCGGTAGTCTGTGCTCACACTCTAAGTCTGGAGAAGTTGCAGGCCCTGCACTCCACCAGGCAAGGTCTTTCATCTTCAGAACAGAGAAGAAGCATCTCGGAGGAGTCACCATGTCAGGAACCTTACCCCACATTGGAGAAGTGAGGCCTGCTTCTCCCTCAACAGTGCTTCTCTTCAGGAAAAGCTGCAGCCCCCTCCTTGTGACTGAAGCCCTGAGTCTCTGTCCCCAAGGACTGACTTCCCTCTTTCCCCTCAGGAGTCCCTGACAGTGAACCTCAAGACTAGAGCTATGAGCTCACCTCTGGCCTCTCTTAGCAAGACTCGGAAGGTGCCCCTAGAGTCGGAGTCTGTGAATCCTGGGTAAGGAGCCAGCTGGCCTCTAGGTCCTTGTGTCCCCTACCTGTCTCCTCCTTGGTCCTTTCCTCACCAGAGGAGAATGACCCCTGGCATCTTGGGGAAAGCAAAGAATAGCTAGTCGCTTTCTGTGTCTACCTTCCTTCTCTCTGTGCCTTCAGGAAACTCTGGTTTGTGCTGACCAAAGATGGATGGGGCCTTTCTGAAAGGCATGGCCCTGTGCGAGTGGCTGAAGGCTTGTCATTCACTGTTTACTCTGCAAACATGAATGTTCTGCCAGCGTGGGCCAAGCTCTGTGCTGGGCTCTTTTAAATGCTGATGCTTTATATCTTGAGGCAATCCTTGTGCAAAGCCTTTTCTATCTCCTGTTTCTTTTTTGCTTTTCTAAGCGCACTTAGAGTCTGGCTAAGGCCAAGGTGATCCAGAGAGGTTAAGCAGCAGCAGCCCTAGAGGCCCATAGTACCTCAGAGAAGGGCCAGGGTCAGCTTAAGAGCTTTGGAATCTTGTGGTCTTCCCATTCAAAATGGCCCTGCAGTGTCCCCCTATTTTTCTCTGTTGGGGGGAGTTAGACATTGGACAGTGTGTCCCTTGGCTCACCCTGGCTAAGGATAGATGGGGTGAGTCTTTAGGAGACAGAGGCTTAACCTCTATCTCTTTAGCTTTGCATGGGGCCTGGAACTTTCCCTTGGTGGCATTCCAAGGGGCTTAATTTATATTTGTTCCTTCTTCCTGCCTGGGTACCCAGGAGGCGAGGGATAAGAATCTACGGAAATGGTGAGTGTGTGCCCTGTCCCCATGCCCCCTCCCCTCTCACCAGCCTACATCTTCTTACAACTGGGCTTGTAGGGAATGAGCATGCTGAGGTCTTGTGAGATTAGGCGTCTGGCCCGTTCCCTGTACTGCAGCTCTCTATACCTTGCTCAGGGTCTGGGCCACCCACTTGCTCTGATCCCTTAGCAGAGAGATCCACACCATCATAAAACTGCCCAATAGAAGATGGTTATGGGAAGACCAGAGGTGTGGCCCTCAGCCTCTGTCTTGTAGCCTTCTCTCCCTGGAGCCCTGGCCTTATCACTGGCCTGATTGTGCACCTCATGGGGCAGGGTATAAGCTTTCATCTTGGCCGGGACCCAGGCCAGAGTGTTCTCTGGGTTGTGGTCCCAGAGCAGTGACCCGGGCGTTCCTGTCTGCAGAAGATGAGGTGGACATGCTGAACGATGGGCAAGACTCAGAAGAGAAGATCTCTGTGCCTTCCTGCTATGGAGGCATCGGTGCCCCTGTGGGTAGGCAAGGTGAGAGCAGAGGGCTAAAGGGGTGTGGGTCCCCCTTGCTCGGAGCCCAGGGAGAGGCTCTGTGAACAGTGGTTCTTACTCTTAACCTCTGTGTTTAGATGCTGCTCCCACTTCTGGCTAGCTGCCGTCTCAGTGCTTGTACCCCCACACCTGTCCAGGACAGGGTTTAACCTAAAGCCACAGGTTTGGGATCTGGCCAACCCCCTGGCCAGGCTGTGGCTAGAAACCCTCCTGTTTCCTGCAAGTGTGATGTCAACAGGTTTGTGATTGAGGCTCAGAGACAGTGAAGGGCCTGAAGGGAGAGCTCAGCCTTTGGCCATCTGCTTCCTCATCTGCACACTCCAAAAAGGGCTGAGTTCCTTAGGAGGCCATTTCACCTGACTCTGTGCCTTCAAAAGGGTGTGTGGGGTTGCCCACAGTAGGATGGGGACAGAGGGAACTGGGCAGACAGGCACTGGAAGGGGTCAGGAGAAGCTGTGACAAGGCTAGAACTTTCCATCAGATGTGACATCTTAAGCAGCTTTAAGATCCTCCTGCTTCCCTGTCCTCTTGGGGGGGAGCAGCAGGCTGGCATGTTATAAGGGATTGGTGAGCTGCTGCCTCATGGGGTTCCTAGCTATCACCCAGGGTACTCAGCAGAGGTCCCCATTAGGCAGGGCAGTGGGAGGGAACTGCCAGGGGATCTTGGACCAGACTCCCCTCTATTCAACACTGGCAGGACTTGCCCAGCACAAGTCCTACAGTGACTTAGTCACACTTAGTCACGAAGCTAGGATCTCCCTCACTTAGCCGGGCACAGTGGTGGTCCACCTTCTTCCCTTTTAGGGACTGTACCTCCTCTCCCTGCCGCTCTCTGCCACGTCTAGCTGGTGTGTTCTGTGCTACCCCACCCCCACCCCCCCCCCCCCCCCCGTCTAGCTGGTGTGTTCTGTTCCCCCCCCCCCCCCCCCCCCCCCCCCCCCCCCCGTCGCGGGGGTGTTTTCTTTCCCCCCCCCCCCCCCCCCCCAAGGTCTCCAATAGGACCTGCCTCTCCTGCTTCACGTCTCTGCTCAGCAGTGCCCTCTCCTGCCCCCACTGCCTCCCTTTTCGAGCAGCTCCGTGCTGACTAGGTTGTTGATGGCTTCTCAGTGACCCTTGCCCCCAGGGTCTTTCTCTTACTGTCCTTCTCAGCACCCCCCTTTCCTCCCAGTATTCACTGTGGACATTCGAGCTGCCTGGATGCTTCCCTCTCTCCATGCCACCCCAGTGATGGTGTGCTCTGTCTGCTGGCAGATCCTGAATGTTTCTACTTCAGTGGCTTAAGATGCTTTGGCTCTAAGTCCCTAACAGCCCTCACTGAGTGAGCATGCCCACTATGGAGATGGTAATTCAGGGACTTGAAGGTGACATCAAGGTAGAGTTAAGGTTTCACCATCTTTCTCCTGAGCCATCCTGGGCTTCCTGCGTGGTCTTGTGACTATGGCTGCAGCTCCTGCTTTCCCTGTGTCAGGGGAGTGTCTGTGGTGACAAAGAGCTTGTGTTCTTTATCTCACTTTTATTTTTTTTCCCAGAGGGTGGGATTTGGGACAGTCAGGGTTGCCTCACATTCACTGTGTAGCTGGGATGACCTTGAACCCCTGATCCTCCTGTGTTGGGATAAAAGTGGTACATCTCCATCCACCCCAGCCCCTCCCCTTCTGCCTGTAGAGAGGTACACACATACAAGGGCATCTCGGAGAGATCCTGACAGTCTATCTAGCCCCTTTGGTACCCCTGCATGTCCTAGTAATAAGGAGACACAGGTAGTGTTATTGGTGCACCTCTGAGCATGAATAATCCAGTAACCACCCTAACACCCATATCTTACACATGACAGGCTCCTCAGTAGCTCCAAGTACCCCTTAGAATCATCTTTCCCTGATCTGGGACCTGAAAGGCAGGGAGGCCTCATGCATCATTGCAGTATTTATGCCTGTTTAGATGTCTCCAGTTTTTAAAAACAATGACATTAACTTTTCTTTTTGGGGACAGGATCTCACTGTGTAGCCCTGCTGTCCTCGAACTCACTATGTAGACCAGGCTAGCTCCCAACTCACAGAGATCCTACCTCTGTCTCCTGAGGGCTGGGATTAAAGATGTGGGCCACCATGCCCATCTGACAAAGTCCTGAGCACTCGTGTTGTAGAGTTGAGGTGTGTTGAATGGTTTACATTATGTGTATCTGTTCCTGTGTGCGTGTGCACAGTGGTAAGTGTATTCTTTTCCTTCCACTGTGGGGACCCCGGGGAATCCAAGTCACCAGGCTTGGTAGCAAGGAGATGGCAGGTCAGGTAAAAGCCTTGGTATGAATGCAAGAGGCCCTGAGTTCAAGTCCCCAGCACCTGTATGAAAAGGCTCTCATGGTTCTGTGTGCCTATAATCCCACCATTAGATGCCAGAGACAAGTGGATTGTGGGAGTTTTCTGGCCAGCCAGCCTACCCCAAAGAGCAATGTTCAGTGCAGTGTTTGCCTAGCATGTGTATGGCCCTAGATTCCGTCCCCCACCCCCAAAAGGGTGGAGGGCGATAGAGGAAGGCATCCAATGTACCCTTTGGCCTCTGCCTGTGTGTACATGGGAGTATGTAACCCTGTACATGTGTTATGCATGTGTACACACACACACACAGGACTTAAATGTGGCCTATATGTTCACTGCTCATGCACATACCTGGAACACACACACACACACACACACACACACACACACGCACACTGACTTCATGGTCCACTGTGAGGACTACATGAGCTGCTCTGTGTTGCGCATGGAGCGCCCCTACCACCCAAGCATTAGCTGCTGCGGGTGCTGCCGGTTCTGTTCTCATGGCCTTATCCCCTCTGGCCCTTCTCATCTCAGCCTCAACTCAAGGCCTGGCCCAAGAAACTTTGTCTCCTTGTCAGGCCCTGGATTCCATGACTCGGAGATGATGACCTCCATGGCCAGGAAGCTGCAGGAGCTGGAGCAGCAGTTGAAGGCCCAGAATGACGAGATCCTGTCCAAGGTAGGACCTGGGGAGGAGACAGCCAGGGAGGACTGTTTTCCTCAAATTGAACTGGCTGTTTTGAGAGCAAGCCTTGACCTGGAAATGATCTTGGTCCCCAGAGCTGAGCAGAGGGCAGAGGCTGATGGAATGTGGGCTGGGTAGAGCTAGCAGGCTGCTGAGCAGAGGTGGTGTGCTGGAAACAGCCTAAGACATAGGCTGTGCCTTTCTCAATTAGTGTGACTGTTGAGATGGGTTATCTGAGGCTCAAGAACAGGGGCTGTATCAAAGGTTGGTAGGGACAGGTTTACACTCACACTCAGCAAAAGGTATGCACTGTCCAGTGGAAGGGCTAAAGTTTACCTCCTCTCCACCATCTGGGGCTCTGGGATCCACCAGGACTTACACTCACCCTGAATCTCACTGCTTCAGGAGCAGAAGATCCTGGCCCTGGAGGATTTGGTGCAGACCCTCCAGCAGCACCAGAGTAAGAAGCCCTTGGTCAGGTGCTTGGTTGGGTCCATGGTTCGTGGGTGCTGGACAGAGACTTATGGGTAACAAGGCTCCGACAGCATCATGCAGACTCCTGGTGGGGTCTGGACAGCTGGGACCAGAGAGACAACACTTTACCCAGTGCCTTAGGCACAGACTGCACTGTCCAGAGCGTGGAGGAGCCACACTCTAAGGGATGAAGGGATGGGTGGCTCTTGAGAGTCAGTTCAGGCAATCTCCCCCCCCCCCCCCCGAACCCCCTCCTCAGTGTTAGGAGAGAGGTCTAGAGTCCAGCCGGACTCGGGCAGTTCTTAGAGGGTCCCCAGAAGACTTTAGGGGCAGAGCACCTGCAGCCTCTGGTTGTGGCCGTAGAATTCCTCACCCACTTCTTCCTCAGACAGTACAACCCTGCAGAGGCAGGGGGAACTGGAGACCCAGTGCATTCAGCTGCAGCGGCAGGTTGGCGAGATGGAGGTAAGAGCTGGGGCTGGTGAAGTGGACGGCCAGACTGCTGTCCCAAGTCTAGAGCTGCCTGGAAGGATTTGCAGTAGTGCCCCTCAGTATTCTCCAGGCTCTGGGCTGACTCAGAGTTTAGAGCCGGGGGTAGGGGGTGGGGATCTGGCACTATGACACGTTACTCCCTTTGGGGCTGAGTCAAACCCGGAACACACGCCCACCCTTACTTAATATACTTCCTTACTTTCCACTTGCTCTATCCCAAGTCCTCACTGTGGGGTTGTGGCTGAGCCTCTCTCTCCAGCCATGTCACCTTCCTCATTCCCACCTTAGACCCATGCCCATGCTGGTCTCTGCATGGACCGGACCCGCCTCCTCCTCGAGAGGAATTTTCACTCATTTCCTTGAAGCCTTTCTGACCTGACCAGTGCAGGCTCTTCACCCTCTGCGTCCCGTATGCCTCATCTCTCTTCCCTGTGGGACTGTAACCTCCACATGGGGTGCATGGCTCACCCCAGACTCAGTGCTAGGTGGTCTCCTGCCTTAGGCCATGACTTCTTTACCCAATCACTTGGTCACCTCAGTCACTTTTCTTCCATTCAGAATTGTGGTCACGCTGTAAGACTTGAGCTGGAGGGCACTGGGCACTCGGCAGGGCCTACTCCAGCCTCCTCGTGCTAGGGCCCAGTCCTCTGCTGGTCCCCTTCAGAGTCCTTTCTGAAATGTCTCTCTTCAAGCTCCAGCCCACTGCAGGCCTGTTCACATCTGGGGCTGTGAGTTACAGCTGCAGCTATGCCTCACCTGCCTGCTGGGAATGTGGCAGTAGCGTAGGGCAGGGCACAGCCTCAGAGCCAAGTGCACCCCTGGCTAAAGTATGCACCTTTCACATGTTTATTGAGTCATTAATTTTTTTTTGTTTTCTTTGTTTCAGAGACAGGGTTTCTCTGTGTAGCTTTGGCTGTTCTGGAACTCACTCTGTAGACCAGGCTGGCCTCGAACTCAGAGATCAGAGATCAGCCTGCCTCTGCTTCCCAAGCACTGGAATTAAACAAACCTACAGTATCTATCCTGGTAGACACTGCCACCATTAGGCTTGTGTCATCTGTACAGAAAGTCATGGCCCCCACATGCATGAGGCTGCCAGTCCACAGAAGCAGAGAGTCACATGTGACAAGACAGAAGGATTCTGGAGTGCAGGAAATAATCAGTTAGGAACCACTACAAGCAGAGCTGGAGCTGGGGGAGGGAGGTTGGGGGGGGAGGCGGCAGACTTGGGATAGCGCCTAGGCAAATGATAGAAGGCTCCACCTGCCACATAAATCTGGCTGAAGACATGAGAAGGGCAGGGAGAAAGAGAGGCCAGGCCCAAAAGGCCTCACTATGGGCTCTGTTTGGAGGGAGTCCTTATGTATGTGAGAGTGGAGAAGAGTCATACAAGAGAGCGTGGTTGGGGCCGGGGGCTGGGAACCTCTCAGATGTATGGGAGGAGAAATGGCAAAGAAGCACACATGTGGGGGCGGGGGAGCAGCTCTGCGTTGAAAGTGGTGCAGATAGAACAGCAGCAGGGTTTCACAACAGCAGGCAGTTGGTGACCATGCCATAAGCAGGGTAGTGAGTAGAGCAGAGTAGCTGGCAAGGAAGGGAAGAGAAGCAAGTGGCTACAGAAATAAAGACTACTCTAACCAGGTGTGGTGGCTCACGCCTTTAATCCTAGCATGCAGGAGGCAGAGGCGGGCGAATCTCTGTGAGTTCGAGGCCAGCCTGGCTACAGAGTAAATTCTAGGACAGCTACACAAACCCTGTCTTGGAAAAAAAAAACAAAAAAAGAATAGAAAACAGAAAATGTATAAAGTGTAGACAACTCTTCCTGGGCTGAGAAAAAGGCTCTGTCAGTAAAGTGTTCTCTTTGTAAGCATGAGGACCTTTGTTCTGTCCCTAAAACCTATGTAAAAATCCAGAAAAACCAGGAATGGTTTCATGGATTGATCATCTCAGAGCTGGGGAAATAGAGTCAAGAAGATCTTACTGGGTAGCCTTGGCATCCAGGCAAGGCCCAGGCCTTTGAAGAAACACCAGGATGGACGGGGCTTGAAGAGGAGTGACACCCGGCTTGTCCCCTGGCCCTACATACAAGTGCATCTGTGCATGCTCACCTGCACACACCTGGGATCACAGACACATGCACACACAGTCTAGTGTGGCAGAAAGAAGAG
>JADRCH010000293.1:1631364-1721523 GCA_019843965.1 Rhynchomys soricoides
ATCACAGACACATGCACACACAGTCTAGTGTGGCAGAAAGAAGAGGGAGGCTCACTCTGGTGGAGCAGGTATCTTTGCTTCTTCCTCATGCTTAGGCCAGACCCACATGGTCCTCAGAGCTGAGGTGGCCAGCTCTATGGAGCTCTGGAGTAGTGCTCTGTGTTAGGTACTGGCATGAGGGGTCTCCCTCATAAAGAAGGGGCAGAACCTGCTGTTCTAGAGGTCAAGGGCTTTGGGCTCACAGGCAGTGTTCACGGCCTCCAGCACATTCTTTGTCCAGGCTGCCCTGGGCTGACTAGGGTTGGCCAGGTGATGTTTTCCATGGAAACTGGGCAGGTGGTGCAGCACCACCTCTCCCTCTTCTGCCTGACAGCGGTTCCTCAGTGACTATGGCCTGCAGTGGGTGGGCGAGCCCATGGACCAGGAGAACTCAGAGGAAAAGACAGTCTCTGAAAATGATGAGCGAGACTGGATGAAGGCCAAGAAGTTCTGGAAGCCAGGTAGAGCATCTGCCCTGGCCCTGCCTACAAGCTTCCCATTGGCCTGCCACTCTTCCAGGGGCCCCTTGTTTCAAGCCCTGGCATCCCAACAATGGGGTGAGGTGGGATGTGTATAACCCAACATTTTGTCAGGGAAAGAAAAGCCAAGGTCTCCCTCCCTGGTCTTACTTTAGTCTCTGCCTGCTCATCTGCCAAGGAAGGGCTACAGAGTCCCAGAGTTACTAGACATTTGATGCTTGCCCCTCCCCCCAGGTAGGGTTTCTCTGTGTAGCCCTGGCTGTCCTGGAACTCATTATGTAGACCAAGCTGGCCTTGAATTCACAGAGATCTGCTTGCCTTAGCCTCCTGAGTGCTGGGGTTAAAGGTTTTCACTACCACTGCCCAAGGCCACTGTCTTTAAACAAACAACAAAACCAAACTTCACCTGGTATGGTGATACATACCTTTGATCCCAGCACTTGGAAGGCTGGGTCAGGAAGATTGAGAGTTCAAGGCCAGCCTGGACTACATAAAGAGTTTGTGTCTGGTTGGGGAGGTGGGAAGGGAGGGTCTCCCAGAGGAGTAAAAGTGAAAGCATTCTCCCTGTCTGGTTTCCAGGCCTCAACCAGCTCTCTGTACTGCTGCAGGTTTGTGAGCCAGGGTATGGAATCTGCTCTGACAGGCTCCAATTTTCATGGTTTGTTTTGATTTGTTTTGTTTGTTTTTTTCCACATAGGGTTTCTCTCTGTAGCCCAGGCTGTCTTGGAACTCGCTCTGTAGACCAGGCTGGCCTCGAACTCACAGAGATCTACCTGCCTCTGTCTCCTTTTGTCATTGTTGACCACTGGTATTTAGTGGGGACCCAGCCCACCTTGTCCTTAGGTTTGGGCCCATAGAGCTGTTTATAAGACAGGGCCTGTTGTCTTTGGGGTAGAGAAGATCCATTTCTAAGAATCTAACTCAGACCCCCTCATTTCTACTCCACCCTTTGTACAAGGCTGGTTTGTGGCTTGAGCAAGCAACTTCCCTTCCCTGACTCTCAAGTTAATCAACAAAATGGGGCCCACTCTCACCTTCAGGGTTACAAGGAAGAAATGAGTCAAATGTGGAGCCCCTTGCATGTCTTGCTTCTGCTTCCCGGGCTTTTGAGGGAACAGGTGTCCTGGCAGCATTACCCCCTAGGGGAGTCTAAAGGATGGTGGCAGTGTCGAGTCAGAAGGCTCTTTCTGCATAAAAACCCAGATTCCAGGGCTGAGGCTGTGCCTCATTTGGTGGGGTGTTTATCCATAGTGCACAAAACCCTGAGTTTATTCCCCAGCACCTGTTAGGATGGGCATGGGGACCCACATGGGCAATCTCAACACCCAGGAGGTAAAGACAGGAAGTTCAGAGATGGTCCTGATCTGTGGAAAAGTTTTGAGGACACCCTGGGCTACAAGAGACCCTATGTCAAAAAACAGGCACAGGGATGGAGAGGTGACTCAGGGTTAGGAGTGCTTGCTGCTCTCCAGAGATCCCGCCTTCAGTTCCCAGCACCCATATGGTGGCTCACAACCACCTGTGACTCCAGCACCAGGGATCCAAACACCCTCTTAAACCGCGTTACGAGCATCATCCTTCTTTGCATTTGGGCCTGGGCTTCATCCTTCCCTCTCCTCCTAAATCAAAACAGGACTTAACTATGTAGCTCTGGTTGTTCTGGAACTCTGTCATGGAACTTGCTATGTAGACCAGGCTAGTCTTGAGCTCAGAGATACTCCTGCCTCTGCCTCTGAGTGCTAGAATGAAAGCCATGTACCATGCCTGTCTCTTACCGCTTTAAAGCATTTTGAATAAACAGCCTTGGCATGGGCCAAAAGGTATTCCATTGTATAGCCAACTAAGGTAGTGTGTCTGAAGACTATTGGACAGAGCGGGTTGAGAGCCCACCGGAAGGTGGTCCCAGTCATGTCATAGAAGATGAAGTAGGCTTTGCTGCTGTAGAGGACGAGGAAATGACTTGGGAGGTGGGGCCCTTGGCCTTTTTGACTGATGGAGAGGAGTCAGAGACTAGCTCTGGCTGTGAGAAGGTGCTGGGAGCATGTGTGGCCCAGGCTGTGGGAGGGAACCTGAGGCCCTGCTGGGCAAGATCTATGGGTCAAACAAAGTAGCCCAGGGCCTGGCGCTCTGACCACAGTTCCCTAGGGGCTGAGGCCACAGCGGTGACTCTGTGTGCTGAGTAAGCTTGAGGGGTTTTTGCTTTGCCCCTAGAGCACACCACACTCTGAACATACCTACTACATGTCCCATGTACTTCCTCCAACACCCTCCTCACACAGCATCCTGTGTTGTTTTGTTGGCACAGTGGCTCCAGGCCTGGCTCTGAAGCCACCGTGGAGACCGCAGTTGCCTTCCACCTTGAGTTCCTGGGCCACAGAGCTTTCTGTACTTCTCTCTTGCTTTTGCCTTTCAGTGTGGGAGAGGCCTTTAGTTCTTCCTGCCAAGTGAGGAAATGCTTTTCTTTTCTAGAAGCTTTCCTCCTTGGAAATCCCTCTTGTCTAAGAGATTAGCCTGACTGTCCCCAGGTCTTCTGCTACCTGCTTTAGCTTCTTGCTGGCTTGTGTGTGGGTACTTGTGTCACTTCCTACAGCTGCCAGGGGGCAGGTGGGCTAGAGCATCAGTGGCCAAAGGGGGTGATTGAAATGTTGTAGATCTAGAACTTTTGCCTTAGGAAGGACTGCCAGTTTCTCCATGAAGGGGGCCAGTAAAGAGGAAACCTGGAAATGGGGTGATCTGCAGCTGGACCCTCAGCCTCTCACCAGGATACAAACTTCACATTGGCTGCTGTGTCAAGCGATTCAGGGGACAGTCCCGCTCTGGCCACAACACAGCAGGTTTTGGGCTTGGGGGATGAGAACATCAGTGGGCTTGGTGCTTGCTCTCTCCTGTTTTGTCTCAAATTCCCACCCTTCCTTCACATTGCCCACCTGTCTCTTACTAGGTTCCTACTTCCACCCTAGCCTCCAGCCCAACTCTCAAGCCCCTGGCGCTTCTCACATTCCTAGGTCAAGAGGCCATATTGGCAACTGCTTGATTTGCCCTGGCCTAGACCCGGGTAGGTGAGCTTCTCCCGAACTCACTTTATCTTGATGTCACCCCTCCAGCAGATCCCACAGACACCTGAGCTGCTACTGTAGCTGTGCCAGTGTCTCATGGGAAGGGCAGTGCTGGAGCGAGGGGTTTAAAGGTTCAGGCTAGGTGTTCTGGGGGCAGCCAGTAGGCTCTGAATTCACTAATTCTTCTACTGGTGACACCCAGGAGCATGCAGCACAGTGTTTGGTACAAGGAAGGCTATGGTGCCTGGGTATCTGGGACTGTCAGTCCCCTAGAACAGCCCCAGGCTCAGCTGCAGAGGTCAGGGTGAGAGCTGCAGGCATCAGGACAAATCTGCCCTGCTTGAGGGTGTGCTCGGGAACCACCCAGAGGCTCAGAGCTTCTCACTGCTTGGGCTCCACTGAGGCTCAGAGAGCATGCATGCAGGGAAGTGGCTGGAGTAGGCCTGGCTTGCAGACTTTGTTGTAACAGTAGCTGCTTCTTCATGCCAGAGGCTGAGAGGTGGACCTTCTTCATCCAGCCCCAAAGCAGCAAGTTATCCTTCCAGCAAGCCTGCAGGGGGCACCCCTCATCCCAGCAATGGCAGGGCCCGCACTGCCGTGGGCTGAGCGGTACACATGGGGCCTCTTTGTATCTACCATTGTTTGGTACCCTGACTCCTCTAGGGATGAGCCTGAGGGGACAGGACTCTCAGAGCCTAGCAGAAGCACACTGTTCCTGACTACGGGCAGGCAGCTATCCAGGTGGACAGTTGGGTCAGCACATGCCTCTGGGGGCACCCTCCCCCCAGCCAGGTTAGGGTTCAGCGCTCTAACTAGTGTTTAAGACGCGCCCAGAGTAGTTGAAAGGCAAATGATCACACCCAAAATGACAAGAACGTGTGACTGGGGCTAAGGAAATGGGCTCGAGCAGGAGTGCCATGGGTTTCTGGCAGGGTTCAAGGTAGGGCTTGGTGCAGAGCTTGGGCTGTTCACATCCTCCTTTTACACAAGAGGAAGTTAAGACTCAGAGATGCTTGCCCCAGCCTACAGAGCTGGCAGCCCTGGCTGTATGGCCTTGGATGGCCAAGAGGTCAGGCCAGCACTTGGGAGGGGAGGAAGGAGGGCCAAGGGTTCAAGCTTCATCCTCAGCTTCAGAGACCCTGTCTTCAAAACAAAACCAAACTCCTAAAGTTACATGAAGTCTCAAAGGTCTTCCCTTGCACTGTGACCCTTCCTAGACAGGGGTCCTAGGTAGCTGGGTCCCAAGAGCCATCACTGAGTAGCTGCCACCTACACAGAGAGCTGAATGAGTCACGTAGGCCTTGCAAGGCTTCCATGACCTGGAGCATGATACTTCACAAGGACTCTAAGGGTCATTAGGTCAGGTCCACTGACACAATCTTGAGGCCAGGTCAGGGTTCTTAAACTGCCCATCCCACAAAAGGGACATGTGTCTCCATTGGCTCGAGCCCACACAAGGCTTGCTTTTGGCCCATGCTGTCTTGTGTGGGAGCCCCCGCTACAGATTTCTCCAAATGAAGGCTTCCATTGAACGCTGCTTGGCGAGTACTCACTGACTTACAACTCTGCCCTGGGCTGGCCAGACCGGGCCCATCCTGAACGTTTCTCCATGGAGCTGTGCTTCCTTCTCCCTGGGTGCCCAGCCTCTCCCTCCTGTCCATTGACCTGATGGCAGCCAGCTCACCCTACCTACTCTGTCCTTTCCTGGACGGGGCCAAGTTTCTTTTACTTTCCTAGGTAGAAAGCAGAGCACGTCCCTTCACGTCCTGTCTCTCTGCTGTCTTCCCCCACATCTCTTTTCTATGGAAAGCTCATCCAGGCCAGTCTTCTGAGGCAGACTTTTGCCATCGGTATTTCTTAGTACCATCCCAGGGACTCCAGTCTGTCCTCTTCCCCCATTGCCCACCCCATGTCTGTCCCTAAGTCTTGGCTCTGAGGTTGCTTGTTTAGATAGCAGCCCTGGGTCCGTTCTATTGCAGACCTCACTCTCCTGAGTTGTAGGAAGAGGTCCGGGGCTGGTCTTGGAGGACATATTCTCTGGCCTTGTTTTTAGGTTTCTCAATTTGTCCCTAAAGTAATTGTAAAGAAAACCCATGTCAGTATCATTGTGGGGCAGGAGGTACAATGCTGCCGATAGACTCCTTGCTTTATATCCAAGAAACTGCAGGTTCAGTTCTCAGCATCCTATACTCTGGGCTATTGGTGACGACACAACAGGCAAGCCCGGAGGCAGGAGGGTCAGGCATAGCCCTTCAGATAGTAGCCAGTGCCGGGGAGAATGGAGGGAACTCAGCAGCTGCAGAGACAACAGGAAACCTAGCCCCCTGTACCTGTACTGCCGCTTGGGGGCTAGCAGTTGGATCCCCAGTGTCCTGACGTACATCCTGCTACAAAACAGCTCAGGACGCTCAAGCTACTCGTGTGCTGGATGCTTGTACTCTAGGGTCATTTAATGGAGCCCAGCCAACACCCCTTCTGCCTGCTACCCTTCTTTTATGGCACCTTCCTGAGTATCCTGGTCTCTTTGTCTGCACCCCTAGAACTGTGCACGGTCATGTGTGCAGCAGTTTCCAGAGGAGTCCAGAACCTTGGCAGATGCTCAAGAGTCTGTGACCATCTGGTCAGCAGCTACCCCTGCAAGCTAAGAGCCATCTGTCCCCACCCTTGCCCTCCCTCCCTGATGATGCAGCTGGGTTCTAAGTTCTCCAACTTGCCAGGTGGCCTGGGATGAGTCATCTTCCCTTTTTCTAATGCTGTTTCCTCATGAATAAAGTGGAGATTAAACAGCCCCTGCCTCCCAGCCTTGGGGTTGGCCTGAGGAGCATTTGTACAAGGTTGAACTGATGAACTTGGACAGTTCAGGCTGTTCCAAGTTAGCCCTCACGTGGCTACTTCCTTGGCGCCTCATAGCCACCCAGAACATTGTGGTAAGGCCAGCCAGGAAGAAGTGCAGGAGCTGGGATTTGAACCATGAAAGCTTTTATCCAGAGCTGGGAGCTTTGCCAGCTCAGTGCCCAACATAGGTCTGGTATCAAACTTTACTTTTGCTCTTAATGCTGTGCATTGCTAAGAAGCCAGTGAACTGTGTCCGGCCTCAGTTTCTATCTCTGAAAATGTGAAGGAATGAAACCCTTACAACGTAGGATCGGTCATAAGCGAAAGAAATGGGACGATGGATATTAAGTCCCTGACCCAAAGTAAGTGTCCTGCTAGGTGTGGTGACACACATGTAATCCCAGCACTTGGTCATCCTCACCACAGTCAGTTCAAGTTATAACTGACTAGATCAGGGCTCGAATAAAAGTTCAAAGTAGAGCCGGGCAGTGGTGGCGCACGCCTTTAATCCCAGCACTTGGGAGGCAGAGGCAGGCGGATTTCTGAGTTCGAGGCCAGCCTGGTCTACAGAGTGAGTTCCAGGACAGCCAGAGCTACACAGAGAAACCCTGTCTCAAAAAACCAAAAAAAAAAAAAAAAAAAAGTTCAAAGTAAGTATCCAGTAGCTGCCATTGTTAGCTGGTATAGTTGGAACTTAGACCTCTGCTCAGTGTGGGAGGGCACCCAGAAGCAAGAGCTGCCAGGGCACACAGCAGCTCATGGGCATCTACCCCTTTTGCCAGGGGATTCTTTTGTGCCCCCCGAGGTGGACTTCGACAGACTGCTGGCCAGTCTCCAGGATCTGAGTGAACTGGTGGTGGAGGGAGAGGCCCAGGTGACACCAGTGCCTGGTGGGGCTCAGTTCCGTACCCTAGAACCCATCCCGCTGAAGCTCTACCGGAATGGCATTATGATGTTTGATGGGCCCTTCCGGCCCTTCTACGATCCCTCCACACAGGTAGGATGGAGCTCTGAGTCCATGCCTACTCACTCCTGCTTGGACATGGTGGGCTGTCACTGTGAGAGCTTGCCCTCCACAGAGTACACAGGTCCCACCCCTCCAATCTCAGAGCTCTTGGTATTTCCAGAATATGATGCGTATGGCTTGCCAACCAAACAGGTAGCAGGCTTGGCATGGCATGGCATGACACAGCATGGCCACAGAGGCCAAACCTGTTCACTCCCCTGCAGCGCTGCCTCCGGGACATACTGGATGGCTTCTTTCCCTCAGAGCTGCAGCGGCTGTATCCTGATGGAGTCCCCTTTAAGGTAACCAGCCCTCAACCCACCCTTTCCCTGTGCAGCGCTGGGGAGGGGTCAATAGCTTCCTTGGGGATCAGCCTTCCTAAGAGGGAGCCATCCACTCAAGGGACCCACCCATGCAGGAGGGGGAGCTGGGACCCAAGTGAGGAGGCCGTCGTGGCCATAATGGTCATGAGGCTCCCCCAAGCTGAGCAGCCGACAGTGCCCTTTGCTGGCATCTTGAAGGTACAGCATTGCCAGTGGGACCACCATTCTGCCTACCCTTCCCAGCATTTGGGGCACCTGAACAGCCTGTGATTGCCAAGCAATCTGTAATGCACAGTGGGCCTAGTTTCCCCTAGAAGCTTCTGAAACCACGTGGTTGGGGTAGAAGGCAGGGCATGAGTTGCAAATGCTGAAAAGAGGCAGAGTTGGCTGGGCTGCAAGGACAGGAGATGAGGAGATGAGCCCATCTGTTGCCAGGGCTGAGTGGGATGAAGGTTGTCCTCATGGGGCAGGAAGCAGCAGGCTCCAGAGGCGGGTTATCTCCACAGCGAGGGTGTGTGCCATCACGATGCATAAGATAGCGTGAGTCATGACTGGGGGTTTTGAGGTGGCTGTGTGAAGATAGTCTTGGAACTATGCCTTGACAGAGCAGCTGTGGAGACCTGCAGGGGTGGAGTCTACTGCAGGCTAGACCAGAGCCGGAGCGCTACCTGTTCCTGACATTCACACCCCCAATGGAGGGGTTAGAGGGTCTTCAATACTATGGCTTCAGCTAGTATGAGTAAGAGGGGTGTTTGCATAAACAGGGTCTGAGGTGATGGAGTATGCACTGGTATGCTCTTGCATTAGACCATCCCTTGGGTTGTTCTTGAGGCCTCTGGGCAAGCAGGAGTGGGGAAAAGAGTTGAGCTCCCTGCTTCTGTGGCCCTTTCTCCTGTCAGGTAAGCGACCTGAGAAATCAGGTCTACCCAGAGGATGGTCTGGGCCCATTCCCAGGTGAGGGTCGTGTGGTGGGCCGGCAGAAAATGCGCAAGGTCACAGACAGGGTGGAGGAGACTTCAGGTAAGCTGGGCCCCAAGGCTGGCTGGGGGGCTGTGCAGAGCAAGCTCCAGGTGGCCAATACTGGGACTTACAGTCCCTCCTGCGCCAAGGTTCCCAATGCCCTCCCTGCAGGCTCCAGGATGACTGCTGAGAAATTTCTGAACAGGCTTCCCAAGTGTGTAATCCGGCAAGGCGAGGTGATTGACATCCGGGGCCCCATCAGGGACACCCTGCAGGTGAGGCCAGCCCTGATTACCCAGCAGCCTCCTGCAGGGGACTGGTATCATCAGCCCTGACTCAGCCTACAGTCTCTTGCCAGGAGGCAAGGAGACCCTCAGAACTATATCCTGTCTCTGTGGAGCTGGTGAGGATTCTGTGCTCCGCCCCTCCACATGGCAACTGGGTTGGTAGCTACAGCTGAGGGGGTGAGGGTATGGGCCCAAGGCCAGGTCACCGTTCTTGAGGAGCTTGGCCTAGGTACTCCTTGCTAATTGTCCCGAAAGCCTTTCAGATGCTCAGGTTCATTATCTTCTGTCTTTACTCCAGTTCTTCCCAATTATCCACCCAAAAAAAGGGGTGTCAAGCCGCATGCCTACCGACGCCTATCTCCTTTGCCCTCTGTTGCTTTGTCCAGTTTGGCCACCCCTCGAGCTCCTCCCTGCAGCCCACCACCCATGCCTAGGCTCCAGTCTCACAGATGCCATTTCTGTGCTGGCCTTCCTACCTGCCAGCCATGTGCCCCAATAGCCTTGTCTGTTGGCATTGTCTGGGGATTCTTGGAGAAAACCAAGGTCATTGTCCTGGCATTGAAAGTCCATTTTGTGACACTGCCCTCTCTCTCTGACTTTTCCTGCCTGCCTGCCTGCCTGATTTGCTTCCTTGCTTCAAGAGCTGTCAACTGCTGGCAGTTTCCTAACTAGATCCCCTCCTTTCGTATTCCCGTGGGTCAGGATTCTTATGCTGTAGGGAATGTCCTCGCTCCTGTTCCATTTTGGATGACTGCAGGCTAGTTTAGGTCCCCAAGCCTGACCACCATCTGGGCAGGCTTGTTTCCCACACTGGACTTGGAGAATGACAATGTTGCCTTCCAGAGCCTCCTTTCCTTTCCATTTCTTCTTGGGCCTCGGTTGACACAGAGCACCCCAGCTCTTTGGCTCACTGGTACCGTTCATTCCTGTTCAAGAATAAGCCAGTCCTCCCTAAGGGTGGAGGGAATGATTTCGGGGGACCTAGGCTTCAGCCGCTCTTCATGGCTGCCTTCTAGAACTGCTGCCCAATGCCTGTCCGGATCCAGGAGATCATAGTGGAGACACCTGCCTTGGCTTCTGAGCGGCAGAGGTGAGGGCTAGGCAGAGAGGTGGGGACAGAAGCAGGGCGGAGAGGATAGGACCTGGGAGCTGGGGAGCACTGAGGGCCTCTGGATCTGCAGGAACCAGGAGTCACCTGACATGCCAATGCCTCCGCTCTCCATGCTGCGCATCAAGTCGGAGAATGGGGAGCAGGCCTTCCTGTTGATGATGCGGCCAGAGGACACTATTGGGGATGTGCGACACCTCTTAGCACAGGCTAGGTGGGTATAGGGCTAGACTGGGGGCTGCAGGGAGTCCCTGGCTCCATGGCCTGACCTGATGTACCCTGCTGGACACCCAGGGATATGGATTCAGCTGCCTTTGAAATCTTGAGCACCTTCCCACCCACAGTCTACCAGGATGATGCAGTGACTCTGCAGGCCGCAGGCCTGGTTCCCAATGCAACACTGCTGTTACGGACTCGAAGAGTCCTGCTGTCGAATCCCAGCTTTGGTACTGGCTCTGGTCCGGGCTCACTGCCGTGAATAAAGTGCCGCCCCTGACATCATGAGCTCTACAAGGCTCTCCAGTGAGGGGAAGGCTGGGGTAGGGAGGGGGTGGTACAGACACTCAGGCCTGTAACTGGAGCCCCAGCCAGCATAGCCACTGACTCTTTGTCTCCTGGGTTCCTGTTCTCCAAGTTGTACTAAGTGGATCCAATGGAGGGAGTGGCCAGCCCTAGCTGGGTTGACACTCTGTCTCAGCTGGGACGGGGGAGCTTTAATGGGGGCGAGGCCTCTGAAGACAACCAGATGCATGTAAACCCACAAGCTCACGTGGATACTTTCTCCATAGTGTGTACAAAACCACTGCCACAACCATCCCCACGGACTCAATCTAATACAGCTGCTGTACACGCCCCCATCACTGACCTACACTGAATCAGTCAGCTCCAACACAGGAGGCAGCCCGGGAGCAGCCACTCTCACTGTCAGGCAGGCAGACGGACAGCAGAACCTGCATGGGAAACTGAGGGTGACTCAGCCACCATGCCGAGAAACTTCATGTCCACCATGGTCATGTGCTGCCAGACACTCAGCCTCATGCTCCACACACACACGCAGAGGCAGCCAGCACTAGTACATACAGTTAGAGTACCCCAGAACCACAGGCAGGGACCCAGGACACCACAGCCAGACAGCACCAGTGGAATGGGCATTTAATTGTCTCTGGGATGCTCCTAGGACGGGGATGCGGGGCCTTTGGCAGAGCTTCTGGCTGATGGAAGCAACAGAAATGCTCACCGGGCAGTGCCAGGCAGAGAGGTGGCCCCAAGGTCTGGCTAGGGAAAGCCATCATCAGGGCTTAAGACAATCTTTGAGACCAGGTGGTAAGTAAGGAATGTTGCCTCTGAAGGAAGAAGAGGAGCCTACAGAAAGGACCTGGGTTTGCAGGGAGGGACTGCAAGGTCAGAAGATTAGGAATGACAAGAGTTGGTTCAAGGCCTGCTGGAGAGCTGGGTAGGGGCTGTGGCCATCCTGACTCAGGCTAGCTTCAGAAACTCTTGCAGTGTGTTCTGTTCCACGGCCTCCACGAAGAGTTCATAGTCCTGAGGGAGGGAGGGAGGGAGGGAGGGAGGCAGTCACCTGGGTCAGGATGCACAGCGCCCTAGTTGTTTGCTCAGGTCTGACCCTGGCGGCAGCCCTCCTACACCTCCCGGAACCCAAACCTCATACCCCACAGTAGTGGTCCCCGTTGACAATCTGAGGTGGGGTAGCTTTGGGGTTGCCAGCCAAGGTTCGCATCTCATCTCGAAGGGCGTTGTCCTGGGAGATGTCCACTAGCTGGTATTGGATCCTTTTCCCATCTAGGATGCGGGTCACCTCACTCTGCTGGGACTTGATCTAGGGACGGAGGATTGACAGGGTTGGCAGGCAAGCTGACAGATTTATGGAAGAAACTCCCTTCGGGTGTGAGCAACAGCTTCTGTCCTTCTGCCCACTCTATGGGGAGGTTCTGGCCACTAAGGGACGGGAAGGGTCCAAGGATAGGTAAACTACATGAGTTTCAGAAAGAGAATTCGGTCAGGTTCTGTGCATGACAGGGAAGCTAGACTCGGGGAGGGGCAGGCCCTACAAATCTCCTCCTCCACAGCCTTACAGTGGAGAGGAAGTGGGGATTAAGGCGGTCGGGGGGATGGGGCGAGATGGTGCAAGAGAATGGGTGGCCCTATAATGTGGGGATGAGCGTGGGCAGCTCATGCTGGAGATACCGAAGGGCCCTTGTGGAGGGGTTTAGGCTGGGCAGAGCCCCTGACCAGACGTGGGAGGCCATACCCCGCACCTCACTGCCTCCATCGTGGGGGCGGCTCCCGGGCGCGGGTCGGAGCACAGAGAGACGGCCCACCCTCTCCGGGCGCCGGCCCAAGCACACACTTACTTCACGAGAGCCGGTGACCGACGTGCTGTAGACGCGCAGGCCACTCATGCTGCAGACAGGGGACACAGACCAACTGAGGGACGGTAGGAGCGGCAGCTGCAAGGCTAGGAACTACGCCGCCGCCGCGCTTGGGAGCGGTTTCCTTCCTGCTCCGCCCGCGTGTCACTGCTTTCGGGACCAATGAGCTGCGCAGGCGGGCAAGGCGGGGCCTGCATGTCACCGCCCTGCTCCGTGGCCTGGAGCCGGGAGAACCCGGTCCTCTGCAGCTGCTTGGCTTCCCCCATCTCCCCTCAGCCCTTTCTGACCTGGGGCTCAAGCTGGGGACGGGCTAAAAGGCAGAAAAAACTGGGAAGGCAGGCAGACCGGCTCAGCTAAAAGCTTTCCCCAGTTTACCCGGGTTTTGTACACTCAGTGGCCAAGCAGTGCCACCCTGGTCTCCAGGTCTCTTAATAGTAGCTCAGCATGGAACTTTGGAAGGCGGGTCAATTCTCAAGCTTAGGCAGCAAGAGCCAGGGGTAGGGTGGTGGGGTGCTGGTGGCCGTGAAGGGGCAGTGCAACCAGGACATTTTCTCTAAAGCACCTCTCCACTCAAACAGGCTCAGACAAGAAACGGGAGGTGGCTGCAAGCGAGGGGGTGGGGGAGCGGCACACTCCCTTCAGGAGCCAGCTGGAGGAGGTAAACTGCAGGACAGCTTGCTAATGTGTGGAGCCAAAGACTAGTGCCGTGACTTAGCCTGGCTTGTATTGGCCCTTGGTGGAGATGCATAGCTATTTTGGGGTGATCCCAGCCTAACTCTACGTTGCAAATGACACCCCACAGCTTTGAATATTAAGAATTCAGCTAATGAGGTGGAAGAGAGGCCAGCACCCATTCCAACTGTGGACCAAACTGTTAGGTTCACTATAACCCCCTCTTCCCCTAAGAGCAGACCTGGGGATACACATAATGGCCCAGGACCAACACAATTCTGATGCCTGCTGAGGCAAACTGCCTATCTGCTTCTGGGGAAGTCATTTCCTCAAAAGCCACAGAAACCCAGAAGCTGCTGACCTCTGAGAGGTCTGCAACTTTGTAGTGACAACTGGCGGCTGCTCTCTGCAACAGAGGAGTGTGGGCAGAGACCTCATCTGTCTCCACACAAAGCAGAAGTGGGAAGAGACTCAGACTCAAAGCTGGATCTGCCTAAATTCATTTCAAACTAGTCAAAGGGAGGGGTGGCAAGTGATGCTGGGAGACAATGGAAAACAAGCATTTGTTAAATGTTTTATTCTGTAATCAAAATAGGCAATACAAACCAGTGACATAACAAAGATTCATATAAATAACTTTATAAACTTTACGAAGAAAAATACCCGTGAGCATGGAGGCTGGGCTCCCGATGACATAGGGTGGAGACCAACCAGGAAGCTCTTTTTAGGAGGCAGCAGCCCAGAGGCTGAGGGGATAGTCAACTGGGTGTGGCTACTCTGAAAGGTAAGCCATTCCATAAATAAAACATAAACTTGTTAAAACACTTGTAAAGAGGCCCACTTAGGCCCTGGAGGTCCAGGGTGCTTTTAACAGCCCACTTAGCAGACATCCTGGCATGGCTGCTTCTGCACCCCCACAGCTACTTTGCTCCTCATACACACAGGGCCCTTGGCTCCAAACGAGGAGGTTGAGGGCTGGCCCAACAACCAGATAAAACCTAGACGATCCCTAAATTGGGAGGCAAGAAAAACCAGAAAGCTAAGGGTCAAAGGCCCTAGAGAAACACAAACACCAGAAAATACTCAACACTTTATCTTAGTGCTGACCCACACTAGGTGTTTTTTTTATCTTAGTGTTGACTCACACTAGGTGCTCCGAACTCTCAAGGCCAGAGCAGGAAAAGGAAATCCTAACCCCAAATGAGAGGCACAATTCAGAGGACTAGCTACAGACCCCAGCCTTAGGAAGAAGTGAGCAGCGACAGCTGCCCTGTGGTCTTTCGGGAGAAACTTCTGTCCAACCCGGGAACCTCAGGGCAACCACAGAGGAGTCTGTACTCCCAGAGGACCCAAGCCCATGTGTTCTAGGGACAATGAGCAGCTAAGAGTTTCCTGTAAAATGGCACAGCAGGCAGGCTGAGGAGCCCTGCTATAGTCCCCAAGCCAGTAATCATAGTAGGGACTTTGCTGAGGAGTAGATAACCCTGAGGCCTCTGTGGGAACAACAGCCCTGAGGAAGCAGGTACTTGAGAAAACCCAGAAAGCCAGCTGAGCTCCCAGGAAGGCTGATACAAAGGGCCTGAGAATCCTTAAAAGGTTGCTACTCCTACTTAACCCTTTAGGCCTCTCTTAATAGAGCATCAGTAGGACCAAGGTATGATAGGAATGAACATGGATCCATCCTGGAGGATGGAGGGGAGGCCAGCAGCCTGTTTGCTTCTCAAGTCAGGTTAGAGCTGGGAACAACTTGTGAGGATGTTATTAGCTGAAATCTGCAAAAAAGGTTAATTAGTAACTTGGCCTTTAAGAGTGAATTAAGATAACAGGCAAAACATAACCCAATAAGGCGAAGCCAGGGTACAGCAGAACAGGCAGGCTGCTCACAGCCCTGGCCCCAGATACAGGCTCTCCCCTCTGGGTGCAGCAGTGGAAGGCAGACCTGTCAGGGAAGGAACCTTCTGGCGAGGCTAGCAGCAGCCTAGGTCCCCCTGGCTCCTCACTGTGTGGCACAGTTCTCTCCCATGTCCTGGGCATATCTGTCCGACAGGCTGGTCCTTAAGTCCTCAATGTCACGGCGCAGCTGTTGAACCTCTTCTAGTCTCCTCCTGATCACATCTGGCTTCTGCAGATCTAGCTGCGCCCCTGGGTGCTGGGTGGCTGAGGAGGGGAGAATTTCAATAGTGTTAGCGAGTGAGGTGATCAGCCTGTCCTAGGAACGGACAGCAGTTCTAAACCCCAGCTTTCCCTACACCACAGAGGACTGAGCCAGGCTTGGCATTACTAAGGTCTCTACTACAAGCCACACCCCAAATTTAGGAGACACTGGGTTCAATCTCTCCCCGACACCCTCACAAAAGTGGCCACCAGGCATCCTGATAACAGGCTGTCAGAGGAAGAAACGGGGCAAGGGAGACAGTAAGACAGCTAGTGGCCACTGGGTGCGTGGCTGGCAAAGTAAGAGACCTGAAGATCCAGAGCTGAAAGGCAGCTGGCTTCTTTCTTTCTTTCTTTTCTTTTCTAAGAACACAACACTTTTACCGAACAAACCAGGAATAGTGAGCAAATTATCTGCTGCCTGAGGCGGGATTTCTGTTTGTCTTCTGGTAAGCACCCTCTAGGGAGGCCTGCTTGTAAAACCCTTATAGTGCACTTTGACAACTCCCACAAAGCAGTGGCCAGGCCCATGCACCTGATTCACAGTCACCATAAGAACAGCCACACTAGATGGATGAGAGAATGGAGCCCTTTTGATGACTCACAGTGAATGCCTAGGAGCAGAGAGAGGTTAGGATTGTGACCCTGGGCTCTCTGGGTCACAATGCTGCAGACAGCTTGCAGATCTTGAAGGCAACTGGCCAGTTCCTGGTGCAGCTCGTAGGCCAGCTGGGCCGTGTCTGGTGAGGATGGGGACCCTGGCTGGACCTGGCGCAAGTGCTCTTGCAGTGTCAGATTCTTCTCAATCAGGTCCTGGTTCTGCACTGAGAGCTAAGCAAACAAATGATAAACTGATTAAGACCCGAAGAGAGCCAGAGGAAGTGTGGATTTGAATGTACATGGGTGTGAGTGTGTGTGGAAGAGAAATGGAGTCAGACACTGTCTCTCTCCGTTGCTACCCACACAGGCTTGGTGCCACGTTCCCAACCCCCTCCCTCTGCAAACACCAGCTCCTCCTGTGTGTTCGCTGAGCCCGAGCCCTTAGGGATCCAGCACTGGAGAGGAAACTATTCCTCCGCAGGATCTGAGTCATCGGCCTCCAGGTTTCGGTGCAGGAACCAGAGAAGATGCTCCCACCCACTAGGAACTCTATCTGAAGCCAGTCCCTCAGCCAGCTCTGTTAGCCAGGCTATTAGAGATGGCTTAACGTGAACAGTGAAATCTGAGGAGACACTGGTTTCAATCTCTCCCGGACACCCTGACAAAAGTGGCCACCAGCCAGCCTGATAACAGGCTGTCAGAGGAAGAAAGAGGGCAAGGGAGACAGTAAGACTGCTAGTGGCCACTGGGTGTGTCGATGGCAAAGATAAGAGACCTGAAGATCCAGAGCTGAAAGGCACCTTGCCTCTGCCCCTTTTTGAGACAAGGTCACATAGCCCAGTTTGGCCTCAAACTTCCTACATCAAAGAGGATGTCCTTGAACTCTTGATCCTCTGTCTCCACCTTTTCCAAGTTCTGGGGTTACAAGTATAAACCACTACCTCCTGTTTATAGCTCAAGGCTTCATGCACGAAAGGCAAGTATTCTACCAACTGAACTATATCCCCAACCCTTTGTTTGTTACAGGGTAGCCCTGGCTAGCTCAGAACACACTATGTAAACCAGACTGGATTTGAACTTGCGTCCTCTTGCCCTCCTCCAGGGAGGTGACGTTCTAGCAGTCTACATTTCCAGCTCTCACTGTAGTAGCTGGCTTACCTATACTTCTGGAAGGTTGTCTTCACCTTCCCTCGTCCTGAGAGCTTAACACATTCACACCCACACACCCCACCTCTATTCTCTGCCCTTCATGCACACTGGGCCATGTAAGAGTTCTGGGAGATGTCTTCCATTATTTGGCCAGTGAGCTCAGTGGGCCTTACTGACAACTCTATTCACTCTGTGTGTACCACCAAATCCTCATTTTAGAGCTGCGTGAGACAGGCTAGCCTGTGCTCAGTCTCTCCACTGCTGGGATTGCACGTGTACAACCACACCCTACCCATCAGCTTTCCTACCTCTCCCTCCCCCTCCAATCCCACAAACCTGTGGCTGCAGGAAGACTGAGTGGGGAGGGAGAAAGGGAGGGGACCCTACCTCTGGAAAACATTCCTAGGTGATTGTGGTCACTCTAAGATGAGCCTAGAGCTTTTAACATAAAAGGAAAATATAATGCTACTAGCCATTCCTCTGCTAAGAAGCCCACATCCCTTTCCACACTCTTGGAAGGGAAGGATGGGTGGGCAATCAGATCTGGGGAGGCTCTGTGGGCCTAAGGCAATGCTTACCTCCTTCACGGCTGTGCGCATCTGCTGCAGGGCTGTCTCCCTCCGCTGCGCCTCCTCTCTCAGTGCCTGGCTTATTCCTTCTTCTTGTGCCAGTTTTTGCTTTTGGCTCTGAAGACCACACGGCAAGATGGACAGAGCACACCAAGAGTAACAAGTCTGACCTGCACGCTCTCACCTCTCACCCAGGATACACGATCAAGTGCACCTACCACATAGCTGCTTGAGGGCCGTGGGAGCAGGGCTGTGGGAGCAGGGCTGAGAGCCACTACTTTCCATCTACAGCATGCTCCTCAAGCCTTCCCACCGCTGCACCCTAAGAGTTCCTCATGTCGTGGTGACCCCAACCATACAATTATTTTTCATTTTTACTTCATAACTGTCATTTTGCTAGTTATGAATCATAATGTGAATATCTGTGTTTTCCAACAGTCTTAGGCGACCCCCGTGAAAGAGTCCGCCAACCTTAAAGAGGTCCATTCCACAGGTTGAGTGAGAACCACTGGTTAAAACCCTTCCCCTCAATAAGACATGGACAACTAACTAAAACCCTGGCACTTTAAATGCTTACTGGTGTGACTACTTCCTGACAAGAACCGACAGCAAGAACCACACAGGTACAGCTGCAAGGGCAAGCCCACAGCCCACAGCCCGCAGCCTTCCTCGGTGCATTTCAACAGTTTGGTGTGAAAACCTTTTAATTTCTGAATATACATGTGTGTGCTGCATGTGTGTTTTTGCACATGTGCAAGCAAACATGCCCATGTTCACTCTGTATGGAGGCCAGAGGTTGATGAGTCTTTTCTTGATTCCTCATCACCTTGTATACTGAGGAAAGGTCTTCATTTGAGCCCAGTGCTGACCGGTCAGCGAGTCTAGCTAATTTGTTTGCTCCAGGGATCCTGCATCTGCTCTGACTCCTAGCACTGGATTACAAATGGGTTGCCACACCCACCCAGCATTTCCATGGGTGCTGGGCTCTGAACTCTGGTCCCGGCACACAGGAAAGTGCTTTCCCCACTAATCCACATGCCTATGTAAAACCTTTTAGAGTTCAAAAAACCGGAGTCTATTTCACTCAAGATTTTTCAGAGAATCAATTAACGAACACTCCTACTGTGGCAGAAAGCAGGAAGCAGGAGTTACCCTTGCGTTGCATGGCTCTTTGCTGTTCCTTAAGCCCCTGCTCCTGTCAGTCACTGATTCCTTCTAGGTGTTTCTTCCCTCTGTCTCCTTACACCTCTCCGTCACCATGTCTTATACCACATTTCCCCAACACCTCACTAGACTTTGTGCTGCCTCCCTATTGGATGCCACTCTTCTCGCTGAGCCTGAGCCGTAACCTCACTGCCCCACACTACACTTAATGTTCTAATAAGATTCCCACCACTCACTGAGGATCAACATGGCAGGGAGCTGGAGAGATGGCTTACAGCTAAAGGCACTTGCTGTTCTTACAGAGGACCTGGGTTTGATTCCTAGCACACATGTGTCAGAAGTCATCTAGAAAAGGGCAAGACATGCAAGTGAGTTTTCTGGAGATGGTCCACTGGTTTTCATGGCTTACGATGAGTGAGCTCTGAGATGCAAGGTCACCAGAGACTTCATCCCAAGATTGCTTCTTGCAGCTGATGTGCCTCTCCTGCCACTATTACATAATTTCATAGTCTGATGATTCCTGGGCATCAGCCCACCCTATGGGTGTATTTTCTGCAGATCAACATGAAGATGTATTCTCATGTAGTAAGGCTGTATAGACAAAGTGATGATTCCATAACTTCTGGTAATGACTTTATAGAACTCTTAAATTGATACAAGTAATCTCAAGTTCCCTATAGAATAAAGCTGCAAATAGAGTTCTGTAATCCTTCATGTGTCACAGGCCAACTGCACTAGGATAAGAAAGCAGGCTTGAAACAAATTTGTGATCAAGAAAAAACACTCGCTCTAGGTCAGGTCCAAGGATGAAGCCACAGGTGTGCACTATGATAAAGCTAGGCCGTGTGAAACTGTTGCTCTGAACTTACACTGAGCTTACAGAATGAAGCACTGCTTTGAGCTTACTATGGACGTCCTTCTGTAACTCCCTTCTGTGTAACATTTTATCTGTGAGGTAATTTTATAAAAAACTTTTGTCTAAGAAGGTATAAGAAGACTGAGAGAAGAAATAAAGTGTGGCTTTGGGGCTCAGCCCCACCCACCAAACGTGTATATATACGTGTATGTGTGTGTTTGTGTGTCTGTACATACATACATGTGCATGTATAGTGTGTATGTATGTAAGTATGCATGAACACTTGTGGAATTGTTGAGACAGGTGGTCAGACCTAGTCAAAGTGTGTGTGTCTACTATGTATGCCTGGATTCTCCCTTTCTTCCTCTTCTCTCTGGCTCACAAAGAGTTAACGAACTCCAAACCTCTCTCCTGGCCAGGAAGGAGGGGCCCTTGAGACAGAGAAACTAAGCCTTTTTTTCCTAATTCCCCTGCTGCTATAAGTTGGAGTCAAATTACCAGAAGCCAGAGGCTTTTTTTGGCCTTAGAATAGCAAAGAGTTAAAGGAAGAGAAGAATTACCAAAATGAAGCAGCTTTGGTCTATACAAGAGCAAAGGGTTAAGGACAGAAGAATTACTAAAAGAAAGTAGCTTCTGGCCAAAGAACAGCAAAGAGTTAAAGAACTGTCAAAGATGAAGCAGCTTTGCCCCCAGTCGCTGACTCCATATACCTTTACTGCCTTCCTGGGGAAACTGGGTGCCAGGATAAGCCCTCAGCACACATGGGGGTTCACAACCATCTGTAACTACAGTTCCAGGGGACCTGACACCCCTCTGACCTCTGCGGGCACCAGGCACATACGTGAAATACATACATGGAACACATATATACACGCAGGCAAAATAAAATAGAAAAATAAAAATAGATGCTAACACTGTAGCATAGAGAAGGCCTTCCTGTAACCTCTTACGCTCAGCTCTACCTACTACCTTATGAACTCAACCTAGGCATGCACTGCATAAGGATCAATGTGGACTGCAGAAGACAATGAGGCCTATCAGCTACAGTCTCATGAGGGAGTGTCTTAGTGGTCCACTCTGTGATGTTCGCAAAGATGAAATCATCTAACTGTACATTTCTCAAAATGTCTCCTCACTGGTAAGCAGTACAGGCTGTAAATTCAACACTATCAAACAGGTAACTATTTGCAGTTTCCTGTCTAAACTCTGCAGCTTCACACCTTGATGTTCCTCCCCTAGGATTCCAGTACCATCCTAGTCTGCTCCTCTTTGCTTGGCGTCCTTGACCTCCAATCCTCCCACTGACTCTCCTGAATTCACCCCCCATCCCCACTCCACAGGTGATGAGAACTGCTCTCAGAGAACGTTATCATATCTGTCATCTCAACAAAACAGGAGGCTCAGAAGCACTGTTTCCTTCTTGTATAGTAAACAAGAAGCAAATCATATGGCCGAGAAGGGAATGAGAAGTTAAGCTGAATTCTAAGCGTCTGTCAGTTCAGTCCTACGCACAAGGGCCAAAAGCTCCTGCTCACCTGGACTTGGGAGTGCAGCTGCTCCATCTTCAGCTGTTGCCTCTCCACGATCTGAAAGGCAGAGTTATCCAGAAAGGATACATGCACAAGACTGATGTGACAATCTAAGACCATCTACAGCCCATTATGAGACCAGGGTGAGGATTGGTTGGCATAACCTACAGAAATCTAACTCAGACTCCAATCTTTGTTGACTGTGCTATGGCCGTAACAGAGGTTTACAGAGAAATGAAGTAGTCCTCACAAGCACTTCTGGGGTGGGGGACCTTCACCTAATGACTGTGGGTCAGTGGAAGGAACTCCCGGTACACATGTTCCTCAAAAGCATAAATTCAGTGTAGTGGGTCTCCCTATCAGCGTAGTGGGTCTCCCTATCAGCGTAGTGGGTCTCCCTATCCAGGGCTACCTACAATGGGTATGGGGTTAGAGCTTTAGTTACAGTGACTGTTCCAGGAGAGACACTAAAACAGTGTCAGCTCTCTGTGCCTCAAGAGCTCACGTAGTCTCTGAACCATTTCTGGATGTTTTTTGCTAACCTGTCTCACAGCAGGTTACTGGATCTCTATGATTTGCTGAGCTGAGAAACTAAGTCACCTCCCCAGTGCTAACATTAGATGAACATTAGCAGTTTCTCCAGGACCTGAACCATGGCCACAGTGCACCTGGGACTCAGTGCACCGTTCTGGTTCATTTGATGGGTATGTTGGTCCTAATGTTTATATAAATTCTTGATAAGCAATCTGCCTGTGATAGACTGAATATCTAAAATGTAAACTTACTACACAAGGCTGATTTCTCAGAAGAGAGAAAAGCTCTTTCGAGCAGACCCTGGGTGGCTTAAAACCAGGAACTCCTGGTTCCTTCCCAGTATACAATCTCTTCTTCCCTCCCAGCCTAACCAGGCCAGACTCAGAAACCCTGGTCACCTTTCGGAGGGAATCACATTCCTTCTGCTGGGATTCCATTTCCACTTTGAGGCTTTCTCCACTGGCTTCCTCCATAGACTGTTTATCTTGAAAGCTGAAAGACAATTTCTTCTTCTAGAACTATGAAATCAGAACCATTATGGCTTTTGTTTTTAATTTTATTTATTTAATATATGAGTGCTCTGCTGCATATACATTTGCATGCCAGAAGCGTGCATCTGATCCCCCTATAGATGGTTGTGAGCTACCATGTGGTTGATGGGAACAGAACTCAAGACCTATGGAAGAGCAGCCAGTGCTTTTAATCGCTGAGCCATCTCTCCAGCCCTCACTGTGGCTTTTAACTCTTGGTTCTACTATTTTCAATGTCTTTGGAGCAAAACAACTATAACCTCCTACCCACAGCTGAGGACTGTGTGATACAGGGTCCCCCTGGCAGATGATGCTCAAATTCAGTTTTCTTTACCAGAAGCCAGAATATATCTGCATAAAATATAAATTCTCTATTTTCCAAAGGCTCTTGTATTCTGTTTTCATATTAAAAAATAAAATTTGAGCTGGATAGTGGTGGCTGGCGCATGCCTTTAACCCTATCACTTGGGAGTCAGAGGCAGGTGGATCTCTGTGAGTTTGAGGCCAGCCTGGTCTACAAAGTGAGTTCCAAGTCAGTTAGGGCTACATAGAGAATCCCTCAAAAAACGAAAGCAAAAAACAAACAAACAAATAAATTAAAATATAAAAATAAAAAAAATTGAAAACATACATAAGAACTCTCTTAGCTGGGCATGGTGGTATATACCTGAAATTCTAGCATAGCCCAGAAAACAGAGGAAACAGGGATTTGCTGGACTTCACAGCAAGTATTAAATCAAGCTGGGATACAGAGCAAGACCCTGTCACAAAACAAAACATATCTTTTTTTTTTCTTGATGCATCTTATATAATGCAGAGCCAGCTGTGTCCCTGTCCTAAGTTATCTTTAATGGTCATCATAGGGGAACTCATCTTGAGATACCCTCAAAACCCTGACTAAAGAATTTGATAGATCAGATTGGCTATGGGAAGGTACCACCTCTAGTCAGATGGTCTTGGGCTACATAACAAATCTAGCTAGGCTGAAGACATTGTTCAGCCAGTATGAAAGCAGAGGACCTGAGTCCTCTATTCAGAAAGTGTTATTAACGCCCAAGATGCCCTGAGAGTACACTATAGCATCCTCTTTTGTTCTCACAGACTATCCTAGCAATCAAAAACAATGCTGAGGACTGGGAGTGGTGACTTACATCTTTGATCTTAACACTTGGGGTGCAGAAGCAGGTTCATCAAGGCCAGCCAAGGTTAAGACCTTGTCTTAAACGCCCCTCTCCCTCACTAAAAAACAAACAAAAAGGGCTAGAGAGATAGCTCAGTGGTTAAGAACACTGATTGCTCTTCCAGAAGTCCTGAGTTCAATCCCCAGCAACCACATGGTGGCTCACAACCATCCGTAACGGGATCTGATGCCCTCTTCTGGTATGTCTGAAGATAGCTATGGAGAACTCAAATAAAATAAATAAATCTGTAAAAACAAACAAACAAACACCCCCAAATCAATTCTGAGCTGATAAGAAATAGATGCATTCTCTCCTGGTAGCCTTCAGTTTACAGACCCACAATGTGGATAATCCCTAGGCCTTAGCACCAGGATTCACTTCTGAAAATGTAGATGGTTCCATTTCCTACTTAACAAACTATTTTCATTGTTTTGAGACAGTCTCACTTTGTAACCTTAGCTGCCCTGGAATTATGTAGAGTAGGCTGGCCTTGAACTCATAAAGATCTACTGCCTCTGCCTCCCAAGTGCAACTGCTTTGATTAAAGGTGTTCACCACCATGCCAGGCTCGCAAGGATTGTTTTAAGCACGAGATGGGTTCTCCCAATCATACTGTGATTAAACCCCCACTACTCAAAGACAAATCCCCTGCTCATAAGTAACTTTCAATTCAAAGAAAACAAAGCTCTTAGAAGAAAGGGGTTTTCACATTCACTGGAAATGAACACTGTTAAACACATAAGAGTTAACACTGTACCAGAACCAAACTCCCTCCTTCCCCCAAGTATACAGGGCATTACCTATGTCTAGCAGAGGAGAATTCTGCTTCTCTTTGTCTCAGACTTTCCAGCTGAACCTCCTTCTCTCTGCAGGTTGCCTGGGTGTCCTCCAGCAAAGTCTCCAGCTCAGCCACTCTCTCTTGCAGTTCTGTGTTCTTTAACTCAGCATCCTTAAGCTAGGAGACAGGACCCCATGCTTAGCCAAGAAACTGAGCAGCTATCTCAACATCTGGAGCTCTGAAGCTGGGTGTGGTGGCACATGCCTTTAATCCCAAGCAAGAGGCAGGTGCCCCTGGGAGTTCAAGTCAGTCTGCCGTACATAGTGAGTTCTAGACCAACCAGGGCTTTTCTATGAGACGTTGTTTTTCCCAGAAACAAACCAAATTGGGCATGGTGGTGCAGGCCTTTAGTCCCAGGGCTCAGGAGGTTGAGGTAAGTAATCTCTCTGTTTGAGGCCAGTCTGTTCTACATAGCAAGTTCTAGGACAGCCAGGACTACATAGAGAGACTGTGTCTCAACTGAAAAAAATAAAATACATCCAGTTGTAAATCTAGCTAGACATGATTCCTTTTGGATATTCCTTGCAAGAACTCAGGGATAATGAGACTGTCCCTTCGCCTTGCCATGCCCTGCTTACGCCCGGTATAGCCAGAGATGGTTGCTACCTGCTCGGTCTGTTTCTGATGATCTTCTAGGGTGGGCAGGTCAGCTAGATAGCGCTCCAAGGTTTCAATACGCTGCTGCTTCTCCCGGTTCTGCTCTGACTCCTTCTGACATTTCTTTTTCAAATTATTGATATGTTTATCACGACCTTTGACCTAGTGAAAGAAACATCATGTCTGTTTTATTTATTTCTCTAAGGCTATGAACATTTTTCAGTGACTGCTGTCTCTACCCTTGATCTTAATTGCTCTAATTAAGTGCTCTTAATTGATGAGCCATCTCTCTAGCCCCTTTATTTCTCAGTGACAGGTTCTCATTATGTTGCCTTAGTTGACCTAGAACTTGCTGTACAGACCAGGCTGGCCACAAACTCAGAGAACTATGCCTGCCTCAGCCTCCTGAGTGCTAGGATAAAGTCATGTGCCACCGTGCCTGACATTTCAAAATGGTTCCTGTGTCTATGTACGGTGTGTGAGGGTACCTGTGGCACATGTGTGGAGGTCACAGCAGAACTTTCAGGAGTTGGTTCTCTCCTTCCATTGTGGGGACTTTTTAGCAGAAAGTCTTCTGCTCACTGACTTAATAGGATCGAACCACTGAGGAGATAATCTTGTTGTGAAGGATTTATCTAGATTAGGTTATTTGAGGTGGAAAGACCCATCCCACATGTAGATGATGTCAAGTCTTGGACTGAATAAAAGGTCAAAAGAAAGCCTGCTGTGGCAGAAGCAGGTTTCTATGAAATCAAGGCCAGTGCCTCAATGGGTAAAGGCACTTGCCCCAACTCTGATGACCTGAGTTCAATTCCCAGGACCCACACAGTGAAAGGAGAGAACCAAGTCCTACAGTCCCCTCTGTGTACTTGCCCCACGTGAACAAGTGGAATTTAAAGAAAGAAGCACTGGCTGGGTGGTGGTGGCCAGCACTCAGAGACAGAATCAGGCAGATCTGAGTTTGAGGCCAGCTTGATCTACAGAGCCAGTTCCAGGACTCTACAGTGCTACACAGTGAGACCTTGTTTCAAAAAACAAACAAAACAAAACCAAAACAAACAGAGCAGCACTGTTAGAACTGAGTTTTATACAAGTAGTCTAGAGCTCAATTAGTCCCCCAAGGATACTTCTGGAGAAAGCTGTGAGTTAGAGAACCAACAGAAACCCATGATTTTAAAGACCTTTCCCAAATGATGACAAATTTTCTCCTAAGGAGTTCTAAGAGCACTGACAAACTCACAATCTAGCTGCAAGCATGAAATCTTTCTCTTTCAGCAGGATGAAGAGATACCAGACTGAATGGAGTTAGTTACCCCAGGCACTTAAACCTCTTGCTACGTGCCATCTGTTATATCTGTGCCCTCCCTGGTTTCCCACCAGGGAGCTGGCAGCACAACAGAACCTGGGCTGGTGAGGGATTTACAACTCTCCCTCACTGGAGCAATCTTGTGGAAATGAAGCAGAGAAGTCGAGTTCCATCTCTAGCCTGGCTCTGTGTGAGAGGCCGAGGAAGTCTTACCTAACTCCTTTTCTTGGTTGGAGAACAGACTAGAAACAGGCCAGAGAGGCAGAGAGGGCTGACTCCTGACTCTCCTGTGGTTTAGAAAGCCATCAACTTCTCAGCTCACCCTTTCCTCCTGTTTCTTCCCCTCCTCCGAATGTTTCTGTAGGGTCACTTTGAGAGACTCCCTGATGAGCTGAATTTCAACTTCTGAAGCAGAGAGTTTCTTTTCCAGCTCCATCTTCTCTTTGCTCAAGGCTTCTGTCTTCTGTGCAAACTGTGCCCGTAAGAAAGTGTTCTCTCGCTGCAACTCCTGCCAAAACAGTCTTAATATGTAACTGTTTCCTGTAATTACACACTCCCATCACACCCTAGGCCACGTGTCACCCTTCTCCAGTGATTTCTATAGGTAGTGCTTCTTCTCTGAGACCAAGAGAGTATCACTCATTACTGGAATTTGTTAAGTTTTGGAGCCTTACTCATTGGCCCATTGAATCAGAAATGCTAGGGACAGATCCTAGTAATCTGTGTTGTGGTCAGTCAGCCCTCCAAGTGACTTAGATGAATGTGCACTCAAATATGAGAGCCACTGTTTTAACAGCAATACTGGGGGCTGGAGAGATGGCTCGGTGGTTAAGAGCACTGGCTGCTCTCGCGTTAGACCCCAGCTCAGTACCACCACCCAAATGGCAACTAACAGCCACCTGGAACTCTGGTTCCAGGGGATCTGAAGCCCCCTTCTGACTTCTGTGAGCACCAGGCACCACACATGGTACACAGTCATACAGGCAGGCAAAATACCCATACACATAAAAATAGAAATAGAGAGAGGGGGGATCGTTGGGGGTTTCCGGAGGGGGGGAACCAGGAAAGGAGATAACATTTGAAATGTAAATAAAGAAAATATCCAATAAAAAAATTAAAAAAAAAAAAAAAGGAAATGACAGGCTAAGCAGGAACTTTAGGAAGGTTTTTGCAAGTGGAAACAGCTGGGCTGATAGCCTTGACCAAGGCCAGTGACTGCTCAGTGATTGAAGCCTGGGAATAAACACACCTCTATAATATTAAAAGTACACACACGTACACACACAGAGAGAGAGAGAGAGAGAGAGAGAGAGAGAGAGAAACAGACAGAGAGAGAGAGAATTAAATTAAAACAAAACCCACAGCAATACCCAAGGAGACCCAGCACTGATGAAGGAGCACAGACAAACATCCCAAGACCCAGCACTGAGGATGGAGCACAGACCCAGGCTGGAGGCCTGACTCCCTCTCCTCGTCCTTGCTCTCATCAGTAAAGTAGGTGATATTCTGATGATACTGGATTGAACAGGCATTAATACCATAGTCTGAGATTCATCACTCAAAAGCACAAAGGGCACAAACTTGGTTTACAAAGCAGCCTCCTTCTCAATCCTAATGGGCAGGGACCCCAGTGAGAAAACGTTTTTTTCTAAGCTGTTCCTAGATACGAAGGAATACAAATGAGAAGACCTCTAAACCTCCCACTGCCTCTGCCTCCCGAGTGCTGGGATTAAAGGCGTGCGCCACCACTGCCCGGCCAGGCTAGACTTCTAAGAATGCAGGGCAGTGGTAGCGAACACCTTTGATCCCAACACTCAGGAGGCAGAGGCAGGCAGATCTCTGAGTTTGAGGCCAACCTTGTCTACAGAGCAAGTTCCAGGACAGTCAAGGCTACACAGAGAAACCCTGTCTCGAAAAACCAACAAACAAAAGAGTTCTACAAGGTTGTAGAGCCGGCTCAGCAGTTAAGAGTACTGGATGCTCTTCCAGAGGACCTAGGTTTGACTCTAGCATCCATGTAACAGTTTACAATCATTTGTAACTCTAATTCCAGGAATTTCTGATGCCTTCTTCTGGCTTCCACAGATACAGAGGGGTTAAAGAGACCGGTTTGAGATTACTTGTAGCAACTGCACACCCTCTTCTGACTTCCTCAGGCACCAGGCATGAATACTGTGCACATACTTACACGCAGGCAACACATTCATAGACATTATCTTTTTTTAAACGCCACCTATAACACAAACAAATATACAAAACACAAGGACGTCTAAGACTATCGCTTGATACTAAGACCTTACAGTCTGCAGCCCTCTGCTTTCCAAGTATCTTCTAACACCAAGACATCTGGACTTTTTCCTGAAGCCTTTCTGACCTCTCAAGAGTTCAGCAAAGTTTAAGATGTTTTCTCTTTAAGGGCAGGACACCTTTGTCATTTGACTCCTTTTGTATTTCCTGGATATCTAAAAACAGGGAAATACCAAATAATAGTAAGAAGAGTGCTGTCCTGGGGGCTATGTTTACCTGTAGCCTCAACAAGCAGACATCCCCAAAGGGGGCAGGGCGGCCCAAAAGGGCACTGTGGACTTGCAGTTCACTCTCTCGAACTTTCTGCTCCAGCTGGGAGATATGCTTCCTCTGCCTGCAAAAATCAACAAAGTCAGATTTGAGATCCAGACATTAACTCCTTTTACAGTATGAGCCCCTTTCCTTAGATAGAAGGGTAACAATCCTTAGACCTCGATTTTAGACATCACATTTTGGAAGGCAGCTATGTATACTATACCACTATACCATGAAAGTATGCTGAACATTATATTTTGCTGAAAAAGTAGGATCAAATGAGAAAGATTTAATGGGAAAAACTGAGGAAAGATCAGTTACAACTAACCATTCCCCGGCACCCCCAAGCAGAGAGACTGGCCTATCACATTAGTAAGATGCAAGACCAAGGTGCACATCAAGCAGGCTCTACCTTGAGGAAAGGCAAGGGCTTAAACACAGGGATTAAGTGGGGTCACACATACCCTGGCCTGGGGCCCTGCCTGAGCAGAGCCTGGTCTTTCAGCACCCCTGCCGTCTTACTTGTCAATGAGGAGCTCCTTTTCCTTCAGGAGATGTTCATTACTGTTCAAGATGCTGACCCATTGTGCTGGCTCTAAGGTGGGCAGTAATGGAGCAAAAGCAGCAGGGTGGTGACAGACCGCTCCGTTCTGAAGCTGGAAGACAAATAAGCCAGGGAGGTTGAGCCTGACCACAGTACCTTGAAACACCTGAGCAGCAGTCAGTTAGGATTGGAAGTCAAGGTCTAGTCTGGCTCAGTCTGATAAAGTCAATGTTGTAAAAATAATTTTAGCTCTGATGCAAGACTGGAAAGAACTTGCCAGGCAGATGTCTGCCAACTAAACTCTCTGCTCAGAAAGTCTCTCGTTTCTAAGGTCAGTTATTAAATCAGGAGCTCACAGACCAGGGAAGGAGAGTACACCCTGCTTCCTCCTTCTCATCTTCAGCAGCACAGGTGGTGGGGTAAGGGGCACCAGGGACAGCCTAACAAAACACCAACCAAGGTGCTGGACAGATGGCTCAGCAGTTAAGAGCACTGACTGCTCTTCCAGAGGTCCTGAGTTCAATTCCCAGCAATGACATGATGGCTCACAACCATCTGTAATGAGATCCAATGCCCTCTTCTGGTGTGTCTTAAGACAGCTACAGTGTACTCATATACATAAAATAAATATATCTTTAAAAGAAGAAGTCCAACCAAGAGTTCAAAGACACTGCCTAACCCCACCCCTGCTCTTTTCAAGGCAGGGTCTAGCACCACCACATCCAGCTTCAAATGTTGGCTGTGTATGGTCAGGGAGGGAAGGAGGAACATGGATGTCAGGAGATGACTGTGCAGTCGGTTCTTTTTCTCTACCTCTGCATGGGTTCTAGAGATGGAATTCGTGTCTCAGGAGTTTACAGCAGTGCCTTTACCTGCTGACCGATCTCACTGGACCCTCAAAGATAAACTTTAGGGCTGGATGTGGTTAACTGTTAATCCCAGCACTGGGGAGACAGAGGCAGGTGGTTCTCCTTGAGTTTAGGACCAGTCTGGTCTACAGAGCAAGCTCTAGGACAACCAGGATTATAGAGAGAGACCCTATCTCAAAACAACAAAACAAAAAAGACGAGATGATCTTTAATCCTTAGTCCTGCTGCTTAGTTAGCCTTTCTGCTGACTCTCAGCAGGTTTATTCTACAAGACTATAAGGTTTCTCCTATTAGTTCCTCAAGTGCTATGAGTGTGAAAGTAAGCAGCATGTGGTGAGCATGTGGCTGGTGTTAAGTGTCCCAGCTCCCAGCTTTCCCTCCAGTTCTCTTCTTTGGAGAGCATATCTGGTCTTTTATCAATCCACCAACAGGTTCAATGGCCAACAACCACGTTTTCTTTTCCTGCGGACAAACATCATCTTTATTCACATTTTTTTTTTTTTTAACAGTTAAAACTTGTTAAGGGCAAAGTAGGCTGGAGAGATGGCTCTGCAATTACGAGCCTGTATTGTTCCCCAGAGGACCTGAGTTCAGTTCCCAGCACCCATGTCAGGTGGTTCACACTCTCCTTTAACTCCAGCTCCAGGAGATCCACACCCTCTTCTGGCCTTCTTGGTCACTACACTCACAAGCACAAACCCACACTCACATATAAATGTAATAATACAGCCAGGGCTACCCAGAGAAACGCTGTCACAAAAAACCCAAACCAAACCAACCAACCGAACTCCCTAAAATGTATAAGACAAAGATGGTGAAGTTCAAGGAGGACACAATCACAAAATTCAAGAAATAGTTCTCTACCTGCATCTGTTCCATCTGTAAACGAATCAATTCCAACTGCTGTCGACAAGTACTGAGTTCACAGGATTGTTCTCCAGGATGCCAAGGGTCAGGACTTGGTTGCCACACCTGAGAGGATAGTGACTTGGAAAGCCCAGGAGCAGGCTGGAGTCCCAAAGGGAGCACCGCACTGCTGCTAGCATGTGGCCCATTCCGCTCAAATACTGCACCACTGCCTGGCGCCTTCTTGGATTCTGGCAATACTTTGTATACATCCTTATTTGTATCAGGTCTTGGGTTGGGGAAATGGGCTCGGTAATGTGGATCTGAATATAATGTCTCTAGCATGGCTGGCTGGCTAAGGGTAGACTCCATGCTAGAAACATCAAACTGCCTCATCTCCCCCTCTCTTTCATGGCCCACTGCTGGAAACCAGGACTGCTGAAGCCCATTTTCTCCAGCAGCACTAGGGAGATACATAAAATCTCTTGATAGGCCTGGAGAACGTTTCACTGCACCGAAGTCTCCATTTCTTGTCATCCCCACACCTTCAGTCAATCCTGACAAGGGGAGTTTAGCAGAAGAAGGCCCAGAAGATGTAGAATTTGGTTTGGCAGGAGAGGCCCCCAAAGTAGAAGGCATCACATGGGCTGTTGGAATGGTTATGTGGCTTTTGATTGGCTGGAAGGAAGGGCTGCCACTTGAGCTGCAAAAATCTGTGGAGAGAAGAGTCTTCCATGAGTCAAGATTAAAGCAGCAGGTTTTCTTGTTTGGTTGCAATGCCAGCTATTCTTTGTCTGTTTTCAGACCAAGCAGAAAGAGTGATCACGGTCAGAAGGAACAGGTAGGAGTTGGAAGTGGGGCTTTGGGCCTGTGATCCTAGCACTAGGAGGTCGAGTAGAGAAATTGGGGTTTGAGGCCAGAACAGGTTATGCTGGCAGTCCCGGGGCAGCCATGGCTGCAGAATAAAACCCTTGCCCCCTAAAAAGGAAGAAAAGAAAATCATACAACAAGTTGAGAAAGCTAAAAACTAAACTTTAAAAACAAAACCACTTACTTTAAGGGAAATGGATTAGGTCCTACTCTTCTGGAAGCTGGGCAAATCTAAATTATAATCTAATTTAATAAAAACAATTTTCCTTCTTGGGAGTGCCAAAGCCCTCTGACCTCCAAAAGCTCCTCAGTGAAAGTGAGTAATGAGTCCAAACTACCTGGAAGCTAGAAGAGACAGACGGAGCTGCTGAGGATCCAGGCAGGAGCGCGCAGCATCTGAGTCAGGATTGTTCTCTCTCCCACACCCCAGAGCCGACTGCCTGCACATTCGAGGTTATTCTTAGTAAGTCTCAGGTTTCACCCTAGCACACTGAGCACACTCAGTGGGTAAGTACAGAAATCTTCTGTTTTGTATTTTGCTGTCTACTTGCCCACTTGTCTACACTCGAATATGATTTTAAACTTTTCTTCAGACAGACTTATATTTATTTGAGGCTTACCTGGGCTACACAGCTAGCTGAAAGCTAGCCTGAGCTATACAGTGAGACCTTGTCTCAAAACAAAACAAAATATCTCTAAAGCCAAACATAACAACAAATACACCCAATCCAAATTATCCCTTGTAATTCATGTGAAGTATACAACTTCCTATACTTAGGTCATCATGGAGGTATACAAAAGATTATACTAAAAAACAAAAAATAAAACAAAACCAGTACCGCCACCAACACACTAAGCCTAGAGTGGTTGTACATACCTATAATCCTAGCACATCTGGGAGTCTAAGGAGGGAGGATTACAAATTTAAGATCAGTTTGAGCTACATGTGACATTCCAGGCAGGCTGGGCTCACAGTAAAACTCTGTTAAAAACAAGCAAGCACATAGAATTCCCCCAAACAGGATAACTCCTGATAACACTCCATAAGTCTGTAAAGTACTTGCTGTGGAAAGTATGGAGACCTGAGTTTAATTACCAGGCCTCATGCAAAAGCCGAGCAAGACAGAAAAAACCTTTCATGCTAGTGCAAGAGAACCCTTGAGGCTTGCTGGGCAGCCAGTCTAGCTGAGTCAATGAGCTCAAGGTTCAGAGGGTACAGTGTACCTGCCTGCTAGCATTCATGAAGTCCTGGTTCAATCTCTAACATGGCTTAAACTGGGTATTATAGTATATGCCCATATTCAGAAAGTGGAATAGGAAGATAAGAAGGTCAAGGCCATCCTTGGCTACATGTAAGTTCTAGAACAGCCTGGGACAGACAAGACACCCTGTGAAAGAAAAGGAAGGAAGGGAGGGAGGGAGGAAGGAAGAGATGGAGGGGGGAGGGAGGGAAGGAATGGAAAGAAAAAGCAAAGGAGGAAGAGGAAGGGAGAAAAGGGGAGGGGAGATGAGGGTGTGTGTGTGTGTAAAACCAAGACTTTAGCAAGCAAAACAACAATAACAACAACAAAAACCAAAAACACTGTATGCTTGTGTGGTGCTGGAGGTTAAACTCAGGGCAAGCACTTTCCCTCAGCCCAATAAAAAACACATTAACATCCTTGCTCTCTTTTAAATTTTTTGAGAGAGTGTCATGAAACCATGGGTGTGTGTGTGTGTGTGTGTGTGTGTGTGTGTGTGTGATATAGATGGTAGAGCCACAACTCAGGTGATATGCATGGTAGGCAAGTACTGAGCCCTCTTTTTTGTTTGTTTTATTAGAATATAGTCTACAAAGTATCCTAGATTAACCTCAAACTTATTTTTTTTTTAAAATTACATTGTAAAAAAAAAAAAAAGATAATTGGTTGTTGTGTGTGTTGGTTGTGTGTGTGTGTGTGGTGTGTGTGTGCTGGTTGTGTATGTGCATGGGCTCAAACATGTCACAGCGCGTCTGTAGGAGATTAGAGGGCAAGGGACAGGTAACTTGGTGTTCTCCTCCCACAGGGAGGATTTTACAGAGAGAGGTTCAAGAGAGAACAAACTAGACACAGGTAAAGGATGGGCCAGAGAATGAGAAGGAGCAGAAGAGCAGAGTAGATTGCCAAAGTTAGTTTGAGGCCAAGCAGAGCAGCTCAGGAGAGGCAGAGAGAGAAGCCAGATTGAATCAGTCAGTGTGGAGAGGAGCTTGAGCCAGAACAGCTGAGGTGAACCAGCCAGCCAGAGCTCAGAAAGAAAAAGCAAGGGTGAATTTATTCAGCTCTAAGTCTCAGAGGCTGAAAACAATCCAGGCCTAGATAAGATTACTGGAGGCTGGAAGCTTCCAGAACGAAGCCAAGGTTAGCAGGTGGAGGCGGGAAGCTTCCGAGATGACAATACCCAGTAGAGAATGAAAGCTACTCTTACTACCCGCCATTGCTGCTTCATTGGTTTTTATGACAAGATGGCATGGTGCACACTCCTGCCATACAAGTACTTGGGAGATGGAAGCAGGAGATCAGCTTATTCCTGACTACACAACAAGTTCAAAGACAGCCTGGTCTACATAAGACACTGTCCCCAAAACAAAAAATAATACCCACACTTCAAAAAAAAAAAAAAAAAAAAAAAAAAGAGTTATCTTATTCATATGAGTGTTTTGTCTGCATGTATGCATGTGCACCACAAGATTCCCTGTAACTGAAGTTACAAATTGCTGTGAGCTATCCAAAGTGGAAGCTAGAAATAAACTTGGTTTTATAAGAGCAACAAGTACTTTTAACTGATAAGCCATCACTCCAGCCCCATAAGTAGTAATTTTTTGTTTGTTTTTATGAGAAAGGGTCTCACTGTGTAGCTTTGGTTGTCCTAAATTCAGTAAACCAGACCAGGCTGGCCTTGAACTCAAGAAATCTGCCTGCCTCTGCTTTCCAGGTGCTGGAATTAAAGGTCTGCACTACTATGTCTGGCCCCATAGATAGTAATTATTATCATTAGATCTTCTGCCCTCTAGGCCCCATTGAAATGCCTTGTAAAGTACCGACGGATGGTCGGTCGGTACAAATGTGCAAAAGCACGTGGCAGAGATATTAGAGAGCCAAAAAAAAGTTCTATGGAAGGGCATCAGTAAAGGAGAGGACATGGAGAAAGCCTCGTAGGACCACCGGAACGTGCATAACAGTAAAACTGGAATAGCTACTAGATAAACTGAAGATGGGAATAGTACAAATGGGCCTAGATTAAAGATGGAAAGGGGGCCATTGATGAAAAACACTATGCCCAGGGTTATGTCTGAATGGCAGAACACCACAGAAACAAGAACAGGTCTGTGTACTCACACCATACTAAGACAGCAAATTTGGTGCTATTAAGAAATAAGCTTGGGCTGGAGAGATGGTTTGGAGGTTAAGAGCACTGACTGCTCTTCCTGAGGTCCTGAGTTCAATTCCCAGCAACCACATGGTGGCTCACAACCATCTGTAATGGGATCTGGTGCCCTCTTCTGGTGTGCAGGCATATATGCAGGCACAACTCTGAGTACATAATAAATAAATCTTAAGAAAGAAAGAGCCGGGCAGTGGTGGCTCACGCCTTTAATCCCAGCACTTGGGAGGCAGAGACAGGCGGATTTCTGAGTTCGAGGCCATCCTGGTCTACAGAGTGAGTTCCAGCCACCCTGGACAGCCAGGGCTACACAAAGAAACCCTGTCTCGTAAAACAAAACAAAAAAAACCCCAAAAAAACAAAACAAGAAAGGAAGGAAGGAAGGAAGGAAGGAAGGAGCACGCTTGAAACTATTTATGGTTATACCGATTACATGACTGAATAGCCTATCCCTATGATCATTCTATAAATGACAATACATATGGAATTCAAATCAAAAATGGCAGTGTATGCTGACAACCAAAGCAGGATCAAGCTTACCTTCGGCAATGTCTGAGCATGATGTTCCAATGGCTGTGTCCCCACTGTCAGCGATACTTGAACAGCGGCTGAAGCGGCTTCTAAAGGCCTCTGAGATAACTGGTGTCTGCCATTCGGTTCCCAGAGAACTGCCTTTCTGAATCACACTGGAACCTGTAACAAGAGACATTTTTCACTTTAGTGTGAGCCAGCTGATGAAATTCAATTAAGCACTTTTTGGGGGGGGAGTAAGGTCAGTAAATTTTTATTTAGGTGATTTCACATGTAATTCCTTAACTGTCTGTCTATCCACATTGTTGAAACTCAAGATTTCTTAAGATAGGCCCTTTTCAAAGAACTGGTGCTTAATCCAGTTGTGTTATTAGCCCTGTATGACAAGAACATTTAGTTTAACAAGCAATTCAATACCTAGAGATACACTCTACCTCAGTTACACCTACCGACATATAAAACACAGAAAGACTCACAATAGAGCCATTCTCTATACATCAATGTAGTTCTTGAAAACCTAATCAGCAATAAAACATTCCAAGCAGGTCGACTGCTAACAAAGCAGTCATGGAGAATCCCAGGGGCTCGTTTTGTAATGGCTATTCCACAGCAAACAAGATTAAACCTGTAAAAGAGCAGCAGGTCACACCTTAGTCTCAGCCCCACTTCAGCTACTAGGAGCTAGTTGACTTACTTTTGCTGTTTACCTTGATTTTACTATTGCTGTAGTTTGTTTTGTTTTTTTGAGACACAGTCTTATAATACAGCCTAGGTTGGCCTGGCACTTACTATACGTGCCAACTAGGCTGGTCTCAAACAGCTTGTCTCTGTTTCCAGAATTCTGGGATTAAAGGCATGTTCTGTTTTCTTGAGATATGGTTATCACTCTGTAGCACAGGTTGGTTTTAAACTCATGGCATTCCACCTATATTAGCCTCCTGAGTAACTGGTATTACAGTGTGTGCCATTGGGCTCAGCTGAGTTAGCCAATTTTTAATGAAAATAACATGAAATCTGAAAATATTAAAAGACAGAAATAAGATCACCAAGAAGCCTGGTACAGCGCCACATGCCCATACCCCTGTTCTTGGAAGGTAGAAGTACAAGGACAGCCACATCTACCTAGATATTTCCAAGTTGGTCAAGGCTACACAGAGAGAGATTCTTCAGTGTACAGCCTATGTAGTCAACACATTGTAGAATGATTTAATATCCCTGATCTCTACAAACTATCAGTAGCAACCCTCATTCAATCACAGTGATGTGTGAATTATCCTACATGTCCCAAGGTCGAACACAGAACAGGCGTGTCCGTTCCTTGTTGAAAACTACTGCCAGTCTGAACCCACTAGAGGTCAGATACATTTTGAAAATTAATGCAAAAAGATTAAGGTGAGTCAGTGTGATGGTACATCTAGTCCTAGCACAGAGATAGGCATCTTACTGAGTTCAAGGTTAGCCAAGGCTGCATAGCAAGTTCCAGTCCAGCCAGTGTTTCACAGTGAGGACAATACAAAGAACCCAAGTACAGGGCTGGCTCAGCATTGAAAAGCACTGAAGAGACCCTGCTCTTCCAGGGGACCCAGACTGATACCCAGCACCTACATGGCAGCTTGCAACCATCTGCACCTCCAGTTCTATGGGATCTGATGCCCTCTTCTGGACTCCGAGGGCACCAGGCACGCACTTGGCACACAGACACACATGCAGGCAGAACACTTATCCACATGAAATCTTTTAAAAATTTAAATGAAATGCCTGGCAGTGGTGGCGCACGCCTTTAATCCCAGCACTCGGGAGGCAGAGGCAGGCGGATTTCTGAGTTCGAGGCCAGCCTGGTCTACAGAGTGAGTTCCAGGACAGCCAGGGCTACACAGAGAAACCCTGTCTGGAAAAACCAAAAAAAAAAAAAAAAAAAGACTTACAGGATTTGATTTCAAAGCTTTTTTTTTTTTTTGGGGATTAAAGGCGTGCGCCACCACTGCCTGGCTTCAAAGCTTTTTAAATGTACTATTAGGCAAGTTAGATTAGGATTTTTAAAAAATTAGTATGTCATAGAAATGGCTCAGTGGTTAAGAGCACATATTGCTCTCTATGAGTATCCAAGTTCAGTTCCCAGCACAGATTTTGGGTGGCTCAGAACTATCTGTGACTTCAGCTCTATGGGGGTCTATCATTCTCTTCTGGCCTGACCTGACACTTGTATTCATGTGCATATATCCACATACACTTAATTTTAAAACGTCTTTAAAATCTCAGCATTTGGGAATCCAAGTCAGGAAGTTGTTCCTAGTTTTGAGTCCAGCCTGGACTCACAGCAAGTGCTTGTCTATAAAACAAACAAGCAAGCAAAAAATAAAGCAAGTTATAGAAAGACTTAAATCCAAACTATTTTTGTTTTTCATACAATGTCACCTATGCCTTCAAACTCTTGATCCTTCTGCCTTGAGCTCAAGTGTGGTGCTAATGGTGTCACAGGTGTGAACCACCAGTACTGGCTTGTTTAAAATCATTCATTCATTTGTTCATGTTTTCTTTCTTTGTAGCTCAGTGGGAGAGCTTGCATCTACAAAGCTCAGGACTCAAAGTTTAGGAACACCAAAAGAAAATAAACCAAATACATTGTTTCTCTTTTGAGGTTGGTTCAGGATGCACACATAGCCCAGGGCTGAGCTTGAACCTGCAACCCAAGAGCTGCATGTGGGATGCACCATCATGATCAGCTTACAGTTAAATTAGTTTTTAAACCACTGTGAGTTTCCTAGGTTGTATCTGAAGAGCCACATAAACAAATGCACCAGCAGCTACTGATCCTCCACAGAGCTTAGGTGCCAAAGTTTATGTTGCAATTGGAAAATATGTTCTAAGACTAGTTAACCTAGAAGTAGGCAAATGCCTTGCTCTGTCACGCTTAGTGCATCTGCCACAGTCACCATTTTTCCCTCAGCCCCTCCTACTCACGGTGCATACTCTTAGTTTCTCCTGAAGGCAGCCTTTCTCGAAGGACTCCTACTGTCTCAATTGTACTCTGATTTGAAAACACATGCCTCCTCTATATATGCTCAATTTATTTATTTATATATAGTTTTATAGGCAAGGATTCTCTGTGTGGCCTTGGCTGGCCTGGACTGAACTCGTAGACCTCTAGCCTTGAACTCAGAGATTCATCTACTCATTTAATCTAGAGTGCTGGGATTAAAATTGTACCACCATGCTCAGCTTATCTGGCCTGTTTTAATGTGTGTTCTGTGAGTGTGCCATTTGTGTTCTGTGAGTGTGCCATTTGAGTTACTTATATTTTTGTAGCTAGGTGTGGTGCCTCACATTTATAATTCCAGCACTAGGAAGGTGGAGGCAGGAGGATCAAAATCTCAAGGTTACTACCCTTGGCTACAAATGGAGTTTCAGACCAGCCTGGGGTACACTGAGACCCAGCTTTAAGCTTAAAGTCATCAGCAGCATCTGTATAGCTATGTGTGGTGGCACAGAGTGACTGCCTCAAGTTTAAGATCAGACTGGTCTATACAGTGAATTCCAGGTCAGCCAGGACCTCAGGACCGCATCACCCCTGCCAAGCCAACAAAATCCCCTTTGTGTGTACGTGCTTGTGTTGCTGTAAAGACCATCATTAAGCTGAAAGACATGTCACTGGAGACAACAACAACAACAACAAAGGCAGGAAACTTTGTTAGGAATTGCTATCTTGCATAATATTAAAATTATAATTTACCTATAAGATAGTGCATGGCACACAGCAAGTGTTCAATAACCATTGAAAGAATCTGGAAGTTATCCAGATGCTTATCATGATGCCTATTGTGTGTGAGAAGCAAGCTGGCCAACAAAAAGGTGCAAGGGTAGAAGCACTTAGGCACAACCTTGGCAACATGAGTTTGATGCTCAGATCCCACAAGGTGGCAGGAGAGAACAACTCTTGAGAGTTGCTATCTAATCTCCATGGCACGTGCACACATACACACACACACACACAAACACACATACACACACACACACACACACAAATAAAAATGAAGGAAAGAAAAAAGGGAGGGAAAAGAAAGGAAAGAAGAGATAGCAAACCCAAGAAGATACTGTAAAAATGTACCAGGGTCTACCATGAGCCAGGTACTGTGAGACTCTGAAGTTAAAAAGCATTTGTCTAGGTAAAGTTGAACAAAAAAAGTCATTTCTTGACAAATATCTCAAAAAAATCAAGTTATTTTACCATTCTGATCTGAAATTAGCTTCCTTAACTAAGTCCCTCTCACTATATTTGTATGTGTGTTTAGCATACACATACTTCGTATACCTACAGTGTGCATCTATTGAGCTTTTAAAGCTTGTCAATCCATTCTAGAGATAAATTCCCAGCTCTCTTGGTACAAGAGATGGCGGACATCCAAGAATTCCAGTCTTTGTGGAGTAGCACATAAGTAGAACACAGTGATTCACGCTGTCCCTCCCCCATTTCACTCAGAACTATGTCTCATGGACATAGAAGTTAACCTCTGGACTCCACATGCACAAGACAGCATACCCGCACACACCTACACATGTGAACGCGAACACACACAGACACAGACACACACACACACACACACACACACATGCACTAGGAGAAGTCAAAATTTAATACAGAAGACTACTCACCTGGTGAAGTAACGTGAGGAGACCTATCACTTGGGTATTTTTCTTGCATGGCCATCAAGAGTAACCTGAGACAACTGCAGAATGAAAGAGTAGCCAGTCAGAATTTTCCAGTATCTTTGTAAAAATTATTTGTAACTGTTCCCATTAGCTGGAACTAAAACAAAACAAAACAAACCCCACCATAACCTTGATATAAGATCAAACAAATTCAGTTTCCTCCTAACTCTAACAATAAGCTTCTGACATCAGACTCTGTGTGTGTGTGTGTGTGTGTGTGTGTGTGTGTGTGTTGGTGTCCCAACTGCCCAGCTTCGAATGGTATCCTAATTCCCAGCTTGCTGTACCCATGCTTCCTATCAACTAGTTGCAAGTCAACGGTCCCATGACTCCCTCCTAGAATTTATTTGCTAGAATGGTTTACAGAACTCGAGGAATTTTTATTTTTAGTAGTTTAGATCAGGCATGATGGAACACATCTATAATTCTAGCACTCGAGGCAGAGGCAGGAGAATTACAACAAATTCAAAGCCAGCCTAGCGTACATAATGAATCCAGGTCAATCAGAATTATATACCCTGTTTAGAAAAACAAATTATGGCCTTATTGTAAAGAAATTACAGCTAGGGGTTGTACTGCATGCTCATAATCCTACATTTGGGAAACTGAGGCAGAAGAATGGCCACAAATCTGTGCAACACAATGAAACTGCCTCAAACAAAACAAAACCAGGAAGAAAGGAGGAAAGGGGTCTTACAAGGGACACAGGTAAAGGGATGCACAGGCAGAGGCCTGTGAGGAGAACAGAGCTTCGAAGAGACGAACACACTCCCCTGGGTTTGCCACTGATGGAGAAGCTAGAAATGATAAACTGATGTTATAAAGGATTTACAAATAAACTTAGTTGGGAAAATAAAGTTACACAAAAGTAGAATAGCTAAAGGAGTACTGTCTCAAATATGACTGGAGGATATAAAAAGCGTACTAACCAGATTTCCTAGGGACTGTAGAAAGCTAAGAAAAATGGGGCTTTTACTTCTAACAATTAGGAGCTTAGGGTTACTAAGGATGTTGTAACGATTTGCTCACCAAGACTGCTGCCCGTTAGGCTCTACTGCCAAACCAAATGGAGTAGAGTTCTGCCAGGCAGGCAGAATAACCCTGGTTAACAACACCGCCCCACCCAACACCCCCCCAGAAAAAAGAACTATAAAAACTACCCAGGGGCTATCAGTCAACAGATTAACTTACTAGCATATGAAAGATACATATCATTTTGAAGATTCTAAGGCTATTTTATTAGTATACAACAAGCAAGAGAAGAAACAAATACCCATCTTACAAAGCATACCATAAACTCAAGCATTCCCATATCTTACACTGCAGAGTACTTTAAGGCTGGAGAGTCTGCTTAGCGGCTAAGAGTACCAGCTGTTCTAGAGGACAAAGGTTTGATTCCCAGCATCCCTTGGGTGGCTCACAACCACCTGTAACTTTAGGAATTCAACACTCTCTTTCTGGTCTATGGTGGCAGACAGTAGGTACACATATGGCACACCAAAAAACTATCTAGACAAAACACCTTTAATTTCAGCATGAGGAGTCAGAGGTAAAGGCATCTCTGTGAATTCAAGGCCAGCCTGGTCTATATAAAGAGTTCTAGGACCACCAAGGCTACACAGAGTTCAGTTCTAAGTGAGGCAGATCACACCACTCTGTAACTCCAGCTCCAGGGGATCCAATCCCCTCATCTGGACTTCACGGGCACCTATACCCAAATCTCATATGCACATACCACACAAATATACACATAATTAAAATTAATTTTTTTTTTTTTTGGTTAGGTGGTAGAGGCTCATACTTTTGATCCTACCATACAGAACGCAGAGGCAAGTGGACCTGAGAGTTTGGGCAAGCCTGGTCTACAGAATGAATTCCAGAATAGCTAGGGCTACACAGAAAAACCTTGTCTCAAAAAACCAAATAAATAAAAATAAAAACAACTAACATTTATTGTATGTGTACACAACAGTGCATCTGTGGAAGCAAGGAGACAAACTTTCAGGATCAGTTCTGTACTTCCATCACACGCATATGAGGATCACGTTTGGGTTGTTGAGCTTGGGACAGGGGCCTTTACATGCTAGACTCCTCACCCAACCTGTGGAGGCCAGAGTAGACATCAAGTGTTCTACCACATTTTCTGAGGTAATGGCTCTTTACTAATGAGGAGTCCACTGGTGCAGTGGACTGGCTGCCCATACTACCCCTCTCCTCTGAAGTACTGGGGTTATAGATGCAGACTGCTGAGCCGATTGGAGATCAGAATCCAGTTCCTCATGATTTGCAGCCTGCTGCTCCCCAGTTCCCAAGCAGTTTTTCTTAAGCTAGTCTCTGGCTCTTTCTTTCAAAGTACTGATAAAACTTGGGGGTGGGGGCATAAAACAGAGTTTCTCTTATGCCAAGTTGGCCTCAAACTCACTAGGTAGCTAAAAATGACCATGAACTTGTGATCTTTGTCTTTCTAATTCCTGACTGCAGAGATATCAGACCTAGAAACCATGTTTTAAATTTACAAACAAATTATTCATACTACGATTATCATTCTGATGTGTATGTGTGCCATACTGAATGTGTGGAAGATAAGATGGTAGCTGTGGGGGTTGGAGAGATGGCTCAGAGGTTAAGAGCACTGTCTGCTCTTCCAGAGGTCCTGAGTTCAATTCCCAGCACCCACATGGTGGCTCACAACCATCTGTAATGAGATCTGGTGCCCTCTTCTGGCCTGCAGGTATACATGCAGACAGAACTCTGTATATCTAATAAACAAATAAATCTTTAAAAAAAAAAAAATCACATTAAAAAAAGGGGGGGGGGGCTGGAGAGATGGCTCAGTGGTTAGGAGTACTGGTTGCTCTTCCAGAGGTCCTGAGTTCAATTCCCAGCAATCACATGGTGGCTCACAACCATCTGTAATGGCATCTGATGCCCCCTTCTGGTGTGTCTGAAGACAGCGACAGTGTACTCACATACATAAAATAAATAAATGCTAAAAAAAAGGGGGGGGGTTTGCTGTGGTAGTTTGAATATGCTTGGCCCAGGGAGTGGCACTACTAGGAAGTGGGGCCTTGTTGGAAGAGATGTGTCACTGTGGGCATGGGCTTTAAGACCCTCCTCCTAGCTCCCTGGAAGCCATCTTCTCTTTGCCTTTGGAACAAGATGTGGAACCCTTAGCTCTTCTTACACCATGCCTGACTAACGCTGCTATTTGGGAGACACGAGTTAAAACTATTCTAGGCTCTTGCCTTTAATCCCAGCATTCAGGGGGCAGAAGCAGGTGGATCTGTATGAGTTCAAAGCTAGCCTGGTCTATAGAGAGAGTTCCAGGATAGCCAGGAATCCCTCCCTGTCTGGAAAAACAAACAAACAAACAAGGACTATTCCAGGCTACATGAGACCCTATCCCAGAAAACCAAAATGAAATAAACAAAGGAAGGAGGGATGGAAAGAGAGGAGGAATGAAGTCAACTGTCAATGCTAACTAACAAGGAGACAGCATTGTGGCCAGCAGTGAGTGGACTTTCTCCTTTACGGCCCTTCACTCAGGTAAGGCCAGACAGACCTCTGGCTAGGCTGCACTAAATGAGGCTAAGTTGCATCTATTAAGTATTTAGACAGCTACACATGGGAAAACACACACTGCATACATGCAGGATATAGATATGGGCTTCTCAAGAGAACTTCGTTAAAGTGTCTTTACAGCAGCTGCATATGGTGCTGTGGCTAAGTCCTTTTGCTCAAAGAATGTAATTTATAACAAGAGTTACCATTAAGCAAAGTTTAAGATTACAGTAAAAATGTTAACTAATTTAGTTATTTTTCTAAAGAATTGTAAGATCGTTTCATGAGGCACTGTTTAGATTTATGGAAGCACTAATGCAGTAGACTCAACACTACAAACACACCAGCCCTAAGTATACAATTATCTGTTTGTTTGTTTTTTAATCTATTTTCATTTTATTTATATGAGTCCACTGTACCTGTCTTCAGACACACCAGAGGAGGGCATCGGATCCCATTACAGATGGTTGTGAGCCACCATGTGGTTGCTGGGAATTGAACTCAGGACCTCTGGAAGAACAGGCAGCGTTCTTAACCACTGAGCCATCTCTCCAGCCTTTATCTGTTGTTTTTAGTGCCATTTTTAAAGATGTCATTAGGAAAACAAACAAAAATGGGGGGGGGTGAACAACAGGAATTCAGAGACTCTGAATTTATGAGTGCCCAAAATAATTTGGGAAAATTCACAGGATACAATTCTTAGAGGTGAAATTCAATTTTGAAAGAAAAAAAAAAAAAGGTGGTCACACGGTTCTAACTAATGTACGTTAGTGACCTCCTCAGTGCTACCTTAGCGACAACAGCCCAAGGGGTCACTGACTCACTATGTAGTAACAATGGAAGCACAGACAGGCAGACTACAGGCTCCAGGTTAGCCTGAGCCACACAGTCAGTCTCCAAAACAAACTGGCTGGAGAGATGGGTCAGTGGGTAGGGAGCACTCGCTGCCCTCTCAGGGTACCTGGCTTAGATCCCAGCACTCACACAGTACTCCAGACAACCAGTTTTAACTCCAGTTTCAGATGATTTGACATCCTCTTCTAGACTCTCAGGGCACTGCATGCATATGGTGTGCAGACGTACATGCAGGCAGAACACCCACAAAAATAAAGACCAAAACCCCTCAAAAATAACAACAACAACAACAACAACAAAAAATCTTCAACTTATGGCTAGTTATCATGAATTTATGGCTAGCCATTAAAATGATGGTCAGTGAGTTAATGATACAGCATAATCTCCCACTTATTAGTGATGCTTCCTGTCGACACCAAATCTACCCTCTCACTGGGCCTCTTCTCTTGCCCTTTACTTTTGGCTTTGGACAAAGGGTCTTACTACCTATGTAGTTCAGGCTGACTTTGAACTTTCAGTTGTCCTTCTTGGCTCCCCAATCCCAGTACTAGGTACAAAGTAACAATTTCATTTTGTTATCTTTAAGGAAGAAGAACCAAACAAGCCACAGTAGATTCTAAGACATTTTCAAATTCAGAACAAAGTGACAAAAGAACCCCAAGAACCCCCTAAGACTGGTTTGAAGAATCTATTGGTCCTTCTGTACAATGATCCTCCTGTATCCATTTAGAACTAATTCCAGGAATGCCTCAGGCAATAAAATTCAGATGCGCATGCTCCTTATGTGGTACAGCATTTGCATGTAACAGCTGTCTGTAGTTACCTGTTCATTTTAAGTAATCATCTCTAGAGACCAGGTAATAGTCCACTCTTTACTATTGCTAAGGCACAAAGAATCCTTGTGAATGTCTTTACCATTATTTACAAAAAGTAAATAATTATATATCAAAAAGTACAAACAATCCTAAGCCCATTAAGCAGGTATGATGGGTAAATGTGGTACAACTGTAAAACTGGGTATCATTTGGCAACAAAAGGAATGAAGTGAACTAGAAAGCTTAGCTGGTTCAGTGCTTGGCTGCAGTCAGAGGCACCTGAGTTCAAATCCTCCAAACCATGCAAAAGCTGATGCATGCCTGTAATTTCAGTGCTAAGGAAGAACTGACATGAGGATCCCAGGGGCTTGCTGGCCAGGCAGTCTAGCCAAACAGAGAACTAGAGATCCTGGAGGAAGGGGAGGAAGGATCGAAAGAACCAGAGGGTTTAGGGACACCACAAGAACACAGCCCACAGAACCAACTGACCAGGATTCATGAAGGCTCACAGAGATCAGGGAGCCTGTAGGGGTCTGACCTAGGTCCTCTGTATATGCTACGGTGAGTAGCTTGGTGTTCTTGTTGGATTCCTAACAGTGGGAGGGGGGGCTGCCCTTGACTCTTTTGCCTACTTGTGAGACACTATTCCTCCTACTGGGTTGCCTTGTCCAGCCTTGATGTGACGGTATGTGTCTGGTCTTACTGTAACTTGCTACACCATGTTTGGTTGATAGCCTTGGAAGGCCTGCTCTTGTCTGACGGGAGGCATTGGACTGGGAGTGGGGGAGAAGGAAGATGTGGGGGAGAGACTCGGGGAAATATGTGGGGAAAACTGCAGTTGGGATAGAATATCTGAGAAGAAGAAGAAGACATTCTTAACAAGGTGGAGACCGATAGAGGAAGATACCTACCATCAACCTTTATCCTCCATTACATGTGTCCATGTACCCACATATATGCATACAAACATGTACATGTGACTATATATCCCACACATATACATGATAAAATGGGGTTGACAGGATAATACTATGCTTGCTGTACAGGAATGAGGACCGACCTATGTTCCATCCCCAGCACCTACATAAAAACCCAGGCATGGTGGCACATGCCTATAACCCCAGCACTGGAAAGGAACAGACAGAAGGATCCCTGCAGCTTACTGGCCAGCTCTGCACACCTTATTAGGGAGCCTCAGGTCCCACTGAAAGCCTGTTTCAACAAGCAGGTAACTCTGAGGAACAATGTCTGAGGCTGATCAACGGCTCCTACATGTACTTGCTACACGTTACCCAAACAACATCATGCTAAATGAAGCCAAACACCAACAGCCACACGTTGCATGGTCTCAGTCATAGGAAATGTCTAGAACAGCTAACTTCACAGAAATAAGAGCTGAGCAGGCAGGGAATAGAGAGTAACTGCTAATACATATAATCTTTCTTTTTAGGGAGGTCAAAGTACTTACGGGTTAGATTCTACAGTGGAACAAATTAAAAACCAATGAATTTATGTTAGTTTATACAATCACAGTCCTCTCAAAAACTACAATGTTTACATAAGACAAATGCCAATTGTATTTCAGGGTCTTTTTCTTTGGGGGGTCTTATGTAAATCAGGCTAACCTCAAACTTGCAGTGATCCTTCAGTCTCTGCTTTCAGAACTGTCCTCCAGAGCAGTGGTTCTCAACCTTCTTAATGCTACAACCCTTTAATACAGCTCCTCACACTGAGGTGACTCCAACCATAAGATTATTTTATTGCTACTTCATAACTGTAATTTTGCTACTATGAATAATAATATAAATATGTGTTATACAAACACAGTGAGAGAGTCATTCAACTCCTCTCCCCAAAGGGGCTGTGACCCACAGGTTGAGAACTACTAAAGCACTCTGAAGGCAGAGACAAGAGGCTGATTACAGGCATGCACAACAATTTCTGCACATACACACCCATGTTGTTTTGCTTTGAGACATGTTTTATGTAGCTCTAGCTAGCCTTGAACTCCATATGTGGTGGAAGTTGGCCTGCCTCTATCTCTGGGATTAGAGGCTTGGGTTATCATGTCACTTTGTATTAAGTATTCCTATTGGATGTCCCTGCTTGAGACAGCAGCCAGGGAGCATGTGGATGTCCAGTGGCTATGTATAACTGTTCCCACCCTCACCGGATGCAATGCTCTGGAGAACTTGCCCCATCTCTCACTAGTGGCAGCACTCAGGAGAGTGGATCCTGCTACTCATCTGCTGTGAGGCAGAGGTGACTTTCACCCTTCCCGACACCACCACTTCTGGCAGTCATGGATCACAGGGTCATGAACTCAGGAAGGCTAGCCCTACCCCTTCTGCAGCACTCAGGAGAACAGGCCCTGTACCTTGCCTGGAGAGTACATCAGAGCTGGTGGCAGGGGCACAGGTGAGCAAGAGCTGGCCCTGATATACGTCTGCCATGAGGTGACAATGGGTGCAGGGGTGATGCCTTCCCCTCCTGGCCCCTTACTTCCTGTGAGAGTCAGGGGAGCTGGTCCCAGGGTCATTAGAGCAGGTAAGCTGGCCCTGTCCCTTGCCACCTGCAGCACTCAGGAGAGCAGGCACTTCACCTCGCTTCAGCAGCACAGTAGTGCTGGCCCTGATAGGAGGGAGCAGATGAGCCAGTCCCACCACTAGTCTAGTGTGAGGTGGCACAGGTGATGTCCTCACCACCCACCTCACCTCCTGCAGCAGTCAGAGAACTGGTTCTGGGGTGATGAGAGCTGCAATTCTTGGGAGAGCAAGCCCTGCACCTTATCTGGGCAGCATAGTAAAGATGGCTGTGGTGGAGGGGGGCACAGGTGAGCCAGCCCCAAGAGTATAAGAAAGCTGGCCCTGTACATCAACAGCTGCAGCACTCACGAAAGTGGGCCCTGTGCCTCACCTGGTCAGCACATTAGTACTGGGCCGACTGAGGGGAAGCAGATAAGCCACCCTCAAGGACAGAGAGAAAGAGAGAGCTGGCTCCACAGTTCATCTGTCGTGAGGTGGTATGGGGGTGGGGTAATGCCCTCCCCACCTTACCTCTCACCATCTGAAGCAGTTGGGGAAAACCAGTCCTGGGTCACGGGAGAGGGAGAGCTGACCCTGCCTCCTACAGATGGTGGCATTGGATGGCCTAGCCAGAGCAGTGTTGCAGAACTCACTCCGGTGGTGTGGATAAGGGAGAGCCAGGGGGCTGACCAGCTCAGCTACCAGCCAGGCCCAGATCCAGGGCACAGTGTTGGCCCACCCCAAATCTGTATCATCTGCAAATAGTTGGGATACGTGAAAGGGCCAGTCCTGCTGATCCAAGGCTGCAGGTCTCCACGACACAGGGCGGCAGCAGGATAACCAGGAGGAGGAGTCCGGGTGAGGATCCAGTATGGATGCTGTCACAGAAGCCAGAGATCTCTCAAACCAGACCAATGTCTCATTGCAGGGAACATTTGTAAGTGAAGGTGTGTGGACAAAGGGATACACTGTGGGACACACTGTGACATACTACAGCTTCCGAGACGAGATGTTTTCTATGCCTTGTTTTTGTTGTGGTTTGTGTGTTTTATTTGGTGGGGTTTCAAGGGTGAAGGGTGGATACGAAGGGACAGAGAAATGAGTAGGACTGGGGTCCATGGTGTGAAACTCACAAAGAATCAATGAAAAATTTAGAAATAAAAAATTAAAATAAAACAAATCTGTGAATAGATTTTTAAAAAGTATCTCCATTAAGAATAAACCATGTAAGTTATTCTAGACTTTTTCTTAAAAAGCTTAGAATCAGATGAGCAACAATACAATTTTCTTAGGCTGAACACAGTGCACACTGTAAGCCCAGCACTCTGGATATTACACAGGGGGTCTTCAGCCTGGACTACCCAGCGAGAATCTATCCTAAAACACCAAATCAGGACGAGAGATAGGTCAGCAGTTACGAGTGCTTACTGTTCAAAGTTCATTTCTCAGGGTCCATGTCAGCTTGTAACTCCAGCCTCAAAGGATCCAAGACCCTCTTCTGTTCTCTGCAGGAATTTCACAAGTATGTGCTTATGCGTAAACCTAAAAAAACAATAACACACCAAACCAAACCAAGAAAAAGTCTAGGACAGTAGTTCATCTCTCAGTGCTCCTGTACACTGAGATAGTAGACAAAACAATTCCTAGTGATTTGTGGGCCAGTTAGCTTGGTGTGTGCAGCAAAAAACAACAAAGACCTTGTCCCAAACAAGTTAAAAACAAGGACTGATGCCTGACGCCATTCTGTGACCTCTACACAAATGTCAGGACACAAGGATGCCCACAGTCACACTAATAAACACACATACCACATAAAATAGAATGAATTTTAAAATATTTAAAAAAAAAAAAAAAAGATTTTCAGGGACCAGGTGGTAGTGCCTGCTTTTAATCTCAGGACTCGGGAGGCAGAGGCAGGCAGGTCTCTACAATTTCGAGGCCTGCCTGATCCACAGAGTGAGTTCCAGAACAGCAAGAGCTACATGGAGAACTTTGTCTTGAAAAATTAAAAGAATAACAACAAAAAAAGATTTTTAGGACTCACTGAAGGCTATAGATTCTCTAAAATAAAATATTATACAAATAAACAAACAACAACAACAAAAACCCATGACACAATTAGTCAACTGTCCAGCTAAATACAACTGAATGCAAATAGGAAGGGGATAAAAGCCCCTAACAGAATTTGGTAACTAAATTAAAAGTGAATATGCTACAAAAATGTTCACTCACATTAAAAATGTAACATGCATGTAAAAAACTTCCTATTAAACCTTGTGCTAGGGCCTGGAGAGATGGCTCAGCAGTTAAGAGCGCCAATTGCTCTTCCGAAGATCCTGAGTTCAAATCCCAGCAACCACATGGTGGCTCACAACTATCTGTAATAAGATCTGATGCCCTCTTCTGGGGTGTCTGAAGACAGCTACAGCTAGTGGGGCTTGTAGCAAGCAGGGCAGGAGCAAGAAGAAAAAGTGTCTTAAGACAGCTACAGTGTGCTTATATATAACAAATAAATATTTTTTAAAACTGTGCTAAATAAATACTTTATATATGTATCATGTGTCATGTTTAATACTCATATCAATTCTGACTCAGTTACTGTTACCATCCTCCTTTTACAGATAAGAAAACAAAGGTTTAGACTGAGGGACTGGGAGATGGCTGAGTAGTTAGAAGCATAAGCACGACAACCAGAGCATGGATACCCAGAACCCCAGTAAATGCCAAGTGGGAGTGGGAGCTTATTTGTGACTCCAGCTTCAGAAAGCAAAGATAGGGCAATCCCAAGAGCAAGCTGGCTCACAAGACTAACTATGTTGGCAAGCTCTGGGTTTGACTGAGGTAAGATCCTGCTTCAATGAAAAAGGTAGAAATCGATGATTACTGCCGTCAGCCTTGGACCTGTGTATTTGTGTGTGCACGTGTGTATGGACACTCAGGTTCTCAGGCCTGGCAGCAAACACCTTTATCTATTGAGCCAGCCTGAAGGCCCAGCACACATTATGTTTGTTCATTTTGTTTTTCTCTGTGTAGCCCTGGCTGTCCTGGAACTACCTTTATAGACCAGGCTGGCCTTCAACTTGGAGACTGGCCTGCCTCTGCCTCTCTAGTGCTGAGATTAAAGGTTTGTGCCATTACTGGCGGGCTTCAGCATATAACTTCTTAAACTAAAGATTGATAGGTGATACAATGCAAAGAAGAGATTGTGAAAAATCTATAACAGCCAATAATTCAAAATCAGACATGTAGCAAATGCAAGATGTTTCTGGCTCACCTGTTCTGTATTGCCTGACTTCACTGCAGCCTTGGTTCTGAACACGCAACATGAACTCTGCACTGTGCATACCCTCAATCGATGCTATACCAAACACACTGCCTCAAACACCTTGGCTCAGCTTTGAGGCCATTGTAGGGCACGAACTAGACTGGTTTTTGCTGTGCATTCCAACTTTTCTCCTCTTATGGAAACACACTCTTATAAAGAAAACAGTTTTAATATTCTCCTACTATCTTTTTTTTTAGGCCATCAAAACAGTCTGTGTTTGAAGTGGTGTATGCCTATAATCTGCAGCTCTTGAGAAGTGGATAAGAGGACCAGGAGTTTGCTTTTTAGTGAGGTCCAGGCCAACTTGAGATACATGAGACCCTGTCTCAAAAAGACAAACAACAGACAACAACAAAAAACCCACAAGGAAGCAGACATGTCAGCACACACCTTTAACTCCGGCACCCAGTGGAGGCAAAAGGATCTCACAGCAAGTTCCAGGCTAGCCAGGGCTACAGTGAGATTCCAGAAAAGAAAACAAGATAGAAACAAACCAAACCAAACAACAAGGCTAGGGCTGTGCCTCAGTTGGTAGAGTGCTTCTCTAGTGCATATAACTCAGAAGAGTTGGATCTGCAGAACCATACAAAACTGAGCAAGCTAACAGACACCTCTAGTTGTAGCATTAAGACCAGAATTTCAAAGTCTTCCTTGCCCTTACATAGCATGTGTATGTGATGTATGGTGTTCAAATGCTTGACTTGAAAAATTGCTGTTTGACAGGCTAATAAGACTTGCCACTGGCCCGACAACCTGAGTCAATCCTTGGATCCTATGGTATGAGGAGAAAAAGAATTCCTTAAAATTCTTGTTCTTTCTCTCTCTCTCTCTCTCTCTCTCTCTCTCTCTCTCTCACACACACACACACACACACACACAGATATTAAATGTCCCTAAACACACTTCTGCCATTTTGTACTATGTATTTATGGGAAGCAGTGTTCTCAGTATTGATAGTGATAACATCAAAATACCAACTCTGAAAAATGTTGAAGATGGTCTGTATCCTGCAGTATCAAACAATCACTCAAGATTTCTTTTGGTTTCTGTGATAAGGTTTCATGTAGCCCAAGGTGCCCCAGTATTTGCTATGTAGCCAAGGATTATCCTCAGACCTCTGTCTCCCAAGTGCTGAAAATACAGGCATGGATCACCATCCCTGGCAATATTTAATTATGTAAAAATAAGCACTTCGTTAATATACAAATTACCTGTTGTCTTTAATAAATGATAAAAATTATACACATACCAAAGAATTGTTTTCTTGTTTTGAGTTAGGATCTTCTATGCAGCCCTGGCTAGAAATCAGTATGCAGATCAGACTAGCATTGAACTCCCAGGCAATGATGTTGGGGATGCTTCTGTGCATTGTGTACTCAATTGCTGATCCCTGTTCCTAGAGACCTGGGTGCAGTCCAACTTGGTGCTGGTGTTATGATGCATCTCCTGACTCAGGATTGTGTAAAACATTCTTCTCCATCATCTTCTGATTGGTTAATTAAGAGCTGATCAGCCTATAGCCAGGCAGGAGAGGGTAGGGCGGGACTTCCAAGCCCTGGGGGGTGGGGGAAGACTCAGGTGGGACAGAGGTCACCATGAGGATGTGGATGAAGAAAGAAGTGCCAGAGTGAGTCTAAGATGACAGGTAATACCTCATGGCTGGGAAGTATTCCAGGCCAACATAGTCAGGTTAGAATAGCTCAAACCTGCCCAGTTATAGTGCTGAAGCCTTTTAATAAATATAAAATATAAGTATTTATATATAAATATGATATAAAATAAATATAAACATCTCTCATTACTTGGGGATGAGGGCAGGTATAGAAAAGCCCCCAGTACGTTTACATTTGGCACCCAACATGGTGCTCAAACAACAACCCTGATATTAAGAGTCTCATGCTCTACCGACTGAGCTGGCCAGTACTTTTACAAATTTCTCCTACCTCAGTTTCCTGCTCAGATTACAAGTATGGGCTACCAAACCAAGCTTTAAATAATTGCTTCAAAGTTAAGTTTATCACTTATCAGCAAATGTTTAATATACTTACACACTCAAGATCTCATAAAAATGTTCCAGGCAAAAAAACGGGATCAAGAGTGGCAGTCTAAGGGCTAGAGAGACAGTCGTCTCAGTGGTTAGAGCACTGGCTGTTCTTCCAAAGTGCCCAGGTCCAATTCCCAGTACCAATATGGCAGTTCACAACTGTCTATAACTCCAGCTCCAGACTTCTGACACCCTCACACAGACATGCATGCAGGCAAATTACTAATGGACATTAAAAAAGAGAGAGAGAGAAAGAGAGAGAGAGGGGCAGTTTAAGAAGTCCAAACCTGATACTATATTCATCAACCCAAATTTACTGAGTATCTACTACTTGCCTGTTTCTGCATCAAGTTAGAAATGTATCGTGTTAAAGAAAAGCTACTGGTCATATGTGAGCCTGCAATCTCAACGCTATGGAGGCAAAGGCAAAAATTAACATGAAATCAAGACAGCCTGGGCCTGATATGGTGCAGTACATCTTTAATCCCAGCAAGGGAGACTCACAAGAGGATGTCTGTGAGTTCAACACCACCCTGGTCTACATAGTGAGTTCCAGGCCAGCCAAGACTACACAGTGAGACCTTGTCTTAAAATCCAAAACTGCAGAAGCCAGCCTGGGCTATACAGGAAATTCTAGGCTAGCCTGGATTACATAGCAAGACCTAAAAACAGAAAGAAAAAGGAGGGTGGACAGAGGACATAGCTAAGTAGTGGAGTGCCTGCCTCGCTTGGGCGAAGGGCTTATTTAATGCTCAGTGTTTCAACAACATAACAAAACAAACACAGTCCGACCATCCCGATTTACTGAAGTCAAACGTTCTAACACTCTGCTAGGCAAACGAAAGTTCTGATTCATCCCAAGCCTCAGACCAGGTTCCTCAACTTGACCACCACTGACCTCAGCTTCAGCTAAGTGCGGGTGGGGGCTGGGGGTGGGGGGTTGGGGAGCATCGCTAGCTTCTTCGTGCTAGATGGAGTAGCAAAGCCCTGGGACAGGTCTAGGCCGTTCCCAGGCGTCCTCTGCCCCTCAACTACCCCTCAGCTCAGACACCACCTCCACGGGGATGGCTCGCTGACCCCACCCCACCACACCGGCACCTTCAGTTCCCGGCCCTTTGTGAAAGGTCTCCACTAGCCGAGTGACAAATTGCTTAACGTCTATTCTTGCCCGGCTCTTCCCGCGGGCCGTGGGCTCTTAACGAGGGCAGGGGGCGTCTGGCACACAAGTATGGAAACTGCTGTGGAGTTAATGACAAGGGGAACGCGAGGTCCAAGGGGAAAGGGACAGAGACGCGAGGGGGCGTGTGAGGATCCTTAGCCAGGAAACTCAGCCGGTGAGAGATTGGGGTGGAATTACGGCTCGATCCATCTGCGCATGCGCTTCGCTCTCACGGTTGTTTCCCCCCCCCCCCCCAATCCCCAAGAAGCTAGGTCCCGACTTTCCAAGGTTTTCCCGAGGTTACGGAATGAGGGACAGAGACCGCCATTTCGGCGGGAGCCCCCAAAAAGAACTTACATGGGCCTGAGAGCGAGCGGCAAACCCCCTCACTCTGGGACACTGACGGCGGCCACCACGTCCGCACGAGCGGCGAATCCGCTCCTCAGGTCGCCTAACGGCCGTTCCACACCCGTCAAGCCGCACGCCCCAGAGCGCGCACCGCCCAGCCCCGCCTCTCTCTGCTTGCCTTTGGCCAATAGAAAGTCGAAGCTCGTGGCTGCTCCGCCTCTTTTTGCCTACAATTGACCAATGGAGACCCAGGCCGCTCTCGTGTCCCGCCCCTTCGCTGTGTCCTGGGCTGTGGGCGGGTGGATCCCTGCGCAGGAGGCGCTGGACCGGTGCGTTGCTCTGCGCATGGCACAGCGGCTGCTTAGATCGGTCTCCTCGCACCGTACCGGGTCCGGCCACTCGGTGGCGCTGTGTCCGCGAGGCTTAAGGTGGCCTGCCCGGCTTTGGCTAGGCTTTAAGGAATCCCGCCCAACCTACCTCGGTCCCCCGCCCTCCGGAACCAGGAAGTCAGATTGTGCCTGTGACCTGCTAGGGTCACTGTCTACTCTCGGGTGACAATTAGAATTAAGAGTTAATGATGAGGGGCTGGAGAGCTGGCTCAGCGGTTAAGAGCTATCGCTGCTGCTCTTCCAGGGGATCCATGTTCGGTTCCTAACACTCACGTCTAGCCGCTCAAAACTATCTTCTGGCCTTAGAGACCAGAATAAATGATAAATACAATTAAATACAATATAAATGATAAAAATACAAATTAAAGCACTGAAGAATAAGAAGTTGATGGGTGTTGACCCTGGGAATGACTTATTAATTTAAAGAAAATTCACTGAAATTAGGACCAGGAGGCTTTATTAATAGAAATTAATAAAGTCTGGATGTCTAAAAATGAATTGATGAACTAATGGGAAGAAAGTGAATTTTCCAGTTGGTGGCTTCTGTTTCTTTTGTAGAGAAGGAGGGAACAAGGGCATGATGTGGGCTGAGAAGAAGAGCTGGCCCTGGGAAGGAAAGAAACTTGAAATTGTGGACCGGTTAGGATTTAAATCTATAAATGACAACAACACAGACAAACAAACCATGAGCTGGGGTGATGGAATATGCCTGAAATCACAACTCAGCGGCTGAAGCAGTAGGATCAGGAGCTTAATGCTAACCTGGGCTACACAGTGAGATCCTGCCTCCAAAATTAAGTGTATTTCTACAGTCCTCTTCAATGGGGTCTTGCTATGTACCTCAGGCTCTCCTCAGACTCCTGATACTTCTGACTTGGCCTCCTGAATGGGTTCTTGTACATTTTTTTTGTTTACGGTTTGTGTGTGTGTGTGTGTGTGTGTGTGTGTGTGTGTGTGTGTGTTGGTACCCTCAGAGGCCACAAGGCACTGGATCCCTTGGAGCTTTTGTGAGCACCTAATATGGGTGCTAGGACCTGACCAATCCTCATGACAGAACAGAAATTGCTCTCAACGTTCCCTCGCTTGTATTTTGAGATGGGGTTTCATTGAGTCCCAACTAGCCTGAAACTTGCTTTACAGCCAAGGCCAACTTTGAACTAATCCTTCTGCATCCACTTGCCAGGATACAGGGGTGAGCAGAGATGCCTGGCTCAATCTCCCTCTGTAATTTAAAAGTAACTCTGCCATCTGATGATCTTCATGTGGAAATGAGCTCTCATATTCCAACAGTCTTTGGGTTCCCATTTCAAAAACAGTCATGCATTTTTAAAAAATATTTATTTATTTATGCATATGCATGCTCTTTCTGCATGTATACCTACATGCCAGAAGAAAGCATCAGATCCCATGACAGATGGTTGTGAGCGGCGGGAATTGAACTCAGGACCTCTGGAAGAGCTGTCAGTGCTCTTAACCACTGAGCCACCCCTCCAGCCCATCCCCCATAATTTTTAACTATGCATAATAAGTCTTTAGTTACTTTAGTATTGTTTGTCTACTCAGAGTTTCACGTAAACCAAGTTAGCCTCAAACTCACTTTGCAATTCAGGTAAACCTTGAACCCCTGATCTTCCTGTCCCTACCTTCCAAATGCTGTGGTTAATTTATTATTCTTTGCTTATTTATTTATTTTTTTGGTAGACCTGGCTGTCCTGGAACTCACTCTGTAGACCAGGTGGGCCTTGAACTTACAGAGATCTGCTTGTCTCTACCTTCTGAGTTCTGGGATTAAAGGCATGTGCCACCAACAGCTGGCTTATTTTATTATTTTAAAAAGACATGCTGCATATTTAATGAGGTATATCAATGAAAGTAAACCAACCAGCGTGATTAAAAGTAAAAAAGACTAGATTTGGGGCTGGAGAGATGGCACAGTGGTTAAGAGCGCTTGCTGCTCTTGCAGAGGACTGGGGTTTGATTCTAAGCACCTACTTAGTAGCTCTCAACTGTGTTCAACTGTTCAGCAGCTCCAGTCCCAGGGGACATAGCACACTCTTTTGGCCCCTGTGGGCACCAAGCACACAAGTAGTAGGTTTACATACACACAGGCAAAACACACATACCCAGCTAAGCATGGTGACACATACCTTTGATCCTAGCACTCTTGAGTCAGAGGCAAGTGCATCTCTGTACATTTGAGGAGAGCTTTGTTTATATAGTGAATTCCAGCACAGCCAGGGCTACATCAGGAGACCCTATCTAAAAACAAACAAAGAATATTCATACATATCTTTTTTATTAAATGTTAGAGTTGGTTAAATATAACTTTCTCATTTAACCAAAAAGGATGGGATGAGAGGAATGCAGGGGTGCATGCCTGCAGTCTCGGCACTCAAAGCCAGGACAGCAACATAGTAAGTTCAAGCACAGCCTGATCCGTACAGTGACACCCTGTTTCAGAAAGGCCTGAAGGAATGTCAAGATGGTTCAGTGGGTAAAGCACTTGCTGTGCAGACTGACAGCAGATTCAATCCCCGGGACCCACACAGAAGCAGGAGATAATTGACTCCACATATTCTCTAACCTCTATATGCTGTCCTAGTTTCATTGCTGTGAAGAGACACCATGTCCAAGGCAACTCTTATAAAGGGCAACATCTAATTGGGGCTGGCTTACAGTTCAGAGGTTTAGTCCATTATTGTCATGGCAGGAAGCATGGCAGCATTCAGGCAGACATGGAGCTGAGAGTTCTACATCTTGATCCGCAGGTAGCAGGAGACTTGTGTCGCACTGGCATATCTTGAGCATAGGAGAGACCTCAAAGCCTGTTCTCATAGTGACACACTTCCTCCAACAAGGTCACAACTACTCCAAGGTGACACCTCCCAATAGTGCCACTTCCTATGGGCCAAGCATTTAAACACCTGAGTCTATGGGGGCCATTCCTATTCACACCACCTTCACACCACCACAGTGTCCTATGGTAAACATGCCCACGAGCATGCATTAGGCACACATGTGCTTATTCTCAAATAAATATGGAAAAAGACTGCTGAATTTAACTTAGATGTACATGCAGATAAAACATCTGTATACATAAAATAAAAATACCTAATTAAAAAGTAAGCGTACCTTGAGCATGCAATGCCCAGAGAGGCCAGAAGAGGGCACTGGATCTCCTGGAGCTGGAGTTAACAGACTATTGGAAACTGCCATCTGGGTGCAAGGAAGCAAACCTGGGTTCTTTGCAAGAGCAATAAATGCTCTTAATTGCTAAAATATCTCTTCAGCCCGTCTCTTTTTGTATATTTTTTTGAGGTAAGGTCTCAGAACTCACTGTGTAAACCATCCTGGTCTCTAAGTCATATCTCTCTGCTTATCTGTGTTTCCCAAGTGCTGGGATTAAAGATGTGCACCATCATACCCAGGTCCATAAATTACATTTTTATTCCGTTTTTTTACTGATGTGCAGCTACTTCCTCCAATTGAAACATTCTACCCTAGAGGGAAGAGGAAGGCTCCTGTGAAAGCTACGAAAAATTTTCAAGGTTCAGGGTGCTGAAGAAATTTCTAACACTCACATGACTCTCCCAAGGTTTTTTGAGCAATGGCCGCTGGGGAAGAGGTTTTGGTGCAGCTGCCTTTTGGGCAGGCAGCTCCAGGGATGTAGCCTTTATGGCTTCACCTAGATCAGGGAGGACCTCTTGCTGATGTATCTACCTTTGAGGCAGCTAAGCTCCTGGAAGTAAACCTTCTCCTGAGCTCCTATGGGTAACCCCAATAAACTTGGTGGCTCCCCAAGCTAGACTTGGGTGACATTTTTTTTTAAAATCAGTCTTTAGTACTCCTTGAGTTTGCTGTTTGTTTTGGTCAAGGTTTCATGATGGTCAGGCTGGCAAATTCACTCCCGATGACTTTGAACTCCTGATCATATTGACTCCAGCTCTCCAGCATGGTGATTTCAGACAGGTACCACTGTATCTTGCTTCTGTTCTCTGATTGTTTTTCTCGGCATATGTATGTTTGGGGGTTGTCTGAGTTTGTTTATTGTGGTTTTGAGAATTGAGCTCAAGGTATTGTATATGCTATGCAAATGCTCTACTCTGAGCCACACCTTTTTGTGGTGTTTTGCTTATATGTTTGTTTATTTGTTTGAGACGGGGTCTTGATCTATAATCCAGGCTGGCCTCAGACTCAGAATAATCCTCCAGCCTCGGACTCCTGGTCACTGGGATTACAGGTGCACACCAGCTTGCTTGGGTGCTTGCCTGCTAACATCTAAAACGGGTCCTGTTTCCAAGTCCTCCAGCGGTCTTCTTCTAGCGCCCGTCCACCCTGTTCTTAAGTTTGTCTAAGATTGCCTTGTGAACTGCTGAATCCCTAGGGTGTAACACCGTCCCACGCATGTAATAGATTCTGGTTTGGGATGAATGAATGATAGCAGCACAGACACAGTTGCTGTTTCTATCCTCGACCAGCAGGGGGGCCTGATGAGGCCCGGAATAACCAAGGGATTGGACGAAAAGGCTTGGCCAGTATTATATAAATGCATTTAACTCTCATTCTGGAACTGAACAGTTTTGGTTATTTTGCAGGGAAGAAAGAGAGAAAGGAAGGACAGAAAGAAGGAAGGAAGGAAGGAAGGAAGGAAGGAAGGAAGGAAGGAAAGTAGGGTCAGCTGATCAAGGCCCAAGGACTTCCTGGGCATGATTTCCATATTGAAGCAGAGGTCATCTGGTCAAACACTTACATTTTACATGTGTGGAGATGGAGCCCCATAGAGAATAAAGTGACTTGCACGCATGCTCGCACATGCACTCTCGAGCGCACGCATACACACACACACACACACACACACACACACACACACAGAAAATGTAGAATTCCTTGTGTTTATTGATCACAAATCTACTCTTCCCCCATCATATTGAGCAGTGTAATCACACACCCTCCCCCAAGAGTCCCAGTTAAAGAAGGTATGATGAGCAAGCCACAGACCATTGCACACAGTATTGAGCTACACACTGGCCCATACCCAGCTTCTCTGGTCCTAAGAGAGGCCACACTACTTGCTTGACTCAAGTCCTCCCCCACAAGTAAACTAGACACTAAACTCTAGGGTCAGAGTCAGGAGGCTGGGCCTGATTTTATTCCAGCATCCAGCCAATCATGATCAGGAGAAAGATGGATATCCAGGCTCCTGGAGGAAAGAAAGAAATGGCTGTAACATAGTATTAAAAGGGCTGGAGAGATGGCTCAGTGGTTAAGAGCACTGACTGCTCTTACAGAGGTCCTCAGCTTGGTTCCTAGCACCCACATGGGACAGGTCACAATAATCTGTAACTTCCGTTCCAGGGTGACCTGACACCTTTGGCCTCCCTGGATGCCAGCACTCACATGCACAGTGTACACACACGTATATGCATACTTTAAAAATAAAATAAATATCTTAGAAATGGGATTTGAGGAGCTTTCAGAGTCTGGGAGAGTTATAATTTTTTTATTGCGTTTATTTATTTATTTTTTTATTTATTTAGTGCATGCAAGTCGTGATGTACATGTGCAGGTCAGAGGACATCTTTTCCTGGTTCTCTCCTACCACACATGGTTCCCAGGGATAGAACTTATATAACCAAGCTTAGCAGCAAGCACCTCTAAGCAACCTCAGTTTGGAATGTTGTTGTGTACACCGTTTTGTTTTGCTCTGTTTCTTTTCTTCTTTTCTTTTGCTTTAAGACACATAGTACAGCCTGGCCTCAAATTTGCTCTGTAGCCAAGGATAGCTTTGAACACTTAATTCTCTTGCCTGCATCTCCTAAGTGCTGGGATTACAGGGTAAACCTCTATACCTGGCTTTTACGTCACATAGGGTCTCACTATCTTGCACAGGCTGGCTCTAAACTTCCAGGCTCCAGCATGTTCCACTGTGCCTGGTACATTTTAAACCTTCAGCCCTTTACTCTGAGTCATTTCAGGGTAGTATCAGGTTTTGAGTCAGGATAAGGCAACAGCCTCTTTATTAACTCTGCCAGGTACTGTTCCAGCGGAGGTTAAGTGACATCGTGGTCACATAGCTCAGAGAAGATCGGCACCAGCCTAGACCCCAGATGAGTTCCTTTCTTTCCTAAAGTGATCCCTTTATACCAACCTGCTGGGCTCCTGCTACTGGAAGCTCTGGACTCTGTAACAGAAACAGAGATTGAGTTCGAAGTGCGCTCCCCCCCCCCCCCCCCAGAACACTCACCCACCATTCCATCAGGATGGCAGCTGGGACTCAGAAGGGTGAGAAGATACTTCTGGATTGATTTACTAAAGGTTGGGGATTTCCCAGTGAGGGTTAAAGTACTGTACTAGAATAGAAAGACAAAAGAGAGTTCCAGGACAAGAAAAATGATAGAGGTTGGCATGAAAGACAACTTGAGATGGCTGAGTTGATGTGAGAGCCTAGAGGGACTGGAGAGATGGCTCAGTGGTTAAGAGCACTAAATGCTCTTTCGGAGGTCCCACGGTTCGATTCCCAGCACCCACATAGTGGCTCACAACTATCTGTGACTCCAATTCCAGGGGATCAGATGCCCTTTTCTGGTCTATCCATGTACCACTTATTCGGAGAGGTCCAAACACGATCCACTTGCCACCACGAGGCTCCATCTGGGTCCCAGCTCCATCGTCCCAGGGTGAATTTCTCCACAGGGAATTCTTTCCACTACAAGACTGTGGGTGACAAGACAGCTTTGGGACTTTTCCCCAGGACCTCAAAGACTCATGCTCCACTACCCCAGGGCCCAAATAAGTTCACTCATTCTTATCTACAAGAAGTAGGTCTTCAAATGCTGGCCCTTAACTCTTCCTACTAGCCTGGTCCCTAAAAAGTGAGGCCAGCACACAATCCCACATCCGCCCTTGGTTCAGTCCCAGCTGCATTTGCTGACCTTCAGGGACCCTACTTACCGGCTGGCATGGGTGTCCCACTCGCTTGTCACAGAGGGTCACTTGGGCGTGTAGGTAAAGCATGTCACTATTCAAAAATCGTGAGAGAGTGAAGGCCAGTGTCACATACAAGGAGACCCCATTGCTCAAGTCCTGGAGGATCCGGCCCCGGACTGGGCAGCTGCAGGGAGAAGGCCGTGCATCTATCTTTGAGACCCAGGCTTGGAGCCCGAGATGTGAATCCCACAGAGTTTAATTTCTGCCACTTTAACTTGTCCTGTGTAATAATGGGTGCTGGATCTCTGGCTGAGAACTAACTTTACACGGATTATTTAATTTATTGCTTTATTTAATTCCCCACATCATTAATTCTGAGGAAGACCATGCATTTGACTGCTCCCCATTTTTAAAGGTTTATTTATTTTATTTTATGTCTGTCAGGGTTTGCCTGTAGTGTGTCTGTGCACCACAGGAATACAGCGCCCATGGAGGTCGGAAGGGGGCATCCCATCACCTGAATCGGGAGTTACAGGTGGTTGTAGGCAATCCTGTGGGTGCTGAGGACCTAAGCCAAGTCCTGTGAGAGACCAGCAAGTGCTTTTAACTGCCAAGCCGTCTCTCCTGCCCCTACCCTGCCCTTTCTTTTTTAAGCAGGGAGGAAACTGAGGCATGGAGATGTTAGGTAGGTCATCAAGGTTGGACCGAAGTGCTGTTCCAGCTGCTGGCCCTAAGTAGGAACCCCAGGACCTTGGAAATACAGGAAAAGCTAACTGCATACTCCGACAAATTTAGCAGTGTGTTTTGGGACCAGGCTGAGCATAAGCAGTCCTTCGTCAGACTCTGAGCCTTCTGCTCTCTCATCTGCACAGTGGAGGAAATAATCCTGTGTGGGGTTGTTTTGTGATCTGCAATTGGATGAGTGATCCACTACACTTCTATGAAGTCTATTGTCAGCATGAATAAAACATGATAGAGAAGGAAGGAGGTATTCATTCTCTTGCTAATTTTGAGTCACTCTCGCATGTAACCCAGGCTGGCCAGGAATTCATTATGTAGCTGAAGCTAGCCTTTAACTCCCTCTTCTGTCTGGGAACTTGGGTTACAGGCATGCACCACTGTACCCAACTTTTAAATTATTATTATTATTATTAAGATTTATTTATTTATTATCTATACAGCATCTGTCTGCATATATGCTTACAGACCAGAAGAGGGCGCCAGATCCCATGACAGATGGTTGTCAGCCACCATGTGGTTGCTGGGAATTGAACTCAGGACCTCTGGAAGAGCAGTCAGTGCTCTCAACCTCTGAGCCATCTCTCCAGCCCCCAACAATTATTATTTTTAAAATAGGGTCTTGCTGCCTTACTTGGCTAGCCTGGTACTCTGGATAATTCCCCAGCCTCAGCCTACCAAGTGCTTGGATTTGGGGCCTAGGCTATCACACCTGGCTAAGAGACCCAGCTCTTGTCTTAGTGTGCTCAGCACTTAGCAAAGCAAGTCACCTACCAGCACCTGAGCTGAGCCTTGGTTTCTCCTTGAGTAAGATGGGAATCGATATATAACTACATCATAGTGTATAAGATTTTTTGTTTGTTTGTTTGTTTGTTTGTTTTTCGAGACAGGGTTTCTCTGTGTAGCCCTGGCTGTCCTGGAACTCACTCTGTAGACCAGGCTGGCCTCAAACTCAGAAATCCGCCTGCCTCTGCCTCCCAAGTGCTGGGATTAAAGGCATGTGCCACCACTGCCCGGCAGTGTATAAGATTTAAATTAACTGATGTATGTGCAGTGACTCACACTCTGCCTGGCAAGAGACAAATACTATGTCATTATTAGCCGTCTGCTCCTGTGTATAATGTCTTTCATATATAACAGCATATGACACTCTGAAATGTTAGCAATCTTATTATCCCATCACTCTAGGCTCTCAGTAACTGGGGAAGGGGAGACTAGAAGAAATGAATGCCATCTATTGGCTGTGAGATTTTGAGCAGGTTTTACTTTCCCTGAGCCTCAGTTTACTCATCTGTAAAGTGAGCATTCACTCAACAAACATTCACCAGTCCTTTACTTCCTCCCCATGTTTCTTTGCCATGGTGTAGAGGAATCTTTAAAAACTCGAAAGGGTGAGCTTATTCAGCAGTAAGCCCCCAAGACAACAATTATGTCGGGCAAATAAAAGTTACTTTTACCCCTGGAATACAGAAAAGTACCCGAGGAAATCACAGCCAAAGACCTGGGGCCTGATGGTCTCTTACCTCTTCTTGACAAAGTGATAGGTGGCCTTAGCCTCTGTGTTGGAGAGGTTGGAACTTGCAAAGATCTCATTAGCCACCAGGGCAAACTGGTCAGGGTCACTGTTGGTGGACTTAAGGACCACATAAAGGGGCATGCCGACAGGAGCTGTACTGTTCTTAAGTGGAATGGTGAGGTCAGAGTCTGTGAAGATGCCCAGGGTGACAACAGTCTCCCCGGTATTTGGAACATGGATGGAGCTGTGTCCAGAGAAAAACAAGAGTGAGCCCCTCAACCATGAAACCTCAGAGAGAAGAAGGATGCATATTCACCTTCTGACTACTCTCGAGGTCGCCGAAAATAAGGACCGGGACAGTAGGAGGTAATGTGCCTTACCACACAGCAGGGGGACGTGAGATCAAGCCCCATAACCCATGTTAAAAAGCCCAGGCACGCCAAGCAGCAGTGGCACACACCTTTGATCCCAGTGCTCGGGAGGTAGAGGCAGGCCATCTCTCTGAGTTTCAGGCCAGCCTGGTCTACAAAGAAAGTTCCAGGACAGCCAGGACTACACAGAGAAATCCTGTCTCAAAAAACGAACAAATAGAATTCCAAAATTGAATTTAAAAATAAACAAATTATATATAGCACACTCTTTTAATCTCAGGAGGCAGAGGCAGGCAGATCTCTGTAAAAAGAGACCCTGTCTCAAAAAAAAAAAAAAAGATAAACAAATAAATAAGTTGGAGAATGATTAAAAAATACCGGTGATTGTCCTCTGGCCTACATACACACATGCACACGAACACGCATGTACATGGACTAGCGCGCACTGCACAAACATGTACTAAGAAAAAGAAAGAAAATGATGGGTCAGCAAGATGGCTCAGTCGGTAAAGGCTCCTGCTGCCATGCCTGACCTGAGGACATAGAGAACAGTCTCGTGCATATCACACACACACACACACACACACACACACACACACTCAGGATAAATAAATATAAAAGATATGGACCACCTAAAAAGATGAAGTGCTACACCATAGGTCCCCAGACCTTGGCAGCTCTCTAACTTCATGTTGATTTACATAGGCAACACACACTGCACTTCTCAGAAGCAGTCTCCCTCTGTGTAAGAGGTGCTTACATATGGTGGATGAGCAATGAGGGAGTTGTGTCTCTGGCCTTAATTAGAGATAGCAATGAGAACTCAGGGTAGCCAGGGCCTAGGGCCAGAGACAGCTTGACTGGGCATAACTCACGGATTGGAGACCTCCAGGTAGGAGACAGGCTTGCTGATGTTCACGGCCAGTGGATAGGCACAGCTGAAGTGAAACACTCTGAAGCCAGTGTTTTTGGAGCCAGGGAGAGCCTGTTCAAGGTTCACATCCAAAGAGTGCATAGCATGGCTGCTGTTGGTCTAGAGAAGACAGGTAGGTAAGCAGCCATTACCCACAAGTCCCTGGGGTAAACACCTTCACGCATCCTCTCTAGCTACAAGATGTTTGTTAAAATAAAATCAATCGCTGAACTCTTCAAGCCTAGTCCTGTGGCTTGAACACAGCTCTCTGTTATCAGCCCCATTTTAGGGATGAGTAAAATAAAGGCCCAGAAAGGTTAAGAGAAGTACAAAGCAAGCAGCAGAGCCTAAACCTTCCATCCCAGGGAGAGCGTCTTGCTCTGTAGCCCAGGCTGTCCAGAATCCTGCAATCCTCTAGTCTCAGATTTCTGAATTCTTGGATTATAGGTCTCAATTTGCACTTTAGAATCTCTTGGGGGGGGGTAATAGGACCACTGAGCTGGTAAGAATTCTGAGTTGGGTGTAACGGTATATGGTATATGTCTTAAATTCCATCACTTGGGAGGCAGAGGCTAGCCTGGTTTACATAGAAAGTTTCAGGACACCCGAGGCCACATAGAAAGACTCCTCAAAAAAAAAAAGAAAGAAAGAAAAAGAAAAGAAAAGAAAAGAAAAGAAAAAGAAAAAGAAATTCTATGTCTGAGCTAGGTGTGGTACATCTTTAACCCTGGCACTAGGAGGTGTAGGCAGATGGATCTTGGTGAGTTTCAGGTTAGCCTGCTCTACATAGTGAATTCCACACCAGCCAAGGCTAAATAGTGAGATAGTGTCTCAAAACAAATAAATTTTAGAAAAGAATTTCAGCTCCTAGGGCTGGAAAACGTGTCTTAGTTGTAGAGGATTTGTCTAGCACACATGGAGTCTCTGGCACTGGCAAACAAAAAATGGAGGAACGAGGAAGCAAGGTGAGTTCTGACTCCAAGACGGGGCGTTGGGGGCACTGTTGCTGTTTGGGGGAATTCTGTTATTTATGTGAGTTATGTTTTCTTTACAAAACTAATCTCTGTGTGCTGGTGCAAGCGTGTAACCCCAGGACTCAGGAGGTTGAATTACCTCAAATTCAAACTGCAATTTGAGAAAATCCCTTAAGTTTTCTGAGTCATTGATTGCTCGTCTACAGTGAAAACCTCTCAGGATTAATTAGAACCATTAAAAATTATTTGATAGACTTGGCGGTCGGCCAGAAATCAATATATAACTGCCTGTAGATAACTATTTTAAAGTGTTTCATGGCTGACAGTTTGGGAACCAATCAATATCCCAATTTAGCAAACACAGCACGCGTAAAGGAATTCTCAGTCTGGAGACAGCTTGTTCTTTTTTCTTCATCTGGGTTTTCTGATGGCAAAAATTCGAGTCCACCAAAGTCAAGAGTTACCTCAACCTCTCCTTTCCCAGCCCGGCCCCGCCCCACAGCCTTCCCAGCCCTGCCCATAGCTGTCCAAGCCCACCCACAACTTTCTCCTTCCTTTTAAATCCCCTTCAGCTTACAGAGATGTGGAGTCCACATGTTCCCTCCTTCTTCTCCAACTGAAAGACCTGGACCCGATAACCTTCTTCTGTCGTGTTGTTACTGAAACACTTCTTGAAGGTATCTTGCTTCAGGACCCAGTGTTGAGTCTTCAGGAAGCAGCTCCTGAGAGACACCTCAATGTCCTGTGGCCCGCAGCGCAGGGTTGCCATCTCTCTGGATAGTTCTGCAGGGGAACAAGAGCCAGAGGGGGGTCTTCTGAGGATCCTGGGAGGACGACGGCCTGAGTTAAATTCTCAGAGCCCACATAAAGTGAAAGAGCGATGTGACTTCACAAAGTTGTCCTCTGGCCTCCGTATGTACACCACGGCATGTGTGCCCCTAACACACACACACACACACACCATGCACCATGCAAACACACCAATAATTGTTAAATTGTAAACATATTCTGGGGATGGTAGTACATGTCTTTAATCCCAGCACTCAAGAGACAGAGGCAGGCAGATTTCTGTGAAATTGAGGACAGTCTGATCTACAAAGCTCTTTCCAGGATAGCCGGAGTTACACAGAGAAACCTGTCTTGAAACACCAGGAAAAATTAAATATATTTAAACACACGTGGATTCCAAGAACCATCTCTTGAGTTATGGGATTCCAACTCCTGGCCCTCACAGGTCCGTAGAATATTTTTTCTGAGCATTACCACAAGAGCCTCAAAGCTAAGGGGGACTGGGAGTGTAGCATTGGCCCATTTGCTTGCCTGCCATAATTTGATACCCAATGCCATGTAAATAGGTGTGATGGCAGACAACTGGAATCCCAGAATTTAGGAGGCAGGAACATTAGGTCATCTTCAGTGACCAGGCCAGTTCTGGACCAGAAGACCCTGACTCATCAACAAAGCCTGGGAGATGAGGTTCCCATCTTGAGCCAGGTAGACTGAGCCAGGTTGGACCAGTGGACAGAGGAACAGAACAAGCAGAGATGGAGAGGTAAGAGTTAAAAACAGAGGTGCTTCCTGCTACACTCCAATTTCAGTTTAATTCCCCAGGGAACTGCCAGAGCCCTACAAATACAGAGGCGGATGCTCTCAGCCAACCATGGGTCTGAGCAGGGGTGGGGTGGGGTGGGGTGGGGGTGGAGTGGGTGGGGTGGGTGGGTGTCCCAATGGGGGAGTTAGAGAAAGGACTGAAGGGGCTGAAGGGGTTTGCAACCCCATAGGAAGAACAACGATATCAACCAACCAGACCCCCCAGAGCTCCCAGGGACTAAGCCACCAACCAAGGAGTACACATGGAGAGAGCCATGGCTCCAGCCGCATATGTAGCAGAGGATGGCCTTATCAGGCATCAAAGGGAGGAGAGGCCCTTGGTGCTATGAAGGCTCGATAGATGCCCCAATGTAGGGTAATCGAGGGTGGGGAGGTGGGAACACCCTCATAGAAGCAGGGGGATGGGGGTTGGGATAGGGGGTGGGATAGGGAGTTTCCGGGAGGGGGGAAACTAGGGAAGGGGATTACATTTGAAATGTAAATAAAGAAAATATCAAAAAAAAAAAGAGCAATAAATCACAAACCACTCAGAAAAAATAAAAGTCCCCAGGGAACCAGGGAGTGTGGCCTGGACCTAAATGAAATAGCAATACTATACCTCAATGAAATGTAACTTGCAAAGAATGGTTTGCAGACATTAATTTGTTTATTCTCCAATTCTTTTCCAATGCTAAGCAGGAAGCTAAACTCTGCGCTCGTTCTCTCTCTCTCTCTCTTTCTGTCTCTCTCTCTGTCTGTCTGTGTGTGTGTGTGTGTGTGTGTGTGTGTGTACATGTGTACAAAACAGGGCATGCCACACACGTCTGTAATCCCCATCAGTATCTGGACAGCAGCTCAGGTCCTGGGAGCTGGAGCAGGGTAGATCTCATCTGCACAGCCTCCTACCCTCTCATGAGACATCACTTCTGGTGAACTCATTCATTTCATGCTAATGCCTCACCAACCTTTGGACAGGGTTCCTCTGGGCCGTCTCAGACTTCCGAGACCTTTCTAGTCCCTGCCATTTATCTGGTTTGTTTCCGTGAGTTCTTTGGGTTACTCCATGTTATCCATACACATAAAATTAAAATAAAGGAGAAACTTTAAAAAGCAAAAGAAAAAAGGGGGAGGAGGAGAAGACAAGAAGAACAAGAAGAAACAGCAACAGCAGCAGACATTGACACCCTCCCGGAAAGGATTATATGCACTTACTCAAGTGGGAATAGTGGCTGCCATTGCACACACAACCTCCAGTCCTGGCTGGATGTTCATCCAAAGCACAGGTGCCACCTCCCGGACCACTACTCTGATTAGAGCTGGGGGGTGCTTTACTGGTACCAATCATAGTGGAGGATTTGGTTGTCTCTGAGGAGCTCAGAACAAGGGTTGTAGAATGGGCAGATGACTGGGCTGTACTCAGGCTGACACTTGAGCCCGTCTGCGCTGGCTGGGAAGGTGTCTGTGTGGCTGTGCTGTGGTGTGTATCAGGTTGCTCGCTCATCGTGGGGCTTGTCGCTGGGGTTGAGGGTACAGCTGTAGTGTCTCCTTCCTGAGTTTCAGATGTGGCTGTGCTCAGCATGGTCGCGGTTGAGGAAGGGGTGTCCATAATTGCTATGGTTGTTGTGGGTAAAGGTTTATTTGTGTCAATGACTTTGTCCGGTGCTGATGAGGGCGGAGTCTGATTCGGTTGTGGGGTCTCAGCTGAAGTGGTCAAGTTGAATAAAAGTGTGGCTTTGGATGATCCTATCAGCTCCTTTGCTGTAGAAGTCACCTTAGGATCTAACAGTGGCATACTATTGGTGACTGTCTTGACAACCGTGTGCACTGTTGAGACCGTCTGCTCAGTGGGCCCTGTTTCGCTACTGCTTTGGGATGATGTCGGAAGAGTAGTTGATGTCATCTGTCCCTGAGACTTAGATGTGGATGTCTTCTTGTTTGCTGGTGAACTATTGAGTTCATCGGTGGAGGTGTGGCCACTTGTTTGGTGAGGCACAACTGAACTTGTGGACGGGCAGGATAGATTCTCATCAAGCATGGAGGAGCTTTTTGTGGAAGTTGGGTTTGAGGCAACCGCCCAGACTAAAACACTGCCTGCAAAAACAAGAACAGCAATGAAAAATAAAGACACTGACCTGCAGCTCCTACCACTTCCCAGGCACTCTGACTCCCACACTCCTGACAAGGAGTTCCTGACTCACAGCAGCGAGTCGGTATAGCGAGCCATGCTGATGATGTGCCAGCTCTGCCCTGATCGATGTCAGAGGCTGGCCGGAGAGCCTACTACTGCACGCTCCTAACTGCATTTTGAACACTTACCTCCTGCCTGCGCAGACGCGTAGCTCTCGCTGGCCCAACAGTGCTTTAGCAGCTGCTGCCGATGGACACCATTACAGAAAGCCACAACTGGTCAAAACTCAGAGAGCTAGCCGGGCAGTGGTGGTGCACGCCTTTAATCCCAGCACTTGGGAGGCAGAGGCAGGTGGATTTCTGAGTTCAAGGCCACCCTGGTCTACAGAGTGAGTTCCAGGACAGCCAGGGCTACACAGAGAAACCCTGTCTCAAAAGACAAAAAAAAAAAAAAAAAAAAAAAGAAAGAAAGAAAGAAAGAAAGAAAGAAAGAAAGAGAAAAGAAAAACTCAGAGAGCTGACCTTGGAGTGCCCAGCCTTTACTGATGGGTCTGAACACATCCCTTCACCTAAAGATAAGGGCAGGGGCGGGGGCGGGGCGCTGGAATGATTTAACAACTAAAGGACTAAGATGTTGTATTACCTTCTTTTCATTTATTTCTTTATTTAATGTAAGTGCTCTATCTGCATGTATGCCTGCATGTCACAAGAGGGCACCAGATCCCATTATAGACAGTTGTGAGCCACCGTGTGGTTGCTGGGAATTGAACTCAGGACCTCTGGAAGAGCAGCCAGTGCTCTTAACTGCCGAGCCATCTCTCCAGCTAAAATTCCCAACTAATTAATAAAACTATTAATTTATCAAATGCTTCATGCCAGAGAAGAGAGAGTGGGTAACGCTGTAAACAAATGTGTCGAATTAGCTCTAGGAGGGTTGAGAATCTAGATAGAAAAAAAAAACAAAACCGGAACCCTGTTGTGCTTCATGTTTTCAGTGCTGGGGATCAAACTCAAGGCCTTGTAAACACCAGGCAAGTGTCCTCTTTATTGGTTGAGACAGAGACTTGATAGAAAGCCCCATGCTATAACCTACACTGGCCCAAGATCTGTGGCTGTCCTGCGTCTGCCTCCCAAATTCTGCAATTATAAGTACTGGAACCATGCCCACTTCTTTGGTTGTGGGTCTTACAGCTTGAACTAGACTCTCACTTTCCATACATAACCAAGCATGACCCTGAACTTTTGGCTCTGACCTCTGCCTTCCTATTTCAGAGATTGCTGGTGTAAGCCAGTCACTCATCTTGCTTTATTTTTCTTTTTTAAATTTTTTTAAAATGGATTTGTGTGTGTGCTCGAGCATGTGTGTGCCCATATGTGTGGGGTTGGGGAGTGTAGTTGGTCCTTCCTTTCTCCCATAGAGACATGGCTTCTTGGAATTGAACTCGGGTCATCAGGCTTGGCAGAAGTGACTGTAGTCACTGAACCAGTCACCAGCTCCTGCTTTGTGTTGTTATTTATGTATTATTTGAGACAAGGTCTCTATGTATCCCTGGCAGACCTCAAAGTCTCTATGTAGACTGATCTCTATAGAGACCAAAGTCTCTATGAGCCTTGAACTCACAGAGATCTGCCTGCCTCTGCCTCCTGAGAGCTGGAATTAAAGGTGTTCCCCCACCCCCACCCCCCACCCCAGGAACTGAAGCTACAGACAGTTGTAAGCCATCGTATGGATGCTAGGAACCAAATCCAGGTCTTCTGCAAGAGCCGTAAGTGCTCTTGATGAGCTGTCTCTTCAGCCCCTATGTTATTTTGTTCCAGATTTATTTGTTTAATGTGGATGAGTGTTTTGCCTCGTGTATGTATGTGTAACGCATGTGTGCCTGGTGCCCTGGGAGGTCAGAAGAGAGTGTCAGCTCTCCTGGGACTAGCATTACAGGTGGATGTGGGAGCTGTGAACCAAAACAGGCGTTTTGGAAGAGGAGTCCTTGTTCCTAACCACTGACTCATCTTTCCAGCCCTGTTGGGGTTTTTTGGTTGGTTGGTTTTTGGTTTGGTTTGTTTCATGCATTTAAGTGTTCTCCTGCATGTAAATCTACACACCACCTGCATGTCTGGAAGACACAGAAACCAGAGGAGGGTGTAGGATCACCTGAAATGCAGTTACAGATGTTTGTGAGCCACTGCGTCCTTTACATGAGGCAGGGGCAGGGGCAGGGGCAGGGGCAGGGGGAGGGGCAGGGGCAGGGGCAAGAGGATCTCTGTGAGTTCAAGACCAGCCTAGTCTACAGAGTGACCCTGTCTCAAATAAATGAATCAATAACAAAGCAAAACCCCAACAATGTTACTTGCTAAAAAAAAAATTTAAAGCAGGGTCAATAAGATGGTTTTTCAGGTAAAGATGCCATATAGAGCTGATACCTGAGTTTAATTCTCAAATCCCACAGTCAAAGAGAACTCACTCTTGAGGTTCATTATCTGACTTCTAACTATACTGTAGTGTACTCTCTTCCCACCACCCCCACCACACACACACTGATAATAAAAAATTTGTTTTAAAGCATTAGTGGTCAAGGATGGACTTGACATATTTTACCCTCATTTATCTAAAGCACCAGAATTGATAACATTGTTTGCTCACTAACTTCTGGTAAAGTCTATCATTCCTACATACCAGATCATGAAACTGAGGCTGAATAGGTAGAGCTGTCTGTCCAAGGCCACAGCCCTAGGAAGTGGGGATGCTGCATTTGAAACCACATCCATCAGACTCCTGAGTCTTTTTTCTCAGCTGCCCTGTGAAGCTTACAATAACATCCCCTTATTTCCAAGGCTGAGTGGAGCCACTCTCCCTTGAGGGGAAAACCCACACGAATATGCTGAACTAGATCCCCAGGACACTTCGTTCCTTCCCCTGGGCAAAGGGCAGAAACAGGCCATCACCTGATGCCTCCCTCTAGGTTCCTAACAACTACCAGAGAGCAGATTCAGAAGATGGAAGGTGAGCTTGCATGGGCCACGCTTTCTTTCCCATCAACTACATCAGAAGAGGCATTGGCTTTTGGCCATCCCACTTCTTCATGCTCGTGTCTCACCGATACTCCAAGGTTTTCCTCCTGTGCAGACCCGAGGAGTCACCATAGGGTACCAGAGCTGCCTGGAATGCTTGAAGAGAGTAGAGAAGTTTGGGATGGGGACTGGTTCTATTATGTGTTTCCTGTGTGACTTTGTGGAAGCCCACTGCTTGCTCTGATCTCCATGTCCACTGAGCATGAGGTACTTGGGCTCAGCGTTAGAGGAACCACAAAATCCCAGGCTAACAGAGCAGATACCTTGTCACTGGGACCTCATATTTTCATTTGCACGGAGGGCTATCTTGCCTTGAACTGCATGCTTTTTTTTTCTTTTGGATTTGTTTTGAGTAACCCAGGCCAACCTTCAAATCCAGATCTTCCACTTTCCCAGGGCAGGATTATAGGCATGCACTACTACACCTAATCTGCTGCCATGCTTTTTCTAAGTGGTCCACCAGTTGCTCTGTTCCTATGCAGAAGCCTCTCTCTTCCCCACAGATGAATCACGCCTTGCGATTAGTGCAGCTCCCTGCTGTCTTCCCATGGGCTAGCTTACTTCTGTATCATTGCACCAGCAGAAGCAACATCTGTTCCTTTACATCTCCCCCACCTCTACCCCTAGTCTCTCATTTCGTCCCCCCCCCCCCAAATTGCTTTGGGATAGGGTGGCCTAGAGAGATAGCTCACAGTTAAAAGCACTTGCTGTGCTTCCAAAGACCCAAGTTCCATTCCCAATGCCCATGTTGCATGGCTGATAGTGGCCTATAACTCTGGCTCCAGGGCCTCTGACACATAGCCTGGGCTTTAAGTGGGCTGATGGCCCAGGGCTTTGGACCCTGCCACCTTCCTCTATCCTTCTCTGTCCTCTGTAAGGCCACCAGTCTGATGTCTGACCCTTTCACCTCCCCGGGGCTGGGATTACAAGCATATACCACCGCTCTTGACCTAACTTTATGCTTCTTCCAAGTGGGCTCTCTCTCTCTCTCTCTCTCTCTCTCACACACACACACACACACACACACACACACACACACAAAATCATGGATACTTTTACAATCCTTTTACATTAGTGAGACTGTAGCCTAAACTGATCTTGAGTATCTTCCATCCCCCAAGTGCTGGGATTACAGGTTTGGGCTGCCACGGTCGTCGTCACTGTCAGAGTCACGGCCAGCTTCCTTCTGCCTTTTCTCACACATCTTGGAATCAGCTTGTCTATAAGCCCTGATTGGGATTTTAATTATCTTCGTGATAATTGAGACTCCCCATCCTCAGCCACAGCCTGTGACCTAGACTTTAGAGTCAGACTTGGGGGCAATCCCTACTGCGTGATTGGGGACAGTCCCTACTGTGTGGGAGGATGTGGAAATCAACGTGCAACTCTGCACCTCAGTTTCCCTCACTGCAAAGCAAGGATGCTGACAGTACTTCACTATGACCCTGAGATTGCTTACAGCAAGGTAACGGAAGCCCTCACTGTGCTTGGCACAGGAACAGGCTCAGGCAGGTGCTCTGTGAGTGAGACTTTGCAGCTAGAGTAATGACATAGCCCACAATGCTGCTGCTCTCAGCATGCTTACTAATGCCTGCTTCTTCACTGCTCTGTCAAAGAGGCTCCGGTCCATGCTCAATGTCACGAACCTGGGGATCTGATGACACATATAGAGTCTTGCCTGTAACCTCCCTCATACCGACCATAGAACTCAGAACCCGGAATGCCTTCCTTTCTGAAACTGCGAGGCAACAGGGTGCTGGTCTTGTCAGAGAAAGGCAAAGCAACAAACACCTGGGCCCTCACCCTGCTGAAAGCCCAAGGCTATTAACCTGTCACAGATGGAAGGACAGAGACAGACAAAGGAGAAGACAGACAGATGGAGGAGTCAGGCAGGCAAAGATAAACTCATGCTTTGGAAGAGACATGTGGGAGAGGTCAGAGTCCCATGGAGGTCAGCTTGTCTTTCACACTCCCTGGCGCCTCTACCCTATGCCTTTTAGACTGCTGAAGAGGTTCATTAGGGCTTGGCAGAGCTTCCCTTAGACTTCTCCGAAGAAGCATCACCTGGATTTCTAGCAAGTTCTTCCCCTCTGGCCGGTCAGAAAAGAAGCTACAAGTGGAAGCTGGAAAAGAAGTTGAGTACTCACCAGGCAGGTTGAAGGCTCTGTCCCTACTGAGCAGCAGCAGAAGCAACAGAAACCAGCGGATGCCCATGTCTGTGCTGGTGGGTGGTCCTGGGGAACGTTAGGAAGGAGCCCTGGCCCGAACAAAGGGACAGACAGTAAGACAATGCAGTCCTGGGGCTTTTAAATAGTTAGAACCAATGCTGATGGGGAGTCAGAGGAGGGGGGAGAGGCTGTTTCCCATCAGCTGCAATCAGTGGACCTCTGGGGACCACAGTTCCAACTAGTGAATATTCCCAAGGACCCTAGTTGTCAGCCTTTAACAAATAGCAGGGCAGAACTCTGAGCCACCCAGCTTCCCTGTCCCCAGCACCAGAGTTTCAGGGATATTGGTCTCCCATCTTCTAGGTTTGAGTTGATATTTGAGAAATCAGATCTTCTGCCTGTACTGTGGGATATAAAACCATGCCAGGAAGTTTGGTAAGGAAGAACAGGCCGAGACCCAGAGACTTGGTGGACACACACCTGAGACTAAGGCAACTCCCAGCTCCCTGCCTGACTCCTGCCTTGGAACATGTCCCATGCTTCTCACATAAAAGAAATAAGTCCTATGGTCATGTAGGCTCAAGACAGAGTTCTCCATGCTAATGAGGTGCTTAGATGCCCAAGGGCTTAGCCAATAAGCTTCCCTTCCAAGACATTCCTCCCTGCAAAAGTACTTAATTTCAAACACACTCTGAGAAGTGGGGTATGGTTTTATGCATCCATTTTCCTCCATGACAGTAAACTGCTTAGACCCATGGATCCACTGTAGGGAGCCATGAAGAATGCCTTTGTCTACAGAGCTGCAGCCTAATCTCTCGCAGAAGGCCTTTCTGTGCTCCCAGCCACAACCGCCACTAAGCCTGCCTCCACCAAGCTTCTCTGATGGGACAAGCTAGAGCTCTCCTCTCCCACCTGGGCTAGATACTGTCTCCAGCCCAAGGGCCTCTGCAGCTGTGCGGGATAAGTGCAGTCAAACTCCCTGTGTGCCTCCCCAAGCGGCCGTGTCCAGTGGCCTACAACCCTACATATACTGATCCAGTTTTCTCTGTGATGGTTTGATTGAGAATGGCTCCCATAGGTTCCTATATTTGTATGCTCAGTCTCCAGTTGATGGAACTGCTTGGGAAGGATTGAGAGGTGTGGCCTGTTGGAGATGTGTAACTGGGGGTGGCTTTGAGAGTTCAAAAGCCTCCACCATTCCCAGCATTCTCTCTGCCCTATGCTTGTAGAGCATAAGCTCTCAGCTACTGCTCCAGCCACAGGCCCTGAGTTCTCCCACTAGACTTCACTTGACCCACAAAATTCTCCCACTTCCTCCCAGTAAGCCTCAGAGCTGTTCTTCTCCAGAAGGCCTTTGGGGACTCACGTTTTAGCTGGCCACCCTTTGATGTCCAAGGGCTGAGCCTCCTGTGCAGCTTGGACTGTGGTGATCTTATCAGGGCTCCCCAGGGTGAGAAAGGACAGAGAATACAACCTGCTTCATCAGACAGGGGTTCCCAAGCATGAGGCCAGAAACAGCACCCTCACCCTAATTGAGGTCAGGGGTTGATCTCTATCATTAAGTCAAAATGATCTGGGGAAATAACTTCATCAGATTAGAAGGGGGGTCATCAGACTAATGGGCTATTTTTCTACCCAAACCCCAAAACAAGTTCCCACTGAGAACTCCAGGCTAGCCTCCTACTCTTCAATGTTCCTATCTCTCAGGGGCTTAGATTGTATGGTTGTCACCACATTTAGCACAGACCTGTGGGTTTGTACGTTTTGTTTTGTTAGAGATAGTGTCTCATGTAGCCCAGGCTGGTCTTCAATTGGCCACATAGCTGAATTCTTGATTCTCCCACCCCTATTTCCCAGCTGCTGGGAATAAGGTATGAACCACCATGCCCCAAGCAAGGAGGCTTTTAGGATTCAGGATCTATCTTCTCTTTTCACCATAGGCAGGGTTGTAGAACAGGTAGAGGACTAGCAGTCAGACACATTGGCTTTAACACAAAAGTTTATTTTCGGTGCACACGGTCTCACTGGCCTGGCTCTTCTCTTTATGGTGCTTGGGCCCACACAGGCCTCATCCAGCTCCGGCTGAAGCAGAGGTCAGGGATACTCATCTTTAGGCCAAAGCCTGGCCTTTCAACACTTCCACTCCCATCCAGAATCCTGACTCCTTTGGACTTGAGGCTCCCAGGCATAAGCCCTGCAGATGCTGCTGCCTTTCCAGCCCCATGGCCTCTGCTGCCCGAGTATAAGGGAGAGGGATAGGCTCCAGTCTGGGATGCAGCAACTGGCCCTGTGTGTGCAGGCCCTTCAGTTCTCATACTGCCTTCTCAGTGGCTGAATTTATGTTTGCTAACCACGTTTATGGTAGACTCATACACCTGCAAACCAAGAGATCTTTTTGTCATTCTGCTTACCTGAATGGGACAGCCTGCTCCTTCTTCCTTCTCCTGCCTCAACAGCTTCTCCATCTGGGTAACTCTAGCGTGCTTAGGACCCACTCTAACCTGGAGAGCTCAGGCATCCCCAAGACCCCGTTCCACTCCAGTCTCATGATATAGGAAGCACACACACACACACACACACACACACACACATAGACATATAAAAACACAGACACACATGTACCCACACAAAGAAACACATAGACACACACACAGAGACACAGACATATAAACACACACACACACAGAGATGTACACACACAAAAACACACAGACACAGAAACACACAGACACAGACATAAACAGACAGACAGACACACATGTACCCACACACAGAAACACACAACACACACAGACACACAGACATAACACATAGATACACAGACATACAGACACAGACACACACAGAGTCACACACAGACACAGAGACACACACAGAAGGCCTTTTGCCCAATGTGGAGCTTGATATCTGTTTCTAAGGAAGAGCTGAGCTGGCAGAAGCCACTTGTGAATAGATTTGTGTAGGTGCTGAGGGTGGGGAATAACATGGACTGGCTCCTAGGGTGGAGCCTGATGGGAGGAGACAGGGCTTCTCTGAGAGGGAAATGGTGACACTTGACCAGATGGGGTGGTGCCAGCTAAGGTGAGTGGGAATTTTAATGGGTCTATAGGAAAAGGAAGGAAACCTTAGCTATGTGCCCGTAGGCTATTGGTGTGAGGGGGAGGGGGAGAGGGTTGATTAGGAACATGTACCTTTGCCCTGCTGGCCAGCGCAGAGAGCAAGTCTTGCTTGTTAGCCACCTCACGCATGTCTGTGGAGGACTCGCTTTGGAAGGTTATGCTTTTGGAGGTATGCTTGTGCATTATTATGTCTTCATGCTCCTTGTTGTCTCGGATGGAGCACACCTCCTTCATGATCCTGGGGGAGAAGAGATGCCATGATTGGTGGTGAAGCCTCTACATCTCTTCCTTGGTGTACACCCTCTATCCCCTCCCTGCTAACCACTTCTATTGGCCTTTGAAACATCTCTCAGGGAGACCCAGGCCGTGTTGGCCCCTCCTGGCAGACAAGAACAACCCAAAGGTCAGGATGCCAGCTCCTGAGCTGGGAAGCATGAACCCTGGGCATGCTACTTTGCAAATGAGCTTGAGGCCAGGCCCAGCTCAGACTCCCCAGGACCCTCCCTACTTGTTGAGCTCCTCTCGGATTTCTTTGTATTCCAGCAAGTTCTCCTGTATTGCTTCAAGCACTAAGCAGAAGTTATCACAGGTCTTTTCCGTGAGGTTACACAGGGGGCCCCCAACCAGTGGTTCCTTGGGGGCAGTGGAAATCTCCTTGCGGGCCTCTGTACAATGCACCAGTGGCAGCTCGTCGGTCCAGTCCTCTTCCTCTGTGTCTGCCTGGGGACAGTGGATGGAGGGGGACAGACAGCTCAGGGTCATGGGCCTTCAGGGAGGATGCGTCTCTTAGGACATGCCGCCTTTAGCTTTATTTGGTATTATAAAATTTTTATCTGTGCATACTAAGGATGGGACCCAGGACCTCCAGCAAACTAGGCAAACAGTCTGATACTAGGCCCAGTCCTTAGCTCCAGTCAATCTTAGCCTCTATAGCTTGTTGTGGTAACTCAATTTCAAGCACACAAGCCTCTCTCTGGAAAATCTTACTCCATCAAACCTCTAAAGCCCTATCTCCTCTGAAGTGATGGTGGTCATGGCCCTCTGACATTTCCAAATTCCTCTACCGTATAGAAATTCTGCCAAGTGAATCCTGGGTAGCTAACATTTATCAAGATCTTTCTTTCCTTCCTTCCTTCCTCCTTTCTTTCTTTCTTTTTCTTTTTTTCTTTTTTCTTTTCTTTTTTTTTTTTTTTCTGAGACAGGGTTCCTCTGTGTAGCCCTGGCTGTCCTGGAACTCACTCTGTAGACCAGGCTGGCCTCGAACTCAGAAATCCGCCTGCCTCTGCCTCCCGAGTGCTGGGATTAAAGGCATGAGCCACCACTGCCTGGCCCTTCCTCCTTTCTTTCTGCCTTCCTTTCTTTCTTCTTTCTTTCTTCTTTCTTTCTTTCTTTCTTTCTTTCTTTCAAGACAAAGATTCTCTGTAACTCTGGCTAGAACTCACTCTGTAGACCAAGCTGATCTCAAATTAAGAGATCCACCTACCTCTGCAGGAATTAAAGGTGTGCGCCACCACACCCAGCAAGTATTTACTTTTTTTTAATGTGTATGAATGTCTTGCCTGCTGCGTCTATGTAAGTAAAGGCACCATGTAATGCCTATGGAGAGTAGAAGGCAGCTAGGGATCCCTGGAACTAGAGTTACAAACAATTGTGAGTAGCCATGTGAGACTGGAACCCAGAACCTCAGCAAGAGCAGCAAGTGCTCTTAACCACTGAGCCACCTACCTCTCCAGTGCACTTGTTGGGTTGTTTGAGATTCTCATGAGTGTGTTGGCAAGCGAGGCTTATTACCATTCTCATTAGAGAGGAATTTCAGATGCAGTTGGATAAATGATCCTAACGCCACCCCATGCTCAACTTAAATTATAGCACATCAAGCTTCCAAGAGCCTCAGTCACAGAGTGGACATTACAAATGTGGGGACTTGCCTCCAGGTCTTGGACTTAGGGTACACACTCTCCTCCCCCCTGTTCTTCCCATCTCCTACACCTCACTAAAAGTTTCTTATTTTGAGACAGGGTTTCTCTGAAACAGTCTTGGCTGTCCTGGAACTCCCCTTTGGAGACCCAGGCTGGCCTCAAACTCACAGAGATCCAACTGCCTAGACCTAAAACACTGGGATTAAAGGTGTGTACCACCACACCCAGTTCACCTCATCAAAAGTTATGTGCAGATGCCCCTCCTCTTCGCTGGTCTTCATCATTTGTTCCAGATTTGTGGTCACCACGACGACGAACAAGTTGAGACCGATGAAGGCACCAAGGGTGATGAAGACAGCGAAGTAGATGGCGCCTCCAATCTCCATTGCGTACTCTCTATCTTCCACCCTGGGAACGGCGGTCAGGGATCTATCACTTCCCGCCCCTTTATGCCTCAGAGAATTAGGGCCAGCTCTTAAACCAGCCATCAGCACTCTTGTGTGTGTCAAGAGAAGCTACAATTATACAAGTCACAGCCATACTTATGTCCACTGTCAAAGAAGCACTCTATGCCCAGCTGCATTACAGAAGAGTCCAACAGAGCTTTCTAGACTGATCCTCATGCCACCCTATGACGTAGTGGTACCGTATTGCGCTATCCCATTAAACAGAGGATCAGATAAGTAATAAAGCCCAGCTCTCAGGAAGTAGAGGTAGGAGAGTAGAAGTTCAAAGCTAGTCTGGGCACCTGAGCTTCTGTCTCAAAACAAACCAAGCCAAAGACTGGAAATAAAACTTGTTTGGTCCAGTGTTTGCCTAGTATGCATGAAGCCCCTGCACAGTATAAGCCAGCGGGATCGAATGTCTGTAAGCTTAGCATTTGGGAAATGAGAGGAGAAAGAGCCGGATTCAGGGCTATCCTGGGCTATGCTAGACTCCCTTTACAAACAAAACAGATAAAACAAACCCCTCCAACTTTAAAAAGCTAGAAGCTGGAGCCCAGTAGTAGAAGGCTTGCCTAGCATGCTTATGGGCCAGAACCCTAAGATAAACAAATACCTAAATAAATAAATAAGCTGGCCTTGGTGGCCCATGTGTGTAACCTCAGCATTTAAGAGACAGAGGCAGGAACAGGGCCAGTGCAAGGGAAAAGACTCAAAAATCCAATGCAGCTTCACTGTGAAGTCCACATAGACCTGGCTGGCCTCAGAGATCATATTGCCTCCTCCTCTCCAATGCTGGAATTAAAGGCAAACACCACCAAGCAGTCATACTCTGGGCATTAGTGCCCCACCTTTTGTTGGTGGTGGTTTTGGTTTGGCAATATTTGTGTGTGTGTATGTGTTTGCTTGTTTGTTTTAGACAAGATCTTACCATGTAACTCTGGTTAGCCTGAAACGGGCTATATAGACCAGGCTGGCCAAGTTCTTTCAGAGATCCTCTTGCCTCTGCCTCCTGAGTGCTGGGACTAAGGTTGTGTGCCACTGTGCCAGCTTTTTTGTTTATGTTTTTAGACTGGTACTCATGTTAGCCCAGGCTGGCCTCAGACTGTACAATATAGGTGAATGCCACCAATATTGCTATGTTCAGTTCTGGGGATTGAACTCAAACTAGGCAAATACTCTACCCACTAAGCTCTATTCCAGCGTATCTCTCCTCCCACCCCTCCCTCTTTCTTCTTTGTTGAAGCAAGTCTTGTTAATTATAGCCAACGATGAACTTGACCTCAAGATTTCCCTGTCTCTGCTTCCTGAATGCTTGTAATTCATGACTGCAGAAACCCAGCTTGGCTTTTACGTCATAGTGGGGAGTGGGACGGATTGGGACTGGACTTGGACTTGACAGAAAAGAAGCAAAGAATACGACAGAAAAATGACTTTGGAGAGCAGGTCTGAGCATGAGCAGATTAAACTCAAACTTCCCAGGAGTCTAGGTGGTTTGCATGTCATGTTTGGTGCAAGCTGGTGACCACCTAGTAACCTCAGGCACAACCACAGATCTGCTCCTGGCCAGAGATTGAGCCACACCGCTATACCGCATAGCTGAAGTCTCCATGAACAGGGTCAGGTGGCCCTGTGAGTGAGTGAAGCTTCTAAGGCAGTAAGGTTCAAATACCACAAAGCCAAAGGTCCTGCCCCATGATTTCCTTGGTTATTTACTTCCTGTAAGGCCAGCTTCATGGAAGTCCCAGGAGCCCCCTCTCATTTCCCAGGAGTCCCCTCTCATTGTTTCCCCTTGCAGGAACTCCAGCCCTGCCTTAGCCAAGAGGAGACAAAGCCCAAGAGAGCCCCAGTGAGCTGTACTCACTGGAAGTCAGAGTAGATGTCCAGCCAGCCATCCTGGGTGATGCAGATGAAGAGTGTGTACAGGGCAACCCCCATGTTCTGGAAATGCTTGGGCACAAATGCACCAAAGAGCGTGACCCCAAACACAGAGAATACCTGTCAGAGAGACCAGAACCCACCCTAATCTCACTTAACGGCCTTGGAGCTTGGCAAGACATGCAAATGGATGCAAACAAATACTGCCAAGGATTCAAACCCAAGTTGTTTGCCTCTCTGGGCACCCGTCCCTCCCCACTGCCCTACAGGCTATATTCAGGGAAAGAGACAGGCTAGGGTCTGGGAGACGCTTACCAGCATGAAGAAGAGGATGAGGGCCATGACATTGGCCAAGTCTGGCATCGACTGCAGGATGACCTTGATGATTCTGGCCAGGGGCTCCACGGCCATGCACACATGTACCAGCCGAAGCACCCTGTGGGAAGTGCCTCTCAGGGATGCCTCTTGACCCTTCCCAGACCCCTCCTACCAACGTAAAGGTTCCTCTTCTCCTTCTTGGGAGCCAGGTTACCTTCAGGACTCCCACCTCACCTGAGAGGGTAGGTGATGGAGATCATGTCAAGTTGTTTTATGAAGAACCCCATAAACAAGGTAAGGACAATTGCAAAGTTGAGGATATTCCAGCCATCCTGAATGGGGGAGCAGCCTGTGAGAATCTCTCAAGCCCAGACCGTGTGAGCATCCCATCGTCCGACCACAGCCCAAGCATGGGAGATTCAACACTCCTCTAAGATCAAAGCTAGACAAGCTGTCATCTTGTGGCTGTCACCCCATTGTTGTCCCAACACGCTGCAAACACACAGAATCACAGTTCTACACCTATGTCAACATCCATTCTCAGATACTCACAGTGAACACACACACACACACACACACACACAAAGCTAGCCCTTTAGCCAGTGACTTGACCTAACTCCCGGATGCTCCTGCCTTAGTGTGATGTGTAACATAGACTATAGCTAATACAATTAAAGTAGAGAAACCTGGTGGTTACGCTTTAACTGCAGTTCTCAGGGGGCAGAAGCAGTTAGATCTCTGAGTTTGAGGCCAGCTTACTCTACAGAGGGAGTTCCAGGCCAGGCAGTGTTATTACACAGTGAGACCGTCTCTAAATAAATAAAGAAGAAGTTGAAAACAACTAACAGGGCCAGCAGTGAGAGATTGATAGAAGAATTGATTGTACATCTATCATGCACTAATATTAGAGACAGATTTCTAGAACTCCCATAAGTATCAGCAACTTAAGGCAAAGCGCCGTTTACCAAAGGCTCCTGTCAGAAAAAGAAGCACTAAAAATACATGCCTATTTGCCTAGGATTATAACTGAGCCACTGAGCAGGTAAACAGGGGCCATAAGAAGATTATCTAAAGAGGTGACTGAAGACAACAGGTTAAGGGGTTGGAGTGGACCCAGGACTCCACATCCTTTTCAAGAAAGTTTTGGCCACCGTGTGTCTGAAGACAATGTTAAAAACCAACCAACCAACCAACCCACCCTATATTTTAATGGAGGAGGGCCTTAAATTTGGGAGGCAATCCAATAAATACAAGTCTGTTTCACGACTGAGGTCTGTGCCACACAACACACACACAGGGGACACAGATCTGCCCCTCTGTGGAATCAAGACCTATAACCCCAGCCACTGAGGTGGGGGTTGGGGCAATGAATTGGGTAAGGGTTCTTTGGAAAGTCAGTTGTGTCAGATGGTGTTTTGCTGGGGCAAACACATGAAGGAGTGTTTCACTGAAACAGACACAGGTGAGAGGATGCTCTGCTAAAGCAAGCACAGGAAAGGAGGCTTAAAACTTCCGGTGGTGGGCAGAGGTTTCTTGCTGCTTCCGGAGACTCGGACCAATTGGCAGAGTAATGTCAGCTAAGACCGACTCACTTCTGGCTGAGGCAAGACACATGGTGAGGCAAGACCCGTGGAGGACATGTGATGTTTGGAACAGTATAAAAGGACCCCACCGGACAGTGACAGAGGCTGAGCATGGCTTGCTTATCGAGCTAGCTTTTTGTAGGTCTCCTGTCTTCACTGATCTTTGCTTCGCTGAGATCTTCTCTTGGTGTCCCTGCTGGTCCAAATCCTTCCTGCTGACTCACGCTAAGGCCTGGCTGTTCCTGCTAGGTCATGCCACCGCTGCTTCGGTCCCCACACTACTGAACTGGACTGCTGATACAGTCATGAAGTGTTTGTGTGTGTATCGAGCTGTCGATTCAGACCTGTGAACTGACCTGCTGATTCCCTGACAATGCAGATGGGATCTGCTCCAAAGAACCTTTCTAAACAGGTCCACTTCCCCTGTATCTTTTCTCTTCCACTACCTCTGGTGAGTGGTGGGCTAGAAGGGAGGTTAAAGCGTTTAACCCTGTCTTGGGTTTTTTTTTGTTTTGTTTTGTTTTGTTTTTAAAAAAAAGAGGGCCAGAGTGTAACTTGGTGGATGAATAAATAAGCCTACTGTGGAGTTGGAATGAGAATGGCTCCCGTAGGCTGATATACTTGAATGCTTGGTCACTAGGGAGTAGAACTATTGGGAAGGACTGGGAGGTGTGTGGCCTTCCTGGAGTAGATTTGGCTTTGTTGGAGGAGATGTGTCACTGAAAGTGGGCTTTAACATTTTAAAAGCCCGTGACAGGCTGGCTTGGGAAATGTGAAACTTACATGAAAACTCAAACTGAAGTGTTCACAAAGTGAAAGTCTGTCTTCTGGAGACAGTGCCCTATTACTTAGGTCAGGCAGGCCTTGAACTCATGACCCTTCTACCTCAGCCTCCTGACTAGTGGAATTGTAAGCACGCATTACTGTGCTTGGCACAAGTGAAGTCTTACTGGACTAGAGCCAATCCCTATAGTAGTACTAGTTAGTTGGAGATCAGGAGTTTGGGGTCAGCCTGGACAACACAGTAAGACTCTCAAATAAACAAATGAACAAACACTTTATCAACACACGGGGGTGGGGGCTTTTCTGGAATATAGCCACTCCCACCCATCCATGTTCTGGCTGGCGAGGCTTTGTGCTGCCTGACAGAGGTGAATTGTTGCAATAGGGACTAGAACCCATTAAGTTTAAAATACAAATCACCTCGTTACAGAAGACGTGTATGGAGTACTGATCCAGAACCATGTAAATGAAGGTAGATACTCTTGATCCCTCAACTCCATTTCCCATATACAGAAATCTGAGTTTGGGTAAGTAGAGAGAGCTAGGAAGTCAGGAGCAGGGGTAGGAACACATGGAGGGGCCATTTCCTGAACAACTCCTATCCTGCTACACATACACACACACACACACACACACACATTCATTCACTCACTGATACACCCTCTCTCTCCATACAAACCTTTTACTTTGCAGGCCAAAGGCTTGATGTAGTGCAGACAGCAACGGAGGGATAAGGTAAGGGCAATGCCAGAGATTCCCAGAGCTCACCTTCCAGAAAATCCAGAATCCATTAAGCCATCCAAGGAGAACCTCGCAGATAAGGATCGTCAACACAATGTCATCTATGGTTGAGAATAACTCATAATGTTTCTACATGGAAAACAGAAAAGGAGGTGAGGTGTCAGTGAGCAGGACTCATGCCAGGCTGGAGAGGGGTGTGTGTGTATGTGTGTGTGTGTGTGTGTGTGTGTGTGTGTGTGTGTAGGGGGTGACAGTACCCTGGCTCCTCTTCCTCCTCAATATCTCTATGGTTTCCTTTAGGGGATACTTTCTGCACAAAAGCCAAGCAGTACCAAGACTGTGTCATGTGACTCAGTCGCATCTCACAGACAGAGAATTAGGAGCCTAGGTGCACATAGCCGGCTGGCTTTCACCCCTAACCTCTAGAGCAGACTATCTGGGCAAGGAAGGTGTAAACAGCGTTAAGCAGACTGAGACTTAAAGAAAAAGCATGACCCCCAGGAGCTGCAGGACCCCAAATTCCAGGGACCTTCTCTGCCAGTCTGATCCCTAACAACCCCTCCTGATTCCAGTATCTCAAGTTCTCTGGGTCAGGTCTGAGGTGTCCTCCGTATTGTAGATCCAGGACATGTACCTTGGGTGCGTCATTCGGTGGATGGCTAGTTAGGGTCTGGCCCAAGCCGAATTTATTCCTGCCCAACCTAAATCTTGATCTTTCTGCTTTCTCATAGCTGTGACCTACCTCCACAAACAACTCCCAGTCCACAGAGTTAATCCCAGCAAACCAGTCACCCCCCTCCCCACTATTTCTATACCCCAGCAGCCACGAGATTCCCTGCCCCTCATGTGGGCCTCTTGCTGTTCGCACTATTGTAGGACCCACAGGCTTCTAGGGACTGACCTTCACAGTCACAAACTCAACAGTAGAGTTTTAGGTTTTATTGTATGTTTTTCCTGTTTTATTATATTGTCTGAGACAATCTCTTGTAGCTCAGGCTGGCCTCAAAACTACATAGCCAAGGATGACCTTGAATTTCTGATTTACCAACTGAACTACATTCTTAGCCCCAGTTCTGACAGTTTTGACTGAGACCCATAATGAGAGATGTCTTTTTTTTACATTTTACAAAATGATCTTCAGGGACTGGCAGGATGGCTCAGTGGCCAGAGGTTCGTGCCAACGTGCCTGACACCAACATGCCTGACACCAACATGGCTGACACCAACATGGCTGACACCAACATGGCTGACACCAACATGGCTGACACCAACATGCCTGACACCAACATGCCTGACACCCTTAGTTGAATCTTACAGTGGAAGGAGAGAGCCAACTCCTCCTACAAGTTATCCTTTGACGTCCATATTCTTGTCATGGTACACACACACACACACACACACACACACACACACACACACACACGGCGGAGGGGTGGGGTGGTGGTGAATGGAATGTTGCTTCCATCCCTCCCTCTTTGTCTCCCCGTCTTCTCCCTGATCCCCGAAGCTCCATTTCACTCTCAGATGCTGGCATCTGCAGTCTGAGTTCATTTCATAACCTAACAGTGACTTGTGCATGGACCTCCATTGTCCTCACTGTGTACACTACATAAGAGAGTTGCTGCCTCCCTGAGAACCGGTTCTGAGGGAGGTCAAGGGCACTAACTCCGGGGATTACCCGTAGTCTTTACCAAGCTTGCTCCTCAGCAGGGCCAGCCCTATTGACTGCTCCCTTTGCTGCGACTCTCCTGAGCTCAATTTTGCCATTGGTCACACCTCAGTCACCTTTCCATTTCCTCCATTCCCTCCTCTTATTGGGAACCTGTCTTGGCCCTCTCCTGCCCTCACACTCTGAATGCCATCGCCACTCAGCCTTGCCCCCAGCCCGACATCGGCAGCTCTCAAGTGTCCATCCCCAGCCCTGTGCACCCAGCCTTTTGCTCCTCTTGAGCTGTCCCCATGAGCGCCAGCTCTGCACTGATGCCCAGGTCACAAACTCAACCTGCTGCAGTTCCTTTATCTACCTGCACAGAATGACGATATGTGATAACACAAGGTGGCACTAGTAAAGGCTCACTGAATTTAACCAGCAATGTAATTCATCAGAGAAGCCCATGGCGTTGGGGTCATAGGCCGGTGCTATAATGCTAGCCTAGCATGCACAAGGCCCTGGGCTCAGTCCAAGTGCCGTGAAGAAGAGGAGGCAGAGAGCCCATGGTTATGATGCTCTTCTCACCTACTGCCATCATCCTGGTCCAGGTCACAGAATCTATCCCCTGGGTGTCTCTAACCTATCTTGGTTCATCTTCTTTAATCTTTGGCCCTCTTCATTGCATGGTCCACATGCTGTGGTAACCTGTGTCTTTCACCAGATTCTTTTCTTTTAAAAAGTGTGTGGTTTGTATGCACACCACACACATTCGGATGCCCTTGGAGACCAAAAGAGGCCTAGACCTTGTGTTATAGGCAATTGTAAGCTGCTTAATGTATGTTCTAGAAACCAAGAGCTGTAAGTGCTCTAACCACTAAGCCATCTCTCCAGCCCCAGCCAGTACATTTTCTAAAACTCAGTTCAATTCAATTCTAAATTTCATTTCACTTCAATGCTGCTTAAACCTTTTCCTGGATACAAACTTATGTCCCTTGACATAAAGACCATATGTGACCTGGCCACTGACCACCTTTCTGAGCTCATCTGGCACCACCACCCCAGACATACTGGATTTAAACAGCATATGTGTATACTACAACTCAGGAGAAATTAAAACTGCCAGGTGTGGTGACTCACACCTGGATTCCCAGAACTTAGGAGGAAGCTGTAGGCTTTCTAATCTGTCCTCAGATTATTCATATATACACATATATGAAGGCATCTTGGGGTATATGGAGCTCTGTCTAAAGAACAAATGAAAAAACAAACAAAAATCCATCGTGTATGGTAGCATATATCTGTAATCCCAGCACTCGGGTGCTTGAGACAGGAGAGTCATAAATTGGAGACCAAGCTGGGCCACATCATAAGATCCTGTCTTAAACCAAGGAGATAATAAATAAATAAAAACTAAAACAAAACAAGAAATCTATCAAGTGTTATCATGCACATGTATAATGTCAGCATTTGCACAGATAAAGTAGTTTTGAGTTTGAGGGTAGCCTGGGAGACATAGAAAGTTTGAAGCAAGCCTGGGCTCTCAAGCTGGAAATGCACAGGATGAATTCCCTCATGTTTCTTTTCTCTCTCCTCTTCCTCTCTGTGTCCCTGTGTGTGTGTGTCTGTGTGTGTCCCTGTGTGTGTGTGTCCCTGTGTGTGTGTGTCCCTGTGTGTGTCTGTTCCTGTGTGTGTGCCTGTGTGTGTGGCTGTGTATGTGTCCCTGTGTGTGTGTGCCTGTGTGCCTGTGTGTGTGCCTGTGTATGTGCTTGTGTATGTGCCTGTGTGTGTATCCCTGTATGTATGCCTGTGTGTGCCTGTGT
>JADRCH010000293.1:1721533-1804024 GCA_019843965.1 Rhynchomys soricoides
TGTGTGCCTGTGTCCCTGTGTGTGTGCCTGAATGTGTGCCTGTGTGTCCCTGTGTGTGTGCCTGTGTGTTCCTGTGTGTGTACCTGTGTGTGTGCCTCTGGGCATCCCTCTGTGTGTGTGCCTGTGTATATATGTACCTGTGTGTGTGTGTGCCTGTGTGTGCCTGCATGTTTGTGTGCACACCTGTATGTGTGCCTGCATGTTTGTGTGCTCACCTGTATGTGTGCCTGCCTGTGTGTGTGCCTGTTTGTATGTGTGCCTGTGTGTCCCTGTGTATATGTACCTGTGTATGTATCCCTGTGTGTGTATCTGTGACTGTGAGCATCTCTGTGTATCTCCCTGTGTGTGTATGTGCCTATGTGTGTCCCTGTGTGTGTCCTCCTGTATGTGTATCTGCTTGTGTGTGTATGTGCCTGAATGTGTGCACACACCTGTGTGCTTGTGTGTATGTGGATGCACACCTTCCTCAGTGTGTATGTGGCAATCAGAGAACAATGTAAGAACTGGTCTCTGCTCACTTTGAGGCAGGGTCTTGTCTTGCTGTTTGCCACCCTGATGAATACTCCAGGCTAGCTAGCCTAAGTTTCTTGGAAATTCTGCTGTCCCCACTTCCCATGTCTCCACAGGAAAGCTGGGATTACAGACATATACTGAACCATGGCTTCCAGCTTTTATTTTGATTCTGGGGATCCATACTGGGTTCTCTGGAAGAGCAGCAAGCATTCTTAGCCCCTGAGCCATCTCTCCAGCCCAAGGAGTCTTTCTCAACTTAAAGACCCCATGCAAGGCCAACAATGACACACTTTACTGACTTTAAAATAATCTCAGGAGCCTAGCATGGAACCTGCTGGACAGACAAGAGATCCATCTGCCTCTGCCTCTCTGCCTCTGCCACTGCCTCCACCTCCACTTCTCTAGCATCGGGATCATAGGTTTGCTGTACCAGGTCTGGGTGGGGAGCAGGCTTTTGAAGAACAATTCAACCACCACACACAAAGAGCCATGGCCTGAGAGGAAAGCATCTTGTCCCAGGTCAGAGCCAGCGGGGTAGAGATCAGGCCAGTATCCCACCTGACCGAGATAAGCGTTGGTGCGGAGGGCAATGGTAATGGCATTGGTCACCAGCAGCAAGGCTAGCAGCAGCTGGAAGGCTGGATGGCGAAGCAACTGCTTGACATACATTTGAGTGATGAACTCCTGCATATCCCAGGCATCCTGGAAGGAGACAGAAGACCTTTCTTCAAGCAGGTGTCACTATGGGTGGTCTCTACCAGGATTGTTTTACTCCTTTGCCCCTTCCTGGTGAACAGGTGTACCGGGGGTCTGCCCTAGAGGGTGATCTCTGAGTTCATGGAATACTGCTTTCTGATAGTCGTCACAACCTAAATGGTCATCAAAAAGAGGATCACTCCTGGGGACCCTTGGGAGCTTGGGGGTCTCTGCTGATGAGTGGCTATCACATTATAGGGGTTTCTATGAAGAATCACCCCAAGGGGCACTATCTCCCAAGGAAGAGCCTCAGGGAGAGCATTTAAAGGTCGGAGAGCTGCAGAAGGGACCCAGGGAGTGACAGTCACCCTGCCTGTCCCTACCTCCCTCCTCTCCGTACCTTTCTTTCCATAACGTCCCTGCGGTTGATGAGCACCTGCTCATCATGCCGACCCAGGAGCTCATAGGCTTTCTTCTGCAGAGGAGAGGAGAGGAGCAGACTTTCAGTGTGGTCACTGTGCCCACCCAACCTAGGATGCTAGCTCGGTGGCAGTGCCAGGAAGAGGCTCCCTACCTTAGGCTTCTTAGATTGGACATCGAGGGTCTCTACCCGCTGCCACCACTTCTGTTTTTCAGACATCCTTACTCTGTCCCCTTCTCTTCAGAGACTGCCTCTTTGCTGTGGGCAGTCTGTCTCCCCCTTGTGGTGAGATCACAGAGGCTGCTGTTACCTATAACCTGTGTTCCACCCAGACATTCTAAGCAGATAAAAAAAAAGAAAGAAAGAAAAGAAAGAAAGAAAGAAAGAAAGAAAGAAAGAAAGAAAGAAAAAGCGCCTCCCATGAGGAACCTCAGGATAGGGTCAGAAGTTAGAGGCTGGTAGGAATAGATCTGGTCTCCCATACCATCCAAATACAGTAAACAAAGGTCCCCTTTCTGGATCCAGTTACTAGAGGTGGGGCTAAGTAAAGGGGAAGACAAAAGAGATGCTTTTGTCTCCAGCTCCATGTCCCACTGATGCCAACCTGGCCTTTCAGAAAAAAAGAGTTTCCTTATCTACTAAGTGGACGTTGCCCCCTGGGGCTAGGACAGGGGAGCAGGTCTGACCTCTAAGGTCTAAGGAGAGACAGCCAGCCAGATGCATGACCACAGAGCTTGGTATCCTGGCACCGGGAGGGGCCTTGAGTGTATAACTCAGGGTAATGGGCTACACAGAGAGCTTGTCACCCACCCTATGATGGAGAAAGCATTCACTCTAGCCTGGCATCTTTTTACCCCTGTGTGTGTTGGTGGGGCAGGGGTGGAGTGGGGGTGGTGGCTGAAGAAGGCACAGATTCCCAATTCTAAAGCAAAGACACATGGGTTCACTTCAGAGAAATCAACTTTATTTGGTGGAAAAGTGTCCCTCATATAAAATAAACACCTATCTAGATCTGGTCTGGGAAACCTTAATGAATGATCCAGGGAGACAGGTACATCCCAGATCTAAGGATGGGTTGTGGGATTTCTACCTCACAGAGAGGAGGGGAGATTTCCTTTCACTCTAGGGGATACATGAGCAGAAAGTGCAGAGCCCAGGATAAAAGGACCAGTTTGGGGGTAAAGCTGAGGCTAACGCTCCTCTCTCACAGTCCCCTTGGATATGTCTTAAACACGTCAGAGATGGGAAACAAAGTAGTCCTCAGCAAGGGTCAGAGGCCAGGAGGTTGGAGGCTGTTCTCTGGGGTCAAGGGAAAAAGCTGGTAGGGCTCTTCAGGGTCAGAGGGTAGGGGTTGTGGGGACTGACTTGTGGAGTCAGGGTTTGGGTCTGGGGAGCTGCTCTGGGCCCACATCCCTCCCCAGGTCCTCAGGCCCTCTGAGTATAGCTCCAGGTTCTGTTCCTTCCACTGACGGAACTTAGCTCCTGTGAGTTCAGGGTCACCCAGCACTTCCTCCAGGGCCTGCAGCTCCTGCAGCTTTGCCTGAGGTAAAAGTAAGGGAGCAAAGATCCACGGTCACCCAGGGAGGACCAGAACCCAGAAGTAGCTCTAAGTCCTGCGCCCACCACCAGGATTCCCTGGCCCAAGAATCTGGGTGAATATATAGTCTCTGTACATGGAACCTTCTAGAACTTGCCTCAGAACACAGTGGAACCTTGAATCATGTATGGAGCCCAGGATTGGGCCCCAGAAAATCCAGGACTTGGAGCCTTCAGTCTATAGTCCAGAGGTTACAGTAGAGCTGGGAACCAGACACCACCAGGGCCTGAAGCCCAGAGCCTTATCCTAGCAGGTGCCCAGTATGCCCAGCTGACCTTGAGTGTGCCCAGTGTGCTCAGCTCACCTTGAGTGTGCTCTGTAGTGCCCGGACACGGTGCACACGCTCATTGAGATGAGGGTCACGGTTGCGCCTCATGAAAGAACTCCGCCACTGTTCATGGGTCAGGGGCTGTGGCTGGCCCAGGAGGGACAACCCCCCTTGCCTCAGACCCTGAACCATTCCTTCCAGGGCTCTGTCACTGCTGTCTGTGGAATCAGGATGCAGGATGAGTACACCAGAATATACTCAGGACAGCCCCGAAGCCTAGTTCCCTGCTCCCAGGACAGCACCTGGTGAAGAGCCAAAGGAGGTCCTCGGACTTTGCAGGGGTAAAGCCACGGGTGACATGTCACTCCAAGCTTGAGCTGGGCCAGGCTGTGTCAAGGCAGGAGAAGGAGGATTAGCCTGAGCCCCCACAACCTGCCATCCAGCCCCTACCTCCAACTCTGAAGTGAGATTCTACTCACAGAAGCTGAGCGGGACCCAGCCTCCTCATCAGGGTCTTCTGCTTCTGTCTCACTGTAGCAATCTAGGGTGGGGGGTTGGAGACCCACAGACTGGGTTTGGAGAGCCACGGAGTGGGCCAGGGGATTTGAGTTCCGGCACCTGGCCTGGGGAATGGCAGGGACTCCGTGGTGCCTGGGCTCCTTCTCCCACTCTGTTGATACACTCACCTTCCTCTCTGGCAGAGGGGACCCGGCCTGGAGCCTGGTACTTGGAAATGCAGGTAATGAGGTGCCGCACCCACCTGCAGGGGAACATGTGGGTCGTGGGCTTTCCATTTGCTTCGGTCTACATAGATCTGAGCTTTTCAACCATTACCTACATCTAATTTTGTTTTCCCTGAACTGTTTGTCTGATCCTGGAGCCCAAACATAAGAAAACGTTCTGCATTAAGTTAGATTTTCCACTTCCTTTCCTGTTTCCTTGAGACAGCGTCTTACCACATTGCTCTGGTTGGCCTGAAACTCACCATATGGCCCAGGCTGGCCTGATACTTGCAATCCTCTTGCCTCAGCCTTGTAAGTGCTGGAATTTGAGGGTAAGGGTCTGAGCCCCGGTCTCCTGAGCTCAGCTCAGCTCCTAAGCACTTGGTAGTTGGGGACTGCACAGGAGCAGGGACAAGGAAGTGGCACTCACATGCTCAGATCGGACAGGGTCTCCGCGGCAAAGATGAAGGGCTTGTACACATCATGGGTCAGCTGGAACACACTGCCAGGGGGCAGAAAGAAGTCACAGCTCATCCTGGCGTTCCCGTCCAGAATCCAGAGAGAGGCTGGATGGGGAATCCCAGCCATCTGCCACATGTCCAGGCCCCCTTCCCCCTCCTTCTCCCCTTTTCTTCCAATCCCATCTCATTCCAAGACTTAACTATTTTTTCTTCTGGTCATGTCCACTCTCCAGGCTGTAGTTGGAGATATTGATAAGCCCTTCAGCCTTTTCATCCTGGGGGTTCACAGCACGAGGGTCAGCAGGGAGCCCTGGGCTCTCAAGACTCAGCCAGTTCCCTAGTTACCCTTCTGGGTTTCTGGAGCTCAGGGTTGAAGGTGTGGTCAAGGGGTACTTCTAGGCACGGAAGGGGAGCAAAGGTATCCAGAAAAACAGCCAAAGGGGAGGGGCCCTGCTCAGAAACGCCCTTTAACTGCTTCGGCTCAAAAATCCTTTCCCCTTCCTGGTTCACCTTTCCCCTTCCATCTGACAACTCGGCTTTTCAAAGAAGCTTCTAGGGTCCTTGGACTAGAACGTGGGGTCGCTGGGGATTTCCTTTATCCTAGCACATAGCCCATTGTCCTCAAGAATGTATTCAGCCCCCCCCACCCCACACCCGTGGACCTCTAAGATGCAAAGGATCAGGGACTATCCGAATCTTCCTGTGGCCTTCAATGCTCTACCTCAGAGCTAGGTCCAGCAGGATCCATGTCTATTGAGTGAATGAATGATTGAAATGATCTATCACTAGGATGGATAAAATATCGGGAGAGAAAGAAGAGGCAGGAAGCCGGGCAGTGGTGGCATATGCCTTTAATCCCAGAACTTGGGAGGCAGAGACAGGTGGATTTCTGAGTTTGAGGCCAGCCTGGTCTACAGAGTGAGTTCCAGGACAGCCAGGGCTACACAGAGAAACCCTGTCTCGAAAAACCAAAAAAAAAAAAAAAAAAGTTTCACATTTATTTATTTTTGGGGGGTTGGAGGGTGCCTTTCCATGCATGCCAGAAGATACATGGAGATCACAGGACAGCTTGTCAGACCATATGGATTGTGGGTATCATACCTGAGTCATCAGGCTTAATGACAGGCACCTGTACCCACGAAGCCAGCTCACAGGGCTTTGTTTTCTGAAATGTGAGTCTCTCACACTATAGTCTGGGCTGGCCTGAAATGTGCTATGTAGCCCAGACTGATGCATGTCTGTGCACCACTTGAGTGCCCCCAGAAGTCAGAAGAGGGTACTGGATCCCCTGGAACTGGAGCTACAGTTGTGAGCTACCATGTGGGCGCTGGGAACCAAACATCAGACCTCCACAAGAGTTACAAGTGCTTTTTAACTTCTGAGCCACTTTTCCAGTCCCCCGAGAACACTCTTTTATACGTGTATAAATTCATTTCTCTACCAAGAGCCACCCCCACTTTACAAGCAGGAAGATTGGGAAAATATGGGACTTCCCTGGGTAGCGGGTAAGAATGGTGACCCTCAGATTCCCTTGTAACCTACGCAAGTGTGTATGGGGGTCTCACCTGGGGTTGGCGGTACCAGTATAAGGTGTGTCCCTTGAGCACAAACCAGCAGCGGCGCCAGCGTGGGCTCATAAAGCCACCGGGTACCTTACGCAGTAGAAGCCATCCATCACAGTCTGGCAGACCCAGCTCTCGGCAGGAAACCCGTCGGCGGCTCAGCCTCGTAGCTATACCTGCCCCAACACAGCAGACCCTGTTGGTGAGGGGCTGACAAGCATCCTTCCCTCCTGCCCCCAGGGGACTTCCCAGCAGAACAGAGGGTGTACTCTGGGCTTATAATGATATTACAGACATCCTCAGGTAGAGTGACTTTGACTGGAGAAGCTGGGCATATAGCTCATGGTAGAAGGCAGAGATCTGTCACACACACACACACACACACACACACACACACACGATGAGAAAATTGACCATCAGAGGGTGCTTTCTCACTGTCTCAGAGCTAGCAAGAGATCTAGGTTAGAAGCAGGGGTCTGTGTTCCCAGGAAAGGCTGTTGCGTAGGTCGCATGTGTGTGCAGTAAGGGGTCATACCCACCCCTGTAAAGACTTCTAAGACCCCACTCAGTCAGGGCCTCTCATACCTTTAGATTTCCTCCGGCCAGGAATGGGACTCTGAAAAAGACCACGAAGGGCTTAGAGAAGGGTCTAGATCCAGAGCCCACGCCCCTCCCTGCTGAGCCCTTGAGTTTACCTTGTCAAGGTGTCCCGAAGACTCCAGAGGTTCTGCTGTTTCTTCTGGAAGTGTGCCTGGTGGTCCAGGGGGTGTGGGCGGGGACTGAACATCAACGGAGGTAGAGTCTGTCAGGCAGGGAGGAGGGAGAGGGGAAAGCCATGAGTTTACGCCCAGGCTGTGGGCAGAAATGTCAGCATGGAGAGGCCGTTGGACGCTCAGGTGACCTTCCCAGAACATGAGTCACCTGCAGGGGCTGTCAAGCTCTACCTGTCCAGGCCGGGCTGGGTCCAGGATTTCCATCTGCAGACAGGTTGAAGGCAAAAAGACCTTCAGATGGAACCCTGTGGAGAGCAAGGAGACATAAGATGAGCCTGTGGTCCTTGCTTCAAGATACACTCTAAGGTAGAGCTTGTTACCTGGGAGATGGTGTGTTCTGGGGCAGTGATTGGCTTAGCAGGTGAGGGGAGTCCAGGGGCGTCTGGGAAGCAACCAGAAACAAAGTGACGGAGGTGACCACGGGAGTCTGAAGGCATGTGTGGAGGGGCAGAACAGGTACCTGTGAGGGGGTCTCTGGCACAGGAATCTTCTTCAGTACAAGGCTGACCCTTGCTGGTTCCCTCCGCAGCTCTCTCAGCATGTTCTTATGGGACCAGCCCACCTGGGAAACAGGGAGACTGAGTTGGGGGTTCTGCAGCAACCCCACAATTCTTCCTTCTCTCTCCGAGCTCCCTGCCAGGTCTCACTCCCTTCACACCACCTTCAGGGAGCCCTTTAACTGAGCTCTGTGGAAGGTCAGGCTAGCAGTCACCATGAGACTTCCCTGCTTTGGCTCATGTCATGCAAGGCAGCTCCCACAGCCCTGATCTTCACGAGGAACAAAACCCTCTGGTGACTTCCCCACTCCGCCACAACCCTCCTCGGTGCCCCTCACCTCCAGCCTGTCTGCCCCTTCCCCATCACTCACCACCACCTGCTCATTGATCTGGACAATCTCGTCTCCTGGCAGGATCTGGGAGCCAGTGGCAGCCTGGTGTGAAGAATGGGGCTCAGAGAATGAGGCTTTCCTGGGGCCTGAAGCTGCCATGGCCGGTAGGGGAGAAGGTCTCAGGATAGTCAGGGGTAGTGGGAGTGGTTGGGGCTTTTACCTGAACTCCTGCTCGGGACACAAAGTGCAGGCCGTTGCTGGTGGTGTGAATTTCTAGATCCTGTAGAGATAAGAGGCCAAGTCAAGTAAAGCCTGGCTTCAGCAGAGGCAGTGGGCAGGACCCCACAGTGGACACTGGGGCTCTGAAGTGAGCAGAATGGGAACAGAGCTCCATGATGTCATTGCCCTAACTGCTGTGTAACTTTGGGCTTGTTGCCCCCACCCCTTTCCTCCCATAAGGACACTGGGAAACTGTCACTGATTTCTGAGGTGACAGAGTCTCAGAGGTTTTCTGAATGGAGATCGGGATTGCATGGGGTTGGGGATAAAGGGGAGCAACTCTGATTTTCTTTGCTGGTTGTTTCAAGTATAAGCGGTCTCTCTCGTTTTTATTAACCGCCTCCCCCCGGAATCCTGCCAGGGCTGAAATGTGCTGCCTGGACCACACAAACTCAGGAAAGGTACCCAGGAATGGTGAGACCCCAAGAAATTCCTCTGGGTCTCCACCTAAACGCCTGTACCCAGATCTTGTATCAATACAAGATGTAGGGCTCCTGGACCATGTTTCAGGGCTCGGACAAGGCTACCAGGAGTCTGCAGGAAGAGGCTAGGCATCAGAACTCACAGAAGCGTCATCCAGCTGCACTGGCTCCAACACAGCCCTCTGTTCCAGCAGCTCCTCGGGGCTGCAGCTCAGGATATTGTGACAGATCCCAGCCACATGGCCACACTAAGGGAGGACTGCAGGTTGTCTGGCTGCATCTGATTCTATACCCTACACCTCCCCAGCCACTCAGGAGACTCACAATCCTCAGGATGGTGCTTTCTTTCTCAGCCTCAGGGCAGTCCTGAAAGCAGAGAGCATAGGGACCCCCCCTTTAGAAAGGAGCAGGGGGCACCTTCTCCTGAGGACACGGGGTAGGGCAGGGAGACCCTCTGACACTAATCCCTTGCTTTCTCTACACTGGACTCCTTGCCAGAACTATAAAGGTCTCAGAGTTTCAACCTTAAGGTTTCATTCCAGACACCTGACTAAACAGCAATCACTACACAGGCCCTAACCCACCACCCTTCCCAAATGTTACCTGAGTTTCTGCCAGGGAAAGCCCACGACCCACCCCATGGCCTGTTACCCCACACCCAGAGACAGGCTTCTTCTCTTCTTGCTCATCCCCCCCCCGCCCCGCCCCCAGCTCTCACACCCAATCTTAGTCTGATTCACAGGTTATAAAAAGCTCTGTGGTCTAGACCAGCCTGTCCCCTGTCCCCATACCTCCTGCAAGACTTGGCCCAGCTCCCCACATAGCACGCCAATCTCCTGGCAGGCAGAGAAGTCATTTAAGTGAGAGAAGAGGTACCTGGCAGGGGAAGGACAATTAAGATGTTGGACCTAAGTATCACCAGAGAATTGGAAATAATGCCTACCTTTGGTGGGATGTGCTCAGCACAGGACTTATTTGTCCTGTATGTATCAGGCTCTGTTGTAGACACCAGGGAGACGGCCATTGAGTAGAAAGCTAGATTGTTAATGATTTAACCTCAACTGTTCTGGGCATTACACATGAGCTGTAAGAGTGTCACCCAGGGAAGGCATCCCTGAGGAGGTGATATCTGAGATAAGACACATAGAACAGACAGTTGCGCTCCATTGGCTGAGGGACCAGGGAGATTATTCATTGGTAAAGATGCTTGCCTCTAAAGCTGATGACCTAAGTCCCTGAGTTAAGTGCCTGGGACACCATGGTGGGAGACAAGAACTGATCCTCACAAAAGATGCTCTGGCCTTTGCCACACTTCTATACTCATGTGCATACACACACACACACACACACACACACACTCACACACACACACATCAAACAAGCAAACAAAAATTCAACTGTTGATAAAATCATTAAGATGACAAGCTCTAGGGTGGGGCAGGAAGCAAGGTGGCACAGTGTCCCTGCATAGATCTGCTCTGATATATCAGATCAACTGCCAAGTACTGTTTTTCTGTCCCAGACCTTAAAGGATACTAAGGACAAGAACAGCCAGTCACGAGTCACCCATCCCTAGTACCTGTTGAGCCAAGAGAGGAGGGTATGGGCCTCCCGTACAAGCTGTACAGCAGAACTGAGGACATCAGCAGGTGTCTCAGCACAGTCTCTCAGGCGGCCTTGGACCAAGCTTTGGAAGGCCTGGGTCCTTTCCAGCAGCCCCTGAGCCAGGCTCTGCAGGTTCTCCGTCTGTAGCTTAGAGCCCTGCATCAAAAGGGGGTATATTACTGCATACGCGCTGGCAGCCAGTCCACATGGGCAAACCCTTAAGCTGGTGGATGCTACAGCCAGTTCGGGCAGTGCTCACTCACCAGCGCCCGGAGCTGTTCCACCCCATCTAGAATGAGCTCCTGGTGGCCCAAAGGCCACACAGTCAGAGCCTCGAGACTTTGGGGACAGAGCTTCAGGAGGTACTTTCCAGGCAGCTCCCAGTCCTCAAAGGGATAGTCCTGTAGGGCATCATCGAGGCCTGAAGCAAAAAAGGGGTCATCGTGGGGAAACAGGTGTCATTGTCATTCTGAGATTTTATTACATCAGAGCTCTTCCCCTTCTTCCTGTCCCTAATGACAACCCTGAGCCCTTGGCTGGGTTCTGCCCTTCTCACAGCTGATGCTACTGAGTTGGAAACCATATACAGTAGTGACTCTAGCAAGCGTGTCCAACCTACTGACATTGCTATCTACCAAAATCATGCTCAAATACCTTAACATATAGTGACCATAAAATACAACAAACAGGAGCTGGAGAGATGGCTCAGTGGTTAAGAGCACTGGCTGCTCTTCCCAAGGACCCAGGTTCAATTCCCAGCATCCACATCCCAGTAGCTCACAACCGTCTGTAACTCCACTTCGGAAGGATCTGGCACACGTGTGTGTATGTGTGTGTGCAAAACACAGATGCATATTAAATAAATAAAATCTTTAAAAAACCAAAAACAACGAAAGAAGCTAGCAAGATCCTTCCAGGGTTAAGAACAACACATACTGTTCCTGGAGGGGACCTAAGCTTCCCAGTATCATATCCCAAGCACATGGAGTAAAGGAGACCTGAGAGGGGGCTAACACTTAAGATATAGGTCTGTGCCTAAATTTCTTCACATAAAGCAGGAACAGGACTGGAGAGATGGCTCAGTGGTTAAGAGCACTGACTGCTCTTGCAGAGGACACAGGTTCCATTCCCAGCACCCACAGAGTAACTCACAACCATCCGACAGCACTCTCAAGGTGCACATAAAAACATGCAGGTAAAACACACACACAAAGAGCAAATAAAATGTAAAAATAAATACAATGGGAACAGTAGCAGTGCCTGCTTCTAACCATGTACTTTAGAGGATTGCTGTGGGCCGCTCAGTCCGCGGCCAGGCTGTCTACTGTGACCTTACTTTGTGGGAGGCAATGGTTTGAGAACTTTACTCATTGGTGTGGTGGCACATGCCTATAATCCTAGCACATGGGACGAAGAGACAAGAGGATCCCTGTGTTCACAACCAGTGCTACTCATAGAAACCCTGTCTCAAAGAAACAAAACACAGTAACAACAACTTTACCCATCTGGCACCTCTGTCCTTCACTTTTCTAGAGGTGGGGACTGTCCATCATCGTCCCCTGATACACAACTGGGAAAACCAATGCAGCGAGATGTAGCAGCTTGCTCATGCTTTGGTGGAAAGCCTCCCATCCCATGCCCGACTATCATGGGGAATGTGCAGTCATTAGGTGCTCTTCTCCCATTTCTCCTGTGCCATGAAGAGTGCTGGATTGGGCAATTTCATTCCCATGTTGAATGTGCTGGCCTGTCATCCTCCCCTCCAGAGGACATGAACATTTGAGCTAAGCATGCTAGTCACACCTCCATGGTCTCATTTTGTCCAACTCATGAATAGAGAAACGGAGACCTGTGGTCACCGTCCTGGTGAGCGATAGTGCTGGCCTGGGCCCCAGTGTGGGAGTCTGTCTGCTGCTCTCCAGGGCTGCTCACACTGAAAAGGCCTCTAAGCAGGCTCTAGCCGCTCCCCTCCCCCTCTGAGAGCCTCCACACTCCTGCTGCAGCCACAGAATGCCGTCATTTTCCTGAGTCTGACTGTGTTTGTGACTCTTGGTCACCTGGGGAGTGATCCTTACTCCCGGAAGCCCCAGGGTGGAGCTGTGTCACCCCTTCAGAATGACTGGGGTTTCTGTTTCTCTTACTGACAAACTCGGGCTGAGAAAAATGACACCAAGAGTCGGTCCTGTTCTAAGACTGAACAAATCACTTCCTGGCTCTGTGTATGTTTCTACTTCTGAAAAATGGGCTTAATAATAGCTCACAGGGCCCTGGGGCACAGAGAAGATGACGGAGATAAAGGGGGCGTGGGCCACCAGAGCCTCCCTGTTCTGCTTACTTATTACGGCACCTGTCCACCGCCACCCTGGCGGGCTCTAGAACACACAAAAGTATGGGAAAGACCCCCCTCCTGCATCTTGGGCCCTCTAGTGTCGCCTGGCTTACCTCTGCCAGCACTGTGCCAGTATAGGAGACTTTGGTTGGCTGGTCCAGGGCAGACGCTCTATAAATATCTGTTGTCTCGTAGACAAGTTCTTTCTCCTTTTCCCTCCCTACTTTCTGGCCGCACTAATCCCCTAGAGCCCACCTCGGCCCTTCCTCTCCCGATACACCAACCTTTCAGCCAAGCTGCCACCTTCCCGGGGGTCCAGGCCTCCACGGGCTCCATCCTGAGCTCCGCCCGCAGCGTCCAGCCCCTGCAGGAATTTCCGCTCCCACTCCCAGCCGGAGCCTGCGGGGCTGGGCCAGGGCAGGCAGGGCGGGGCCGCTGCATACCTGGGCCCACGTGGCCACCCAGGTGAGGCACTGCCACTGCCATTGGTCCACCGCCTGTCTTCCTCCTGCCCTGCCCCTCTGGCATTCTAGGACTTTGGCAGCTAGGCAGTTGGACTCCTGGACTGCCGCCAAGGGGTGTGACTCAGGCAGCCCGGAACTGACATGGGATTCAACTCAAAACTGGCCTCGCCAAGTTTGACGTTAGCCGGGTCTACATAGAGAGTTCCAGGCTAGCCAGGGCTGTGCATCAAGACTTTGTCTCAAATGTCAACAAAACAAAAGACAAACAACTGAACCCAAATCCCAGCCTAGATTACCTGGTGAATGGTTGGCGCAGAATGGTGGCATGAGTAGCCCACAAACACCCACCCCTGGTCCCCGTGGTATCTATCTGGAGTTGTCGCACAGACAGCTGACCTAACTTTTAGAGTCCAGTTCCAGGGTATAACAGTCCTTGCTTCATGAGACATTTGCAGGTATCTGAGCAAATGATGGCTTTAAATGGTGACTCCTGCTTGTGATCTCAGGAGTCTGAAGGCTGAGGCAGGTGGATCGCTTGAGTTCAAGGATGACCTGGACTACAGAGTGATCCCATTCCAAAACAAAATGAAACAGCAGAAACTAAATCTAAGTAAATAAAAGCTTCAGCGTGGGACTCTGCCCCTTTGACAATCTGTTGAGATTTAGAGGCCCTTTCTCAAAGTAAGACTTTAATCAATTCAGTTATTACTTATTTTAGGTTACAATAAAGGTTAACCTTTATTGGTTAACATAGAAAGTGAAGAGGAACCAATTCCAGAGAGACATTTGCAGATATATTATCTGCCTCCTGAAAGCACTTTTATTCTTGCTATTTTTAAAGATGCTTTTCATCCTTACTATGTTGCTCAGACTCTTGGGTTCCAGTGATTTTCCTGCCTCAGTTTCCAAAAAAAGCAGGGACCACAGTTTGCAACACATAGCCAGCTAGAATGGTGTTCTTAAAAGCCCAAAGCAACTGGGGCTGGCAAAATGGCCAACAGTCAAGAACAGGCAGAGAGAGGACAAGGGGGGGGGGTTTCAAATCCTAGGACCCACGTGTTGACTCACAACTGTCTGTAACTCCAGTTCCAGGAGATCTGATGCCCTCTTCCGGCCCTCCTCATGAACTGCATGAACACAGTACATAAAACAAACAAAATCTTTTTTAAAAAGCACAAATGGGTTTGGAGAGATGGCTCAGAGGTTAAGAGCACTGACTGCTCTACCAGAGGTCTTAAGTTCAATTCCCAGCAACCACATGATGGCTCACAACCATCTGTAATGGGATCCGATGCCCTTTTCTAATGTGTCTGAAGACAGCGACAGTGTACTCACATATATAAAAATAAATAAATCTATTTTTTAAAAAAAGCACAAAACAATGCTTAGAATTACACTAACAATTATAACAAGACACATCCGTGGCCAGGTGTCATAGTGCACACCTTAATCCCAGCACTCAGGGGGCAGAGGTAGGTAGGCTCTGTGAGTTCAAGTCAGTCTGGTCTACATTGTAAGTTCCAGGACAGTCAGGACTACATAGCAACTCATTGATGCACCCCAATAAAAATTTTAATATAAGCATGCAATATATATTTATTTATATTTAGTCTTAACAAATGCTGACTAGGTATGGTGGAACACCTGTCTATAAAAGCACATGGGCTGCAGAGCTGGCTCAGTGTTAAGAGCCCTGGCTGTTTTTCCAGAGGACCTGGGCTCAGTTCCTAGCATCCACATGGCAGCTCAACTGTCTTTGACTCTAGTTCCAGGGATCCAATAACCTCTTCTGGCCTCTGAGGTAATCAGGCATGATAATGGTACACAGACATACATGCAAGCAAACATACATATAAATTTTTAAAAATTTTTTTCTTAAAAACAAAACCCAAGACACAAATGTGTGATATGCTGAGGCACTTATTAATAAATAGCATTAGAAAAATTAAAATTAAATCTTACTTCTTAGTGGTACTAGGGCATCATTTTTATTTTTAAGGATTTATTTATGTATACAGTGTTCTGTTTACATGTATGCCTGCAGGCCAAAAGAGGGCATCAAATCCCATTACAGATGGTTATGACCACCACATGGTTGCTGGGAATTGAACTCAGGACCCCTGGAAGAGCAGTCAGTGCTCTTAACCTCTGAGCCATCTCTCCAGCCCCAAGGCATCATTTTTCATCTTAAATGAAAATGTAAAGCTGGGCAGATGAGATTTTTCTGTCAGTAAAGGCACCCTGCCTGTCCCCAAGCCTGACAACCTGACTTAAATCTCTAGGACCCACATGAAGAACTGATTCCTACATGTGGTTCTGTGACTGCCATTGCATCCCAAAAATTTTAGTGTAATTATGTATAGATTTTAAATAGATTTTTTGTTTGTTTGTTTTTCAAGACAGGGTTTCTCTGTATAGCCCTGACTGTCCTGGGACTCACTCTGTAGACCAGGCTGGCCTCGAACTCAGAAATCCACCTGTCTCTGCCTCCAAAGCGTTGGGATTAAAGGCGTGCACCACCACTGCCTGGCCTATTTTTATAAGTTTTTTTTTTTTTTTTAAAGATTTATTTTAAATGAGTACACTGTAGCTGTCTTCAGACACACCAGAAGAGGGCATCAGATCTCATTACAGATGGTTGTGAGCCACCATGTGGTTGCTGGGAATTGAACTCAGGACCTCTGGAAGAGCAGCCAGTGCTCTTAACCTCTGAGCCATCTCTCCAGCCCAATAGATGTCTTTTAAACAACACCAGCCAAGTACAGTGGGAACACCCCTTTAACTCCAGCACTCAGGAGAAGCAAGTGGATGTAAGTTTGAGGCTAGCTTGGCCTACAGAGTGAGTTCTAGGACAGCAGGACTAGAGAGACACTGTGACAAAATAGGAACCTTCAGTAGGATGAGTGGTCTAACTTAGCACTTACTTTAGTGGTGTTGGGAACTTCAGGCCTTACATGCTGGGCATGTACTCCAACACACAACCGTGTACTTAACCCTCCCCTCACACATTAATTAGCAAACAACTATAAGGTAGGAAATGCAGAAGCATGACAGAGAAGTCTGGGTCAGCAGACTGAGAACAGGTAGTGGCCATTTGGCCATCCAAAGTCTGACAGACACAGAGGTACCTAACCAATGGCAGCTACAAGACATCGGGGGCCTGAGATAAAGGACACCACCAGGTAGACTTAAGAGTAGGCTAAGAACCAGCACAGCTTTGAAACAGTTGTAAATTGTTCTTTCCTTTTCAGGGAAAATCTGGATCCCAGATGGCCTGGGGTTCTCTGCATGTCGGAGGATGACCACCTTGACTTTCAGATCCTTTTCCTGAGTACTGGGGTTATAGACATAAGACCCTATATTTGGATTATGGTGTGCTAGGGATGGAAGCTCAGGCAGGGCTTTACGCATGCCAAGTGGGAAGTCTTGAGTTTCACCCTGTATTCAGGTCTATATGCTTTTCTTGTTTTGTTAGTTTGAGACAGGATCTCATTACATAGCCCTGGCTGTCCTGGAACTCACTCTGGACCAGGCTGGCCTCGAACTCACAAAGATCCACATGCTTCTGCCTCCTGAGTGCTGGGATTAGAGTGTGCCACTGTGATGGTTTGTATATGCTTGGCCCAGGGAGTGGCACTTTTAGGTGTGGCCTTGTTGAAGTAGGTGTGTCACTGTGGGCGTGGGCTTAAGACTCTCATCCTAGGGGGCTGGAGAGATGGTTAAGAGCACTGACTGCTCTTCCAGAGGTCCTGAGTTTAATTCCCAGCAACCACATGGTGGCCTCACAACCATAGGTAATGAGATCCGATGCCCTCTTCTGGTATGTCTGAAGACAGCTACAGTGTACTCATATAAATTAAATAAATACATCTTAAAAAAAAAAAAAAACTCTCCTCCTAGCTGCCTGGAAGCCAGAATTCTGCTAGCAGCCTTCAGATGAAGATGTAGAACTCTCAGCTCCTCCTGCACCATGCCTGCCCCGATGCTGCCATGTTCCCCACCTTGGTAATGGACTGACCCTCTGAACCTGTACACCAGCCTCGATTAACTGTTGTCCTTATAAGGACTGCCTTGGTACCCTAAGATGGCCACCATGCCTGGCCACCTCTGTATCTTGTTCTCTCCTTTTGTTTTTGAGACAAGGTCTCTCTGGCCTCTGCCTCCGGAGTGCTGGGATTACAGCTATGTACCACCATGTCCATGCCCAGCTAACCCTCTTTTGTACCTAGTTTTCCTTTCTCTTCTTTTCTGTGGTCCTGGGGACTCTACTCCAGAGCCTGCAAGTGACAGACAGGCTCTCAATCACTGCACTAGAGCTCTCTTATTCTTTATTTTGTTTGGTTTTTTTTGTTTGTTTGGTTTTTCGAGACAGGGTTTCTCTGTGTAGTTCTGGCTGTCCTGGAACTCACTCTGTAGACCAGGTTGGCCTCGACCTCAGAAATCCTCCTGCCTCTGCCTCCCGAGTGCTGGGATTAAAGGCTTGCGCCACCACTGCCCGGCTCTCTTATTCTGTATTTAGATATTCTACATACCATGCTGAAAACTGGCCTGTTTTTTAATTTTCATAGAGAACAAAAAGCTAGGCATGCTGGCCTATACCTTCAATCTCAGCACTCTTGAGGCAGAGGCAGGCGGATCTCTGTTGAGTTCAAGGCCAGCCTGATCCACATAGTGAGTTTCCGGACAGCCAGGAGGCTATGTAGAAAGATTCTGTCTCAAAAAGAAAAGGAAAAAAAATAAGATAACAAAACACACACACACAAATAAATGTAGTTAATTTCTTTTTTAACACGATATTATAGACAGCTTAATGGCATAAGCAAACCTTTTCTGATTATCCCCAAGCCCACAAAATAGGTGTTCTTGTGGGAACTCCATCTCTGGGGAGAAAATGAAGTGTACTCTCTCACTGAGGTGGTTGAACTTACAGAACCCAAATGGCAAAGAAGTTAACAAGTCTCTTTTGCTGAATGCTCACATATGGTCCAGACCAGGGCTGAGGAAGGCTGCCCAGTACCTGTTTGGTGCCTAGACTCCTGGGCACTGTCAGCCAACGCTTTGCCTACATGCCTGGCCTGGCCTCTCTGATAAATGGGGGAGGAGCTAATACTCAGGCCTGATGCTGATCTCTCCTGACAGCTGCTCCTAAGGCTGGCAAGGCAGCAGCAGGCAGGGGGGAAGGGACCAGATTTAAAGATCCAGCTGCCCCGCCCCCTGCCAGACTTGGGTAAGCCAGCATCGGTGAGCATCCTCTGAGCACACAGTGCCCAGGCAAAGAGGTCAGGGACCCCTACAGTATGGTTTCCACTTCTTGGAGTGACATCTTGTCTTCATTTCTGCTCCCACTTCACAGGCCGTCGGGGAGACCAGTGCCCCTACTATGAGATTTCCACGCCTGACTCCCGGCTACTTCCGGGTGCTACAGGTAAGTAAATCTAAATATTAGCTTTCAGCACCACTGTCCTCTTCCTCCCTACTTCCCCCAGTGACAGGGCTGATACCCCCAACAGCCAGGCTGTCACGTTCCCTGCTGCCTGACTAGCCGGGACCCAGATAGGCAGTGAGGCGAGAAGGATTGGGATGGAATCTCCCTGGGGCAGAAATGGCGTCTGTACCTTCTTTACCCAGCTGCGCCATCTTATCCCCTTCCTGCCTAGAAGTCTCAGTTGACCCTTCCTGTGCACCCTCTGTGTTCTCGTTCTCCCAGATGCAGGTGGCTGGGGAGCTGAAGGCAGAGCCCCGGAGTCCGCTGGTTGGGATGGTGGCCACACTGTTGGCTGTCCTCGGGTTGGGTGGCTCCTGCTATGCTGTATGGAAGATGGTGAATCAGCGGCAATCATCACAGGCCCCATGATGAGGCGGGTAGCCTCTCGCCCAGGCTTGGAGGTAGGTGATTCAGGAGGGGGGGGCGGCAATATTCGAAACCCACTTTTTCCCCTTGGGGATTAGTCTCTGCCATCGCTAGATGCTACTCCCCAGTTTTATGATGTACATAGACTCCAACCTAGATTCAAAGTAGTAGGCGGAGGATACACATTCTAAAGCTGGACCTAGTAGGGAGTAGACATCTTGGCCCATAAACCTCTGGTAAGGGAAGTTAGTATCGGAGATGCGCTCTCTCGTCCAGGTCCTTTATTTTGGGCATAACTCCCAGAAGAGAGCATCTCCGCAAACCCAAACCCCAAAATACACACTTTCAGCCTGGCCGCTGAACCATTGCGCATGGGCAGTTTCTCTGCCCTGCATCCTTAGGCCACTCAGGTGGATGTGTCCATCTCAGGGATCTCAGTGGACACTTCTGTGGGCACACCCAGCCGCTGGGGTTGCACATAGGAGCCCATGCCCGCTGCCCTCTCAGCCTCTTCCTGACTGTAGGGTTCGACACTCAGCTGCTTCAGCCTGGGAGAAAGAAGAGTAGGAGATCTGAGCTCACCAAGTGCAAGACCTTCCTGCACGGCACCCATCCACCAGCCCTCTACTGACCCCTTCATACCTTTTCTTGTGATCTTTGGATCGGAAGTGGGTCTTCAGGTTGGCAGAATCGATGAAGTACCTCCTGCAGGGATGTAGGGTGAGGGAAAGAGTGAAGGGGTGAGGTCTCTCGGGTATGCCTACCTCCCTGGCCCTAGCTCGTTGGTAGACATCAGATTCCGAGCCCGAAGGGATGAGAGGCGGGCTGACCCACCGGTCCCAAACAGAAGCTTCTAGCGGCTTGCGGCCCGGACCTCGCCGCTCCGGGCTAGTACCTCAGACCCTTCTCCTCCCCTGGATGGACTCACGCGCAGGCCAGACAGCGATGCAGGCCGCCCCCTGGCAGGTCTGGGTCGGGCTCTGCGTCCCGCTCCGGCTTGGGCCGCGGGAGCCCCTGCGGCCTCAGCTCGCGATGAATCTCATCCAGGTCCGGCCGCCGCTTCTTGGCCTTCATCTGGCGGGCTAAGGAATGTGCTCGGTGTGCGCCGGTCCGCCGGGAGCGACCCATGATCAGAGAGAGAAACACACACAGGACCAAGAAACGGAGAGTACGGAAAAGACCCACACGTGTTGGCTCTTCCGAGCAGCCCGATGACGTCACGAGAGGCCCGCCCCGGGGCGGAGCAGGATAGGACAGACTGCCTCTGATGACGTCACTAGAGGGTTGGCTGCTTGAGCGCCCCCAGGTGGTCATTGATGATAGTGACTGGGCTCTGGCGGGGCAGGAGCGGGCCTGGGGGAGCCGGTCCCACTCTTCTGCCCGCCCCAACATCACTTCCCGGTTACCACACCTCGGATTTCAGTGGTAGGGGATGCTTTTAACGTCCCTGGATAGCACTGATGCTTGTGCCATGAATAAATTTACTTCATAAATGAGAATTAGTTTGGAATCATAGATGGGTCACCCAGAGATATGCCTAGGTTCTAACAAAGAGTCTTCTTGTCCCCACCCTCACCCCTGGCGTTTCATTTTGTCTCTCTCCTCTGTCCCCCGACCCCCACTCTCAAGCAAATTCCTGGGGCAAAGAGCGGAAAATTGGTTCACAAAGAATCAACCACCTAAGGGGTCTGTTCTTGAAGAATGCTCAGCTCTTCTGACAAAAACAGCTTTTTGTCTGTAGTTGGTTGGTTGGTTGGTTGGTTGCTTGCTTGCTTGCTTGTTTTTTTCAGAACTGGAGTTGGTGCCCAGGGCTTCATATAATCCAGGCAGAGAGTCTAACAGAGAAGTTTGGAGTGGGGCACCGCATCCCTAGCCCAAGAGGAAATGTCCCTAGAGGAACCCCCCATCTCTGCTTTCTTTCTCTATGCCTAGGCTCATGGGGAGGGCTGGCAGGAAAGGGGGAAATGACCAAGAAGTGATGCCTTCACTCATCTTGGCCTGGTTTCTCTCAGGCTGGCCAGAACCAGCTCTACTATATGGGGGCCAGAGGACCTCAGCAATAATTTAGAGTTCTGACTCTTTGGAACCAGTTGCCAGGAAACAGGGAGTCAGGCACGTGCATCCCTGGGGAGAACAGGTTTCTAGGCCAGACCAGCAGTGAAATGGAAGCCCAGGGTGCTGACTGGAGGCCTGCGATCTTCCGACTCCAGCTCATGAGGACTGAATAGACACAGGGTGGGACCCGGATGAGGACTTAGCTGTATGGCTGCCATCACAGGATGCATAGGTACGGCTCCTGGATTCAAGACTTTGCGTAGAAAACTTTTTCTAAGGCTATTCTAAGAGATGAACCGCTATCAGTATTCCCAAGTGCAGACAGGAAAACGGACTCTCCCAAAAGCTGACTTCATTAACTTTGGCCAATATGGGTCAAGACTTGGGGCTGAGATGGCACAAGCCTGCGCCAACCGCAGAATCACTGGGATCAGGTTTACCTGCTTGGCACTGTGCCAGCTGGAGAGACTGGTGCATCTTTCATGAAGTCACCGGATCCCCGGGACAGGCTCTTGGTTCTTCCAAGTTTCTGGAGCCAAAGCCACTGGTGCCCATTGAGCTACCACATTCTGTGCCTGGGTGCCAGGCCCCTTACCCCTGCAGCCATGAACCAAGCCTTCTGGAAAACTTACAAGTCCAAGGTGCTACAGACTCTGAGTGGAGAATCTGAAGAGGACCTGGCAGAGGAGGTGGGTACTGTCCATGTTTTCTAGGACAGACAGACAGCAAAGGTAGGGAGTATGGAAAGCATTGAGTAGGCTGGGGAAGAAGATTGATTCATTTGTTGATAGATTGATAGATTTGTGTAGGTGGGATTACGAACAGCACAGAGCAATAATGGAGATGTCCAAGAAAATGAGAACAGGGAGAGCTAGGGCCATGAGAGTAGCAGTCACTGACTCCAAGGATCTCACAAGCTGCCATACGATAAGATCATTCACACTTGGCAGTAAGCACAAAAGTACGTTATGCTTTATACACATTCTAGTGGACAAAGCTAAGCAAGAGTGGGATCCCTTGCCTAGAGAGTAATGAACTCCTGTTTATGGGAGTAGAGAGTCGCTCTTACACTTTGCGGACCACAGTAGCAGCATCTGATCAAAGCCATACTTGGTTGTGAGGGGGAGGGCAAAAAGGACATTGAAACTAAGACTAGAAAATTTCAGTTTACGACTAGAAATTGTGGTAAATAGCAGTTACCCAAATAGATGTGGCAGGAGCAGGAACTAGTCTGGTGAGGGGGTGGACAAGCAGGTTGGTGTCTAAGGCTGGCTTTCTATGGATGTGTCTGTAAGAAAATGCTACAATTAGTGTCTCTGTGGAAAGTCCAGTGCGGGTGTAAACTGGATTTAGTGAGTTTTCATGGATGTGTGTTTTGAGCAGGATCCTGTGACTGTGTGCGTTCGTGTAGGCATTTACAGGTTGGTAACAGTTCGTAGAGAAATTTGGAAGGCTGTGCATAGGTCTCTATTTAGCCAGCTTCCTGTAGGAGAAGATACAGGAATGAATTGCTTAGCCACATGAGTGCTCTTGTGTGGGAGCCTGACTGCAGATGTGTGTACAGGGGAAAGTTCTAGACACACAGAGGCATGTGTGTCTGTACTAGTGCACATAGTGTGCCCTTGTCCCAGATTTTTTTTTTTTTAATTGTGTTTAGGAGTGGGCAGGTGTTTGTGCTCTGCAGAGCGTATCTGCAGAGATTTACCATGCAGGCCTGTGTATGTGAGCATAGGCATTATGTAGAGATAAGTGGGCCTGTAAGCATTCCTGTGGGCTCTGGTGGAGATGCAGAGTGCACAGGAGATGTGCTTTTGTGGTACATAGACTGGCTAATGTGTGTATGCTGGTTAGCAATGGGGCTCCTCTCATGCTGGGGTGGGGGGTATCTTATGTCCCAGAGGGAGAGCCCGGCATTAGTGGAGTCTGAGACGGCAGAACCCACGGAGGAGACGTTCAACCCCATGTCACAGCTGGCCCGCAGGGTGAGTTCAACAGTCTTCCATCCAAGCCTGGGAAACCTGACAGAGGCTGTGGTGAAGCCCTGGAGGCTTGTCCATTCCTGACTCCCAGCTCTTTCCTCCCAGGTTCAGGGGGTTGGGGTGAAAGGCTGGCTGACAATGTCATCTCTGTTTAACAAAGAAGATGAGGACAAACTGCTGCCACCAGAGCCCTGTGCTGATCAGTATGTGTGTCCTTAGGGGGCGGGGCTGGAAGGATCCTAGGATCTCTCTTCTGCTGTGATGGCTCCCTCTGTCCTTCTAATCCTGTAGGGCTTTATAGGGACAGGCCAGGGCTGCTCTTTCCTATCAGGATACACCAGGCCTGTGTAGGAGATGGGGTTAGGTCTCTTGGGATTGAGGTAAAGGGAAGTCCTTATAGGTGGCTCCTCCCTTTTCCTGAAGACAACCACCTCCCTAGAACCCAGGATAGCAGAGAAGACCTTTCTGGGTGCTTGCTACGAAGGGTGTTCTGGATGGTAAACCCTCACCCTCCAAAGCAGCTTGTCACCAGTGTAGATTCCCCTTCTTGGTGTCCATGGAGGCCTGAGGATCCCAGAGGAGGGCAAGGCACACCAGTTTGGAAAGCATTGCTTTATAAGGTCTTTGATATTGAGAAAGACTCGGGGCTTCATCTCCAACTACACACTCGGGACTTGTTTCTTACACACTCAGCATGTCTGCCTACTTTCAGCCATACGCATCCCTGCGCATCCACCCACCACATTCCCTTCTTCCCTGGGACCTCCATCCATTACTCTTGCCTCTCCCACCTTCCAGTCCCGTTCTCCGAGGATGTTTCCAGAGGCAAGGCTCCTTCTTTAAGCCTTATCACCCTTCTTTGACCGCCTTTCCCCACATCAACTCCCTCAACGCCTCTTCTAAGCATCTGTGCCAGGATTTCTTTCACTTTCTCCGCGTACCAAATTCCTTTTCCCCTCAATCCTAGAGCCTAACCACTTGGCTCACTCGGCTCTCTACCCCATAGGACCTAAACAAGCCCACCCCAACTCTCTCATACCCTTCTCCTCTCAGAGACCCTTCCTGGCTTTCCAGACCTCGCTTGTTGGCCTATTCTCTCTGCACCGGAGTCACTTCTCCAAACTTCTGACCGCCCCACCCACCTCGGGAATCCCGGTTCCTCTCTGCCCAGCCCTCTCACCTCCTCTCCTGACCCTGTCCCTCTCCACCTCCCCTTACTTGCCGACCCTGACCTTGCCCCGACTCCCTTGGCAACACTGCTTGTCTTTTCTTCTGTCCACTGCCCCTCTCTGGGACCCAGGCATCCTGCTGACCCTTTGCCTTTCCTGCAGCCCGCTGGCTGCGCCCCCTTCCTCGCAGGCGGCAGCTGCTGAGACCGAGCCGCGCGGACCAGGATTCTGGGACGCGTTCGCCAGCAGGTGGCAGCAGCAGCAGCAGGCGGCCGCGTCCATGCTGCGCGGCGCTGAGACCACTGCGGAGCGGGACCCGGAGCCCCAGGACAAGCCTGCCGAGGAGGCCACCGAGTGCCCCGAGACACGGGAGGCGGATCCCGCCGCAGGCTTCAAGTGGGGTTTCCTCACCCACAAACTGGCAGAGATGAGGGTGAAGGCCGCGCCCAAGGGGGACTAGCCGGCCAGCCTAGTCCTTCCCTACCTCCCATAAAAATCTGGATCGATGCTCAGTGTGACTGCATAATATTTTTTTTTTTCGGACAACAGGAAAAGCTACTTTTAGGTGGGCGACCTCGTGGGTGGGGGGCGAATGGCTAAAGGGTTCCTCACCTTTACTGACACAAGTGCCAAGGCACTCACTCCAGGTGACAGGATGGGTGGCCTTAGATTTAAGGTGCGACTTTCCAGAAAGCCCCAGGAGACAGACTCCACTTCCCTGTCCAGTTTCATTTCATTCGGCAAACCCTGCTGGTGGCCTAACGGCATACGCGCATACGCGAAACGGAAATGCATGAAAACGCTGGACCAAGGAGGTAGCTCTCTACCAGCAGGTCCCAGACAAGGTTTCGTTGAGGTACAAAACAGGGCTATCCATGGGAGCTCAAGGGACATGGGGAATTTGGGAACAGTTTCCTGGAGAAGAATGCAAAGTTAAGGAAGGAAATCAGAACTGAAGGAGGAGAATCCTGAACAAAGGCCTCCACCGGAACCTGTGAGGAAAACGCGCGACTTTGTGTCGCTGGGGATATAGGAACCCCGCTGGGCATCTATCTCGGTTGGTGGAGGGCTTCTAGCTGTGTGAAATCCTGCGTTCAACCCTCAGTGTTACTTAAACCATAGTGGTTGCTAACAGGGTGAGGCTGACCTGGGACACACACAGACAAAAGTAGCAGGAGGTTCCGAATCCTGACCTAAAGGTGGCCCCAGTTTTAGTGATTTCCATCGCAGATCCTCCAAGCCTCAGCCTTTCTTACCTCGGGACTCTGGGACGGCGGGCCTGGGGTGCGAAGCTCGGGGAATCCTGGGTAATTCAAGCAAGCTACGGTGTACTGAGCATTTTCTATATTCCAGGCACATTTGCCACATGCTTTACAGCTCCTCCAGAATACTGTCTTCTCCCTCCTTTAATAACCGACAGAGGCCCCCGCTTGGCCAAGCTCACACACCCAGCCTGGAACCCACGCTCAAAACCCACACTCTCAGCCACGCAAACCAGTTCTCCTCTTTCCTCAACATCTGTCCGCTAAGCCAAACTCATGGACCTTTCACTAAATAACATTTTAGCTTTATTCAGTAGTTCGCTCAGCTCCCACCTCCAGTCCATCACTGCTCACACTTAGCATCTAGAGAGGCCACGTGGCCACTCTACCCGTTTCCACAGTCTGCGCCTGGCCCCTGTCTGGGGTCTCGCCTGCTCAGCGTGCAGATCGGGGAACCTGAGATCCAGGGGTCGGGTTTGTTCACGGACGAGGCGAGCTCCCCGGGAGCCGTCTTCCCGCGTGGTGGTGGGGTCACACCTCGGACTCGCGCGGCGGAGCGCGCGCGCGCTGGCAGCCGTACAACCACTGGATGACGCGCGCGTTGCGTTCCACCACCGACACCGTGGGGCGGCCGTCCCGCGCCGCCCCCGCCGCCTCCGAGCCGCCGCCCCCGCCGCCCGCACAGTCCGGGCTACCCAGGTCCCTGTCGCTGGATGTCCAATCGCTGGTGTCCCCGGAGCCTGGCGGCGGCGACGTGGCGACCTGCGGACTGTGCTCTGCGCCCCAGCTCTGCGGAGAGAAGCGCTCGGCGCCCAGCACCTCCACCAGCGCTCGCTCCAAGCCGCAGTAGTTGAAGAATCGCTCCTTCTCCGACAGTGGCAGCGAGCATGTGGGACACAGTGCGCGCTTCCCTTTCACCTCCGGAGTATCCGGGGACCCAGCCCACCCCGCGGGAGCCCCAGGTCTCTCTGTAGGTGCCGGGCTGCTCGGGGCAGCATCCCGGGTGGCACCCAGGAAGAGGCGTCGTACTAGCCCCTGGCCCTTGGCATTCTCTTTGTTCACCGAAGCCTTGCAGTCCCGTTTCTGGCGGTAGAAGATAAGGGAGTCAGGTCTTGGCTGTCGCCTGCCGCTACCCCGGCGGGCAGGCCCAGGCGTCCTGGGAGATGCAGAAGACCCCAGCTCATTACAGGGGTGTGGCGTCAGTGGTCCTGGTGCCCCGCGCAGGGCTGGCTCCTGACGACGTACTATCACCTGGTGTGTCTTGACGTACTTGGCTTTGTCGGCCTCCAGCCTCTCCACGGCGCTGGGGGTTCGTCCCCTCGACGGTGTCGTGGGTGAGGCCAGGAGCATCTTAACGGAGCTGGGCAGGTCAGTGTTCCATACACAGTGAAGGATGCACAGGTAGCTGAGGAGCAGCGAGCAATTCTCTGGAGTTCCTGGCGCCTGTAGGGAGAGAGGAATTGTCTGGAAGAGAGTAGTCTGTTCCTGTCCCTTTCCCCGCAGGCATTCCTGGGTAGAGGATCAGCCAGTCACCCCTCCCCCACAAACTGGTGCCATGCCCAGGGAGCAGAAGATAGAACCTCCCTCCCAATCCTTTGGAGGCACTGGGTGGTTCTTGGGGAGGGGACATCTATGCCTCTTTGAGAACGTTCCAATCTGGCCACTGGGCCATGTACACCAGACAAGCAAGCAGAACACTTGGAAAGGAAAATCAGGCGGGTCCTAGCCCGATTCCCGAAATCTGTCTTAACCGGAAAAAATACCTCTTCCCAACAGTGTAGCTTCAAACCCAAGACAAGGAGGCTCCCCAGCCACAGGCTGACTGCAGTCGACCCACCCTTCCCGCCCCCGAGCACCGAGGTCAGGGACATAACCATAGGGTAGAAGCCTCTAGGAACTGCTGCCAGCTTCCTTGCCCAGGCCCGGCAGGGCTATTCAGGAAGGAGAGGGAGGTGGTCCCCAGGCCATATCAGTCTGTAACTGCCAGCCACTCTATGCCCCCGCCAAGGGAGTCCCAGAAAGCCTAACTGTAAACACCATTCCGTCCAGCAACCCCCACGTTTCCATTTCAGAGGCTAGAACAATGGCCCGGAAAGGAACGGGTCTATAGGGTCCTTTTGAGAGTTAAGGTGACACCTTGGAACCCAGATTTCTTGCCTTACTGTGCAGCTCTAGATCAGCTTGGACTCCCTGCCAGCCTATCAGAACGTTTCCCTCTGGGGTTTGGTTTCTGATCTTGCTGTTATAACCTCAGTCAGGAACCCCTAGTCCCACTACTCGGTTCCCTCCACCGATTCTCTGAATAACTTGCACATCCAGAAATTGGCCCTCAGGGTCCCTGCCCCCTTCCCATGCAGAAACCTCTGGCCTTTCTCCTTCAACTCCCTTGTGCATCGGAAAAGGGCAGGAGGGAAGGTAAATCAAGAGCTGACAGTTTCCTTGTCAGCTAACAGAATGGGCCACCCACATGGTTCAACACACCCACCCTTGCCCTCCCGATTTCCCGTTCCCACACAGCTGAGAGGGCCTAACTGGCTCTGGGGACTGAGAGAACCTTGGATCTGGAGGCAACAAAGGAACAGACTAGGCAGGGGTGTGTGAAGAAGGGGTGCCCTCCACCCTTCACAGAGGCCTTAAAGCAGAGACCCTGGCAACTGCAGCCCCAGCCCAAGCTGGTTCCACACCACTACTCAGCACTGCCTTCCAGTTCGTGGTAAATCTGACTGGAATGTGAATGGTTGAAACCTAGGCAGCAATGACAGTCTCCCGGTGCCCTGCTCTATTCTCTCAGAGACTAAACTAGGCAGTGGGTCAGATTCCAAGGTCCCAGGAGGGCACTGAGCTTGTCTGACCTCATGGATGGCCTCTGTCCTCTCCTGACTCTTTAGCCTTGAGCAGAGAGGCTATAAAAAGTCCCTAAACACAAGGACCAAAATAGTCTACTGTCCCCTGCCTGTTCCCTGTTTTCAGAGCTGGCTTTGATGTTTGACCACAGACAGCCCATCCTAGACTGGTAGCCAGTTTTGTCCTCTCTGTTTCACTGTCCAATCTAAGCTCTCCCAGCCCTAGAGTTAGTAAATTCCAACTCTGTCCACTCCAGTTTCGGCTCTGAACACTGGTGTTTCTAGGTTCAATAGCTTGGCACTAGCCTCTCTACCATCCATCCAAAGTTGCTCCCTCTCCCTGCTTCCCTCCCACCCATCACTGGGCTCTGGATACACTCACCTCTGTGTGGAGACGCTGAGTTGCAGTGGTCCCTGGGTATACCCAGACTGAAGGCAGAAGGGACAGCGGGGACTCGGGGACTCGGGACTAACTTTGGTAGCAGCCAAGCTTTACTCTCCACAGGAAAAGCAGAGCGCCTCCACCCCCTAGGTTAACTCTTCCTGACCCAGAGCTCAGACTCAATTAACTCCTTCCTGACAGGACCCTTGAGCCGAGTTCCTGCAACTTTACAGATGGTTAGATAAATCGTCTTTGTCGGGTTCAACGGCTGTCATGGAGGCACCGTAAACTTGAGCTGAAGAAATATAATCCCAAACAAGACCTTTTGCTCTTCAGGCTCCCTCTGAAGTACCCATGCTCGGATGTAGAAGAGAGGGTAGAATCGGGTGCTATGCCATTTGCTTTTTTCCTCCTCTGGCAAGTTTAGGCCTGTTTTATTGCGGGAAGCCTGCTCTTCGTGGAGGGGTGCCCCGGCATCTGCACCCTAAGGGTGGGTGCCGTGTGCTGCAGGTGTGCAGGGAATGTGAGGGTTAAGCAAGAGCTCAGGGGTACAGCCTTAATGACGGCAAATGGAGCTAACAGGAGGGGTGTGATGGAAGAGCTCTTCCCGGCTGAGCCTCTGTCCTTTGGCCGCCTACTTGGGGACTCCTAGCGTTCTAGCCTACTCTTCTCTGGCTTCCTTTATCTCCAGGGGAAGCCCTATCCAAGGAGCCCCACCCCTCTCAGTAGGTGAGAGTCTTAGCGCCCAGAGTTCAAAGGCCGGTGCTTGGCGCTGGTCTCAGCAGTTCTCTCAGTTGTGCCCACCCCCTACCAGTCCAACCACTTAGCATAAGCCCCCTCCCTCCCTTTTAACACTGCCAATGTTTGCAAGGCACATTTGCATCTACGCTCTCTGATCTCCTTTGAGTCCCCTCCCGTGGAACCTAGATAGGACTCGGCAGGCAAAGTAACCCCACTTAACGAGGAAGGAAATTAGTAAAGTAGGAGGGGCTAGCGCAGACCCTCCAAATCCCCTCTCTCCTCTGCCCCACTGTCTGTCTGGCAAGATTAAGAATCAAAGACCCCGAAGCTCTGAGCCTGTAGGGGTAAGATGCTATTACCAAACCTGGGCCGGAACGGGATGGGAAGACTCCAGGGCACACAGCAAGCCTTGAGGGCAAATGGGGGAGAGGAAGGGGAGAGAGTGTCTGCCTTCCTACCTGGGGAGCCTGCCAGATTGCGCTGATCCTGTTTATATGAAGAAGCCCTGTCCACAGCAGGCGAACTCTCCCGACACCCAGAGTTCAAAAGTCAGTGCTTGGGCCTGGACCCCTCCCACCCTGGCCCCTGACCTCCTGGGGGTCCCTGGATCCCTGTCCTACTGTAATGAAGGGAGGGTTTGCTTTTTTTTTTCTTTGTCCCTAACAAAACTGAGTTGGTGAAGTGTCTTACTTAGCAAATGCTCTCACATTCGCTGTCACAATCCATCGCAGGGACAAACTTTGGGCGTTAGGTTTTATTGTTTTTCCCACTTAGAGCTGAAGAGATGGGAGGTTCAGGCAGGAAAATGACTTATCCAAATTCACCCGAGGAGGGATAATAATAATAGCTAACTTTTGTTTTGTTTTGAGGAAGGGTTTTAAGTAGCACAGGCTAGCCTCAAAATTCTTATCCTCCCTACTCCACCTCTGGTGCTCTGGACTCAGAGGCATGAGCCACCATGTCTGATTTTGTGCCGTACAATGCTGTGGGTGGAACCCTGGCCCTGGGTATGTGAAGCAAGGCCTCCACCAATTGAGCTACATTGTCAGCCCAACAGGTGACTTTTATTGAAAAATATGTAGGTGCCAAGGGCTGCTCTCGTTACTTTACATGATGACCCATGTATTTAACCCAGGGAAATGATCCCTTCTAGATGGGGTACAGGCCAGTAGCCTTGTGTCTGAGCATGAAAGAGTTAAGCAGGGGGGGGAGGCTGGGCGGGGGCCCAGCTGGGATTCTGTCAATGGCAGGAAACCTGGCCTGCCAGGGGGAGGATGGGGCCTAGTGTCTCACTGAAACCGACCCCCCCCATCCGGGTGGGACTGGCAGGGGGACCTATCTTAGCAGGGTTCTAGGGATCAAGGACAGAAGCTAGACTACTGAAGGGGAACCCAGTGGGTAGGGGAACCCAGTGGGTACCACAAAAATCATCCTGATTGGATGTCTTCTTTCCCATGCTTCTAAAATGAGCTTGGCTCTCCCTCAGTACTCATTCAGAAAGTAGAGACTTAGGGAGCCTTAGTCAGAGGGCAGTGCCATAGCTATGCTCTCGGAGGGGTGGTCTTCAGTTGTGTGGGGGTTGGGGAAGTTTGAGAGCCTTGTTCTCAGGAGTTCCCAGTCTGAAGTGTCAGCGTCCCACGCCAGGATGCCAGTGGACAAAGTGATCAAGAATAGGCACAGACCTTGCACCACAGAGACTTAGCAGGCACACATAGGAGAGGACTGATGGGACAGACTCTTAAGTGAGAGACCCTGAAAGAGCTAGAGGGGGAGGGTCAGGCAGACAAAGAGTGGAAGGTGAGAGGTCATATATCTGTCTGTGCTAAGAGGAGGGGGCCCACATCCCTCTGTCCAGCTGCCTTCGTTTCTCAGGGACACTCAACAAGGGCCGGATCCTCTCCCTTTCTGGTCATGGGTCCCCAGGGAGATCTTTAAAGTGGCTCCTTCCGGCCCACTAGCTAGGTCCTGGGAGAGGGGGAGGCCAAGCCTGAGGGCTGTTTCCTTCCTATATCCAAGCTCCTTCCCGGAGCACCTGAGCTGGGAATGGGCCTGAGTCAGACGAGGCTCCTCTCTCAGAGAGGGTTGACGCCAGACTGGGAATAGCTCCAGTCAGTGTCAGGAATCTTGATAAAGGGCTGGAGGAGCCTTCAGATCTGGCTTCAGACATCACACCTACATTGTCACAGAGGAGATTCTTGTTTACTTCTCTGCAGCCAGCCACTGTCCCCAGACCACAGCCAGCCACACCTCAGCCCTGCCTTGATTCAAATCCTGACTTTCTACTTTTTCCACTTGGCTTCCAACAAAAAATGTGGCCTCTCTGGGCAGCCCTTGTCAAATGTGGGTGATGATGAGACCTGGCTTTTGTGTCGTTTGAGGGTGGGCTGAGAAATCGCCAGCACCCTGGGGACCTCTGGAAATGCTGGATGATTCTGACTTCTCCTTGGGCTCTCTCTACCAGTCAGCCCTCAGACTTGGACTGATACGTGTGACCCGAGCCTTTTGTCCTGAGCCTCCAGCCTCACTCTCAGCTACTGGTGACAGATCATTTGGGACACTTTCCCTGTGCTGTGGGGTCAGCAGACAGGGGTCACAAACTCTTGAGGAACTCATCAGAGGGTGGCAGCAGAGATGGAACAGGAGGAACCGCCAAGAAAACCGATCACCCCTGCCTCACAGAGCAATGAACAAAGCAGATGATGGGGTGGGCCAGGGGCGATTTGTTCTGCCTGGGTGGGGTGGGAGAGCTTCAAAGAAGGGATTTGAGCAGGGCTTGGAGGGGATTGGTGTTTGGTCTGGGGGTGGGGGGGCGCTAAAGAGAACCTGAGAGCTTCAGGTCAGGGGACAGCAGGAGCTGGGGTCTCAGGGAGGGCAAGAGGCTTAGAGAGGTGACTAGGTTTGCCCTGAGGCAGGGACTCTGACCTGGAAGGAGGCCCCTTGATGGGCTGGTGGCCTCCCTCAATTCCAGAGAGCAGAGCCAAAGCTCCTCTTTAATTTGTGGTTTTCCATTTGGGGAAAGAATCTTAGCCACAACAATAGCCTGGCTCCAGCTGCTGCCCCTCAGAGGGGTGTGGCTCAGAGCAGAGCCAGGCCCCCAACACCACCCAGACAGGACACACAGAGGGGGGTTACGAGAGAGAGAGAGAGAGAGAGAGAGAGAGAGAGAGAGAGAGAGGTGCCATGTCACTGAACATGTATTCCTCTGAACACCTACATAGCTAGTGGACAATGCATAAAAGACAGACAAGATGTCTGCTCTCTTAGTGCAGATCCCCTAGTATATAGCAAAGCCAGATACAATTGATGAGTGTTTTCAGTACTAGGTACTGTGCAAAAAGAGTGTTTTAGACTCAGTACCTCCCTTACTTATAAACTCCTGTGTAAAGTAGAAATTATTATATACTACTTTTACTTTATTCACTTTTTTTTTTTTGTAGTGCTGGGGACCAAGCCTAGGACCCCACAGACACTAAGCACTCAGAGAGTAATAAGAGAGTTACCCACCCTGGCACTATTAGCACAAGAGGGTTAGTAACGCCTCCACAATCACACAGGTGGAGGACGGGAGTTTACTTTTTTTTTCTTCTTGTTTGTTCTCACTCCTTCTTTTCTCTCTTTTTTCCTGTCATATTAGTTGTGATACTTATCTCACTGCTGCAGCAAAAATGCCCTACAGAATCAACTTCAGGAAAAGAGGGTTCGTTTTGTTACCGTGGCTGGAAGGCGTGGTGCCGGGAACCAGAAGCAGCTGATCACATTCAGGTATAGTAAGGGGGCTGAGGGAGAGGAATGCAGGTGTTCCGGCCCCTTTCTCCTGTCTATTCAGTCCAGGACCACCAGGGAAGAAATGATGCTCCCCAGAGCTAAAGTGTATCTTCCCACCTCCATGAACTTAACAAAAAGGATCCCTCGCCAGCATGTCCAGAGGCTGGTCTCCTAGGTGGTTCTAGAGCCTGTTAAGTTTACAGCAGTAACCATCGAAGTTTGTGGTTTGTTTATGCGTGTGTGTGTGCACGTGTGTGTGTGCGTGTGTGTGTGTGTGTGTGTGTTACTGCCCATGAGGCGACCTCTGAGACTCACATTGACCAGTTTTTTTCTCTTACGTGCCTGTATCGCTTTGCCATCCAGATGCCTTCTCTCTCCTCCAAGGTATTTAGATGCAGCAGCACTTTTAAAGAATGTAGAGAGATGAACAAGAGAATGTGAGGCCACATGCATTTGCTTGTTTCTGGAGCTGCTCAGGCCACGACGACATTGATGGGATGGTGATTTTTTTTTTTTTTTTTTTTTTGGTTTGTTTTGAGACAGGATCTCACTATGTAGTCTGACCGTCCTGGAACTCACTATGTAGACTAGGCTGGCCTTAGACTCACAAAGACTCTCCTGCTTCTGCCTTTCACTTGCCAAGATTAAAGGAGTTGGGCACTGTGCCTGACCTATCTTGAGGCAGGGTCTAGAGTAGCCCAGGCTGGCCTTGAACTACATAGTCAAGGATGGCCCTGAACTTCTGATTCTCCTGCCTCTACCTCCTTAGTGTATGCTACCATGTCCAGTTCTATGCAATGCTGGGGATCAAAACCAAGGCTAACCAAGTGCTCAGCAAGCCCCCTACTGACCCGAGCCACAGCCACAACCCCTCTGAGGGTAACCCCTGCTTCTCTTACATTCTCACTCAATCCAGCATCAAGACCCACGGGTTGTCTTCAGAAAACATGTGGATTTCCATGGCTTCTTACCCAGCTACATTCCCACTACCTCAGGCCATGTCATCAATGTTCTGGCCTAAGATGCTTCGATGGTCTCTCCAAAGCTTCCCGTCTGCTATGTTCATTCCCTGGAGTCTGTTCTCAATATAATGGCTACATTGGTCCTTTCAAATATGCATCAGATGCATGCACCATTGCATAGGCATGTCTGTGCACATGTGTATACACACACACACACATACACACACACATGCGCACACACACACAATTTAAAAATACACATCAACCTTATGGCTTTTCTGCTCAAAACTCACTCCAATAAAAGTCAATGTCGGGGGCTGTAGGGATGGCTCAATGGTTAGAGCACTGGCTTCTCTCGTGGAGGACCTAAGTTTGATTCCCAGGACTTCCATGGCAGCTCACCACCTCCTGCAACTCCAGTCAGGGGTGATCTAACACCCTGTTCTGGCCTCCAAGGGCACAAAGCACACATGTGATACACTGACAAGTATGTTGGAAGACAACCATACTAGAACATTGGCTTATCGGTGCATTATCAGGAGGTTCATTCCTCAACACAGAAGAAACCAACCTCCTACTGGGGTGCACACTTTAAATCCCAGCACTCAGGCCTGGAGAGATGGCTCAGCAGTTAACAGCACTAACTGCTCTTCCAGAGGTCCTGAGTTCAATTCCCAGCACCCACATGGTGGCTCACAACCATCTGTAATGGGATCTGATGCCCTCTTTTGGTGTGTCTAAAGATAGCAACAGTGTATTCATACTTAATATAAATAAATCCTTTGAAAAAATAACCCCAGCACCCAAGAGGCAGGGGTAGACATATCTCTGAATCCAAGACCAGCCTGGTCTACAGAGCTAGTTCTAGGATAGCCAGGACTACACAGAGAAACTGTGTCCCAAATAACAAAAGCCAACTAAACCAAACCAAGCTAAAATCCAAAGAAGCTAACATTCTTGGTGGCGTGCGGGTTTCCTGTCGCTCTGTGAGTTTATCTTTATTCTTCCTTCCCCATCTTGCTCCCTTCAGATGCTCTTGGTCTCCTGGCCTGCTCTGCTCTTGGCTTTTGGGTTTTCTGCTTTGCAATAGGATCTTATGTCATCCAGAATGACATCTAAGCATAGACGAGAATGGTCTTGACCTTCTGACCCTCCTGCCTCTACTTCCCAAGTGTTGGGATTGTAGGGTAGGCACGCACTGCCACACCTGGCTCTGGTCTGCTCTTAGCACTCACCACAAATTTCCCACCACACGGGATTGGTTCTCTTCTCACTGTCCGATCTTCTGGCTTCTCTAGCTCCCTTAGCGCTATTCAGATTTCACCTTGAGGACTGAAGGTCATTCACTTCGGATGTGTGAGGGGCTGGATGCCATTTCTAGCACTGTAGAATGTTAGTTCAGTCAACTGACTGGTTCCAGCACCATGATGGTGGCTTACCACTACTGTAACTCCTGTTCCAGGGAACCTCTGCTGGCCTCCAAGGTCACTAGGCATGCTAGGGGTAAACATGAATACCCTCAGGTATGAATACTTACACTAAGATTATGTGTGTGTGTGCATGTGTGTGTGTGTGTGTGTGTGTGTATGTATGTATGTATGTATGTTTGATTTTTCCAGACAAGGTTTCTCTGTGTATTCCTGGTTGTCCCGGAATTTTCTCTATAGACCAGGCTAGCCTCGAACTCAGAGATCTGCCTGCCTCTGCCTCCTGAGTGCTGGGATCAAAGGCATGCACTACCATGTCCAGCTATATTTTTGAAGAATGCAGGAACATAGGAAGCAAGAGTCAGGGCAAGAGCAGCTCGCTCACCAGGACTCCAAGGACCTGGGGAATCATCTTTGGGTTTTGCAGCATTGAAGCTTCTGGTCCTCTTAAAGTTCCTCATACTTTTCTTCTTTATTGCAGGTGTGTGTTCCTGTCTGTATGTGACAATGCTCACAGCAGTGTGGGTGAGCTCAGAGGCCAGAAGAGGGCATTGGACTCCCTGGAGCTGGAGTTACTAATGGTTGTGAGTCTCCTGATGTGGGTGCTGGGAATTGAACTCTGGTCCTCTGCAGGAGCAGCATGTTATCCTAACTGCCATCTTTCACCCGGGACCCCATACTTGTCCAGAGGAGTTGCACTGAACTACAAAGTAAGGCTGCCTCTTGTGTCCAAAGAGTGAAGAAAGGAGTCTCGATACCCCATCTTACCAGGCATCTTTGACTCTGGTTCTAAGTAAGGATGCAGCCTCTGAGACACAGCAGGGATGAGGGGCAGTGTGTGGGGCTCCTGGATGATTCTTGAAGTCCTGTATTAATAATTGGTAATGTAACTCCGGCAGCAGAAGGGAATGGGAGCCAGGTACTCAGGCACTCTGACAGCATGAGGGTCTGCACTGTGCCACCCTGGGAGCCAGGGGACTTGAAGTAGTGAGGGGAGAGCTGAGAGGAGGGAGAGGATCGGCTGCTGCTGAGGCTGCTGTATTGTGGGCTGTGGCCTGGTCATCCTATAATCCTTTATCATCCTCAGGAAGAGCCAGCAGGATGCAAAGGAGCTTCTCAGTGCGGATGGTAGTGTGATCAGCACCGGTATTCAAGGAGGATTTGCCATCCATACATGACCAGGGCTCTTAGCAACGTCACCTTCTCTAAATCCACCTTGGCTGCTGCCAAGGTCACTCGCTGCCCAGAATAGCCTGTATTTGATGGCCAAAGAAAGTGGGGTACAAAAGTCAAGCCACTTGACGTCCCATTCTGCCCTCAAACAGATTGGGGCTGCAGCTCACTGGTAAAGCACTTACTAGCATGGGTGAGGCACTGGGTTCAGTCTCCAGCATCCAAGCAAACAGAAAGGAGCTGGGGATGAGTCTTTGTGCCATCAATGAGCTAGATGCAAATCATGCTGCTCCCCTTTGGAGGTTTAAGACAGCCAGAGAGCCTGCCCCTGCTATTATTGATCATCAGGGGATTGCATCGTCCAAGTCTTGGTTAACCACACATGATAAATTGTCACCATGATAATATTGTTTCCAAAATTATCCCGCCAGACCTTACAGAATCCACAGGCAAATTCATGCAACTAGAGTGGCACAGAAACTCTTTGGGGAGTGGCTTGTGCCTGGATGCCCCGAAAGTGTAGGATTAGCCAAGCTTGTCCACCAGGGGGCAGGCTGCGCCAGGCAGGCCTCCTTCCTGATCCCTCTTCAACTTCCCTGTGTCTTTCTTGTACTTCAGGGTCTGCCCACATGGCTGTCTGAACAGACATCCTTGACGCCCTAAGCCGCTTGGAAGGTTTTCGACTGTTCTTTATGCTGACACCGGGTGTTCTGTGAAGGTAGTTAACCAACCACAACTACTTCGTTAGTGTCCTTCCTGGGAGATTAGGAAATGGCTTTCCCTCGTATGTTATTGTAAGTTGTTTAGCAGAACAAGTTGGAAAACTAATATATTATTACAGCCACTTCTCGGAGGCTGTGAAGCTCACAGAAGTTAAGTGGCTAGATCAAAGTCACACAGCAAAAGTTCTTCTGCTGCTGTGATCAGTTAATCCCTGACCTTTATTAAGCTCTTGATGTGTGCTATCATGTGACAAGACTTTCCTGGGAACATACAACCCACACATCTACTCATCCCAAATAATGAGCCCACAGAGGATCAAAGTACAGATACCACTAAAGTCAAACTTGGGGAACCAGTGGGTTTCATTGGGGTCATTACATGAATATGGGTGAGGGGTCATTTACAGGAGCAGAAGTGACTCAAAGACAGTCTCATCTCCAAAGTCCACCCCAACATGGCTGACAGCTCACAAGGCTGGGAACCTGGAGCACACTGCACAGCTTGCAGGAGGTTCAACAGGCTGAAGAGTGTCCTTTCCAGGTGCCTCAGTTGGTCTAAATCTCTTCCAGGCAGCTCAACTGGTTTCTGCTTCTTTCAAGGAGCTGGGCTTGTCTCAGAGTCCTCTTTGCAGCTTGGCTGGTCTGGGAGTGACTCTCAGCAACTTGGCTTGTCTACTCTTGGGAAGAAGAAACTTAGTGAATCTGGTCAGTTTCAGGAACTTCCTGAAGGTATTTTGAATTGTTTAAAGAGCTTCCCGGTAGGATGTAATGTTTGTCTCTGAGGAAACTGCTACAGAATATATGTCCAGGTTAATAATGGGGGACCATCATCAATCAGGCAAGATGGCACACACCTTTAATTCCAGCACTTGAGAGTCTGAGGCAGAAGGATCATGAGTATGAGGTCAGCATAGATTCTATAGCAAGACACTGGGATGGCAGGAAGACATATTTAATTCTACAGTAATTGGGACAGTGAATGACTGGATTGACTTGGAGTAAACAGAATACTGAAACAGAGCTCATTAAATGCTCAATTCAAAACGTTTATATTTTTACAAAAAAATTTTTTTTACTTTGCTTATTTTATCAATTAGTAAGAGAGATGTGTTAAAATGTTTTGCTACAGCAGATTGTCAGTTTCCCATTAAACCATTAGGTATATGTCATTTCAGAGGTGCTAAATCTTTCTGGTAAATTGCAGCTAAACTTTTTATCTTCATATTTCTTTATTTTGTGTGCATATATTTGCCTGCATGCATGTATTGTACCATGGAAGTGCCCGATGCCCACTGAGGCCAGAAGAAGTCATGGAATTCCCTGGAACTGGAGTTATGAATGACTGTGAGCCACCATGTGGGTGCTGGAAATTATCTTCTGGACCAGCAGTCAGTGCTCTTAACTGCTGAGCCATCATTCCAGCTTCAAGAGTGTTTCTTTAAGTAAAACAATTTTTTAAAACCGTGTTACAAAGTGCCTTGCACACAGTAGGGCTTGTTTCCCTTTGCCATTTCCACACACTGGGCTTTATCTGTCCCAGGGCTTTGCTTGAGCATGGGCGTCATGGACAGGTGGTTGAAAGCATGAGAATCAATATCAGTGAGTCCTGACGGCAAGGCTTCTCACAGGACCAGATGTGCTTGTATAGGGCATGAGAACCGACTGCTCCCATGGACCAGATACTGGACCCTGTGGACCTGGCCGGTGAACATCTCCATGGAAGATGCTTTCTGCATCCAACCCCAATCCAGGAGACCAGAGATCTCTCTCTAAGTTTTATGGGGATTTGGAGAGAAATAAAGACATCTATACACTAAAACGGGACTTATGCCGGCTCTAATCCTTGCTGTTTAGGAAGGCGTATCCTCCCTCCCTCCCTCCCTCCCTCCCTTCCTTCCTTCCTCTTCCTCCTCCTCCTTCTAGATAGTCTTACTAGGTAGGTGTACCACCATGCTCAGCTGAGATTTACTAAACCTCACTATCCTGGAATAAATTGGTGAGGATACACCAGGCGGTGGTGGCACTCACCTTTAGTCTCAGCACTTTGGAGGCAGAGGTGGGTGTATCTCTTAAGTTCAAGGCCAGCCTGGTCTACAGAGTGAGTTCTAGAACAGCCAGGGCTACACTGAGGAACACTATTTCAAACAAACCAACCAACCTACAACAATACACACATAAGCCTCTCATATTTTGATTTCTTTTCTCATCCTGTGGCTTGAACCCGGGTCCCGGGCTGGGCCAGCACTCTTACAGTGAGCCGTATGCCTCCAATTCCTCAACTCCTACTTTCTCCACTAGGCCTTCTGGTTTTTTGTTTTGTTTTGTTTTGTTTGTTTGTTTCTTTTCTTGAGACAGCGTCTCTCATCGACCAGGCTGGTCATGAACTTGTTAGGTAGCCAAGCTAATCTTGAACTCCTACCTCGAAGTGTTGGGATTACAGGTGTGCACATCGAACTCAGTTTGCTTTCTCTGCTGATGACTAAATCCCACCCAGGCCCTTGAACAGATGGTAAGTGCTCTGTCTCAGCATCTTCTCTCTCCCTCCCCTCCCCCTCTCCCCTCTGGAATTGAATCTAATGCCTCGTGCATGCTAGCTAAGGATTTTACAGTGTGAGCTCTTCTCCCAGCCCCCTTTCTTTTTCTTGAGATAGGGTCTTGATATGCAGCCCGGGCTGACCTCTAACCCGTGACCCTCCCACGCATGTGCCATTGCACCTAGTTTCACGCAGAGCTGGGGATCAAACCCAAGTATTGGTTCATGCTGGGGAAGCACTTTAGCAACGGAGCCACAGCTCTGAACTCTGGCTTTTTAATTTCCAGTTGTGAATTGTGTGTCTTCCTCTCCTGAGGGCAGGATCTACGTGGCCTTCCTTTGTGACGGTCAATAGAAGTTTTCCAGGAACGGGCAGAACCTCTGAATTTCACAGCAAGAGTTATACCCAGTTCACTGACGGACAATGATTAATTATTACAAAGACCCTTTGAACTCTTTGGAGCCCATGTACTTAAGGGAAATCCTGAGGCCAGGAAGTTTCTCCTCTAAGGCCTGGGCCTAGGCTGAGATGTAGGCCTAGATAAACATGTGATTTAGCTCCAAAGATATCACACATACACACACACACACACAGCTCACTGTAGCACACCATCACCTACTGGTTTGGAGGAGGAAGAGTAGGCAAGTGTGGGCTCATCAACACCGTTGATGAGATGAGAGCCACAGGGCGGAGTCCCCACAGGCTTCTCAGCTTCAGGAAATCCTACCCTTTGAACAGGGAGAGGCAGGACTAGGTGGGCTAGTCCTGGAGCCAGCTGGAGAAGGTCCAGCACCTTGGCTAACTCCAGTAGTTGTATTTTGTGTATTTTGATAGGTGGACCCTGATGAGAAGGGTCACCTCCTGGGAGATCCAGTCCAGGCTGGCGATGACAGGAACTAATTCCTGGGGGAGTCTTCCAGTTCCTCCTTTCAAGCATCCCGTGTCTCACCCCAAAGCACTTGTGACAGATGCATTTAGTCTTTCAAGGGTAGGTCATGGGTGTTTAGACCTGCTGGTTGAGTGTGGGGATGAATGTTTATAATCCCAGCATTCAGGAGGCAGAAGCAAGAGGATCAAGAGTTCAAGGCCAGCCAGGCCTACAAACATACACTCCGAAGCTTTTGCTTGGAATTCTAGGAGATCTGCGGACATGCTACAGTTGCTCCTTGGTAGTCAGCTTGAGAAGTTCTAAAGTAGAGAGCTAGGAGGAGGTGGTGGGTAAGGGGAGGCAGCTACGACTGATGTACATTATATACAGTATAAAAAGAACACACCATGGTGGAATCCATTATTCTGTACATTAAAAATAAAACAGAAAATGCTGGACAAACCAGATGGCTCAGCACATAAAGGCACTGGCCACTAAGCTGAACACCTAAGCCCTGTACCCACTTGGTGGAGAGAACCGACTCCTGAACGCTGTCTTCAGACCTCACATGTGTGTTCTAGCATGTCCACACCCACACATTCACGCAAAATAAATTTTTAAAAATGCATTTGTTTTCAATGTTTGAAATAAAGTCCTGCCCTAGAGTCAAATACCCCTGAGGTATAAGTTTCAACTCTTCTTACTGCCTCTCTGAAGCACAGCGAGCTGTGTGACACAACAAAGGCTTCCAAGGAGGAGATGAGGCTCCAGGTGGGGGCGCTGCAGTGGGGTCTTTGCAGCTGCTTGGTAGAGGTAAGAGAATTGTCAAGCCTTTAATCCCAGCACTCGGGAGGCAGAGGCAGGTGGATTTCTGAGTTCGAGGCCAGCCTGGTCTACAGAGTGAGTTCCAGGACAGCCAGGGCTACACAGAGAAACCCTGTCTCAACCCCCCCCCCCCCCAAAGAAAGGGAGAGAATTTTCAAGATGCTATCCTGACATTTTCTACCAGTTCCTCAGACTAATGAACTCTACCTCTTCCAGTACTTTTAAAAAGATTTACTTATTTTATGTGTGGGTCTGTTGCCTGCTTGTCCGTCTGTACAGTTTTGAGAGCCTGGTGCTTGCAGAGGTCATAGGAGAGCATTGGATGCCCGGGGACCAGAGTTAGAGATGGCTGAGCTGCCATGTGGGCGCTGAGAAGCAAACCTGGCTCCTCTGGTCGAGCAGCCGGGGCTTTGAACCGTTAACCCATCTCTCCAGTTCATCTGGCACCGCCTCTTCCGGTGGGTGTCTTGTTGGAGCCGCCTCTTCCGGTGGGTGTCTTGTTGGAGCCGCCGCTTCCGATGGGTGTCCTGTTTGTTTCTGGAGCTGTGATGCTGGAGCTGGTCCCTGAACTCACCATGCTTTTCCTGCCCTGGAGTGAGAGGAAGACAGATGTGCGCAACCGTTTTACCCCTGGTTCGCATTAGTACCACTAATGTTTTATATCAGCGTAAGGGCTCCGCCTACTGAAATTCTGATGGCTAGAACCTGACCACTAGGCTTTCTTTCTTTCTTTGATTTTTAGTTTAAATAATCAACATAAAAAGGGTGTAAACCACTTAGCACAGCTACAGCCCCGAAAAGGTTCTTCCTGTGAGTTGGAATCCACACTATGCCACTGCACGCTCAGGTAACCGCTGATATGTTTTCTGTCACTTAGTTCTAGAATATTCTATGAATTGCATGCATATAAAATGTGATTTTTTTAATGTGACTTATCACAGTTTATAATATTGTGCAGGTTAGTTTTTGTTAACTTGACACAAACTCAGACACACCTGGGAAGAGGGAGTCTTAAGTGAGAAAATGCTTCGTGCACACGCACAAATAAATAGATGTAATTTAAAAAGATAAACTAGCCGGGCAGTGGTGCCGCATGCCTTTAATCCCAGCACTTGGGAGGCAGAGGCAGGTGGATTTCTGAGTTCGAGACCAGCCTGGTCTACAGAGTGAGTCCCAGGACAGCCAGGGCTACACAGAGAAACCCTGCCTCGAAAAACCAAAAAAAAAAAAAAGAAAGAAAAGAAAAAAGATAAACTAGTGATTGAGAAACACACTTAACATCAACCTCTGGCTCCCCCACTTACGTCCCCCAAGTGTTTGCATTTTGGAAGCTTCTCTGCATCTGCCTGTCTTTTTCTTCAACTCTGAGGACAGCAGTACCATTTGCCCTGGAACCTAACGTTCTTTCCTCTCTCCCTCTCCCCTGCCTCCTGTACAGTCTTCTGTTGTAGCCCAGACTGCCCTCCAACTCACTGCAAGCCTCCTGCCTCAGTTTCCCCAGTGCTGGGAGTGACAGGTGAAAGCTGCCACATCTGGGTGACATTGCCTTTCTATGACAAGTTGGTTATTTGGTCCCTCCAGCTTTTCCCCGAGCTGGGTGGTGGCTGCTGACTTTCTGCAGCATCAGTAATCAAACCCAGGGCAAACCCTCTGCAGAGTGGTGTCTTTGAGATAGGGTCTCACTATCAGCCTAGGTTGACCTAGAACTGACCAGGCTGGAATCAAACCTAGACACACCCCTGCCTCTACCTCTCAAGTGTTGGGAGAAAGGTGCACACCACCACCACCTATCTTAAAAGTGATTAAAAAAATCTAAGCACTGAGTAAAGTTCAAAATCATCTAATTCTAAAAAAAAAAATCTAAGCACTGAATAAAGTTCAAAATCATCTAATTCTTTCTTTCTTTCGTTCTTTCTTTGGTTTTTCGTTCTCAAAAACATAAAAGTTAGGGCGGTGGTGGAGATGCACGCCTTTAATCCCAGCACTCAGGAGGATCTCTGAGTTTGAGGCCAGCCTGGTCTACAGAGCAAATGCTAGGACACAGAGAAACCCTGTTTCAAAAAACAGACAGACAAACAAATTACTCTTAAATGTAAAAATAAAGTCTCTTGAAGTAGGGGTCAGTGGTGTGACTGTGGCGAGAATGTGTCATATGAGCCAGGCAGTGGTGGTGCACGCCTTCAATCCCAGCACTTGGGAGGCAGAGGCAGGAGGATTTCTGAGTTCGAGGCCAGCCTGGTCTACAGAGTGAGTTTCAGGACAGCCAGGGCTACACAGAGAAACCCTGTCTCAAAAAACAAAAAACAAACAAAAAAAACCCAACCAAACAAAAAACAAATGAGTCAAAAAACCAATGTCTCTCAGTAGTGCAAATCAGCAGTAAGGGAAGTTTTAAGCTACTTCCTGATAGTCCTCAGTGTCCTGGTCCCAGTGACAGTTATGTGCTCAGCACATTTCGGCAGCTAGCTCCCTCTACAGTTTATATCAGGAGTTAAGTGTTCCATCTGCATAAATTCAGGAGGCTGAGCAAGGTGGTGTCTGTCTGTAATCTCAGCACCCAAGAGGCCAAGGCCAGGCTAGACCACAGGATGAGACCGTCTCATTAATAATAAATAAATACTCATGGGAAACTAAATTGAAGAGGTTAGGACACTCATGACACATGACATTACATAGGACCAGAACGATGAAGGGTTGGTTCTTTTTCCTTCACACAGTGGATAATCTCAGGCACCCCACCCCAGCCCAGCCCCCTCTGCACTTTTTTTTAAAAGCTTGGTTTTGGTTTGTCAAGACAGGGTTTCTCTGTGTAGCCCTGGCTGTCCTGGAACTTCCTCTATAGACTAGGCTAGCCTCAAACAGAGATCCTGCCTGCCTATCTTCCTAGTGTGGAACTAAGGTATGCGCCACCACCGCCCACCTTTGCTTTTGATTTTGAGACAGGGTCTCACTATGTAGCTCTAGCTTACCTGGATCTCATTATGTAGACCAGGCTGGCCTCAAAGTCACACACAACCCCCTCCTTCCTCTGCTGAGTGCTGATGATTAAAGGCATGCTCCATCACACCTGGTTTCTTTTGCTCTGTGTGTGTGTGTGTGTGTGAGAGAGAGAGAGAGAGAGAGAGAGAGAGAGAGAGAGAGAGAGACTTGGGGGAAGGAAGCCATGGCTTAGGCATGCTAAACGCGTGCTCCACCCACTGAGTCACACTCCCGGCCTCACATTTATTAGTTTAGGGATACGGCTCAGTAGGTAAAGTGTTTGCCTAGCATGCAGGAGGCCTTGGGTTCAGTCTTCAGCAATGCATAAATTAGATGTGGTGGTGCACACCTATAGCCCATGCCCTAGGATAATAGAGGCAGGAGGAACAGAGTTCAAGATTAGTTTCAGACACATAGTTTGAGGCCAGGCTAGGGTAAAGAAAACGCTCTCTCTAAAAAAAATAATAATTGAAGTATAATAATATATCTGAAGTATAAAAATTGTATGTGTTAGAATCAGGAGCACTTGCCTTGCACTTGTGAGGACCGAGGAACGATGCCCCCCAAACAGCAAAATCACGTGCGGCTTGCTGAGTTTACACACAATGACACCTGTGTAGCCATCACCTAAGGCAAGAAAAACCATGTGGGTTCACTAGACTCCCTGGGTGCACAGCCTCTTTAAGTTAGGAGTCCATGGCGTTGGACTCCTATCGTTTGTACTCCCTTGACATTCTAGGCAAACATTTTCCTGAGGAAAGGGCGCAGTACCTTCCCCAGATTCTGCCAAGGTGGGGGGACAATCAAAGCTGTATCTGAAGACTAGCTCGGTGATTCCTTCCTTCCCTCTCTCAGGGAAATTCCTTTTGGTGGGTTTTTGTTCTTGTTTTGTGAGAAAGGGTCACGCTCTGCAGCCCTGGCTGACCAGAACTCCGCTCTCTTAGAGACTTCAAATATATGAGCAAAGATCATCAACGAACCTGCAATGAGATGTAATTGCCACTTTCATTCGGCAGCTAAGTGAACGGAGGCTCAAAATGAAGCCACTTACCCAAGGACACATTTTACTTATGTGGCTGTTTGCAAAAGTTACTCTTGCATGCCGGATCTTTCGCGTGCTAGACCACAACAGCTTCGGTAATACCAAATTGCTCAACTTCAGCTCAAAACAGGCTAAGCTTGAAATACCAGGTTGAACAGAAGAAAATTCCAAAGCCCAGGCCCCCTCCCCTCCCCTCCCCTCCCCCCCCCCCCTCTCTCTCTCTCTCTCTCTCTCTCTCTCTCTCTCTCTCTCTCTCTCAATTTACTTCTAACTCTTTGCCTAGGTGGAAGTATCTAGAGGTATGAGCTCTGTGGACTTTCTCCGTCGGAGTTACTTTCTACCCACAAACCATCACGTCGGAGCACTTTAGAGAACGTCTATGATTGGCTGATGAAGACAGCAACATTTGAATTTAAAGGAAGGACAGACCAAGGCCTGTTCCTTCCGCTGGAGAGATAAGCTTTGCAGAGTGGAAAGACAACTGGAGGCAGAGATTAGGCGGTATCACGGTCCTGGGGTGAGACCAACATCACCTGCTGCTTCTACCTTCAGTTCTTTACCAGGAATCAGCTCCTACTTCAAGTAAAAGATATGAAAAGAATGAACAGCATCTGGCAGTGCTTTGTAAACTGCAAAAGTGTCGATAGCTGCAAATTTATAGTTTGAAACTGAGTTCTAATTTTCCTCCTATCTTGAGACAGGGTTTCTCTTTGTAGCCCTGGCTGTCCTGGAACTCATTCTGTAGACCAGGCTGGCCTCATCTCAGAAATCTGCCTGCCTCTCCGCGGGCTTGAAATTGAATTTTAAAAAGATAATCTCTAAGCAGAGGCAAAGTCTGTTTTCACAAAGTCTGTTTTCGGAAGCTCTAGCTGCTGTAGGGGCAGGCCAGGGACTTGCTTCCTGTTCCTCAGCTGTTCCACTGGCTACTCAGGAGACTGTATGCTGAGGTAACCATACATTTTACAAAAGAAAATGGGCCAGCAATGGCAATTTCTTTTCCTGAGGTTTCACTATGGAGTCCTGGCCTAGAACTCAGTATGTAGACCTGGTTAGCTCAAAACTCTCAAGTTAACTGCTTGGCCTGCCTGCCAAGTACTGGAATCAAAGGCGTGGGCCAGCACTCTCAGCTAAACCTGATGTCTTTAGAAGTCATTGCCAAGTGTTATCAATTGAAATTGCATCCACTTAGTACATTTACTAGAAATAGGATAAATGGGGGGGGGGGGTTGGGGGAAGATCTGTGAGTTGAAGAGATGATGGCTCAGTGGTTAAGACCTTTTGGAGCGCTCTCGGAGGACCTTGGGTTCAATTCCCTACATGGAGGTTCCCAGGGAACTCCAGGGGATCTGACACCTTATCCGACCTCCTTGGCACTGCATGCACACAGTGCACAAACATATATAGGTAAAACATTCATACAGGGAAAATACCTATCTTGAAACAAGAATCTTAATACATATTTCTCATATAAAGCAAAAATAGCCAGCTAGCATTACGGTTGCTGAGAACTTGAAAAGCGACAGTCTTGTAATCCAATCACCGTCCTTGACATAGGCTTCTAGGAGGGAAAGATTTACTCCAGAGGCTTAAATACTTCTCCAAGATGTAGGTCACGTCACACTCATGACAGTGAACAGTACAACTCAAAGTAGTAAGAGAACTTCCAAGGTTTTTTTGTTGAAATTCACTTTATTTAAAAAAAACAAAACAAAACCTCATGAACAATAAATTACAATACTTTCCCCCTTTATAAATTCTTCATAAAATATATTTGACAATTTTAAAAGAAAAGTTTAAAGTTGCCTTCTTTTCTGATGTGCTGATGACATCTTTTGTTTGTTTTTTGACTATTTTGTCATGCTGGTGAATTATTTTGTAGCTGCTACAATAGTTTGATTGGTAACATTTTACAATTAAAAACAAAAACCCAGACCTGCAGAAAGAACTATTCTGTGCTATTTATCTGACACTTAACACTTACTTCATCAGAATGACAAAGTATCCCTTAGCACCAAGAATCTACGGAACCCCATGTTTCTAAGTGACAACAGGTGCAAATTAACAGCCTAGGAACTAACTGTACAACCCTACAGCGACTGGACACAGCTGCCTATAAGCTTTATTTGAAATATTTGGTCTTCTTTTTCAATTAAGACAAATTTCATAAACACCAGAAACTGCGGCCACAGACTGAGGGTAACTTTACTGAGTACCTGTTACGGGCAAGGCACTGTGCACATTTCTTGATTGCATTTGTCCTTTAGCAATTATCCAAAATTCCCGAGTATCACTCATCCTTTATTACATGTGTCTGAAGAAAGTGCATGACTAAATGCCATTTTTAAAAAATGGTTTGTCTTTATTCTTCTGTGTGTGCGCGTGTGTGTGTGCATGGACGCGAGAAGAGGGTATCAGATCCTCCGGAGCTGGAGTTAGCTGGTTGTGAGCCACTCAACTTGGGCACTGGGAACTGAATTCTAGTTCTGTGCAAGAGCATCAAGTCCTCTTAATGGCTGAGTCCTCTCTCCAGCCCCTACAACTGCAAATCTTAAATGGTTGTCCTATCAACTAAATTTAAGTGCTGAGCACATAGTAGGTACTTAATAAATACCCCTAACTGAAAGAACAAAGACAAATTACTGTCTTTTTGTTGATATCATAAGATATTTTGAATACAGGGACTTAAGAATGTTCTGGAAGAAATTTCTTGATCACCTCACACCCTTACCTCTAATAAAGAATTCTATTTCACAGATAAAAATCTTTCAAAATAAACTATAACTGGGGCTAGACACTTAGCTCGGTGCTAACACCTTTGTGTAGCATGTGCAAGGCCCTGGGTATGATCCCAGTACCAATGAAAACAAAAGACACACCAAATGACTCATTCTTTTCAAGGAGGCAGGATCAAAAGCTATGTGCTCAGGACACTGAGGCTTCAAGTGCACAGGTATTTGTAGAGCAAAGAACGATTGGCACACATCACACAGCAATCTGATGAGAGCCAAGTCAATAGTAATTCATTCTAATGAGACTTTTTCTAATTTCCTATAACTCAATCCACTGGTCAGATCTGTGTCAACTTGGTGACCCAGAGGGTCAATTACCATGAAGATCCAGTACATTTCTACTTCTTATTTCTGAAAGAATTATTTTAGTTAAGTTTGCAAGTGATATTAAGTGTATGTGACTTATTTTTTTTTTTTTAAGATTTTTTACTAAAGCTTTCAGTTCATGTTTTTAAACTTCCAGATTAATTCAGTCTAGGGGTTTTACATTCTCCATTTTTCATGTTTTTTACCTTTATCACCTTCTGAACCCATTTATTGATTTGTTGATTTTATGATGGGAGGGACTGAATCCAGAGCCTTGTACACGCCAGGCAAGCGCTCTCCATTGAACTACAGCAGCCCTACTGTGAAGGTGTGGAGGTTCCAGCACTGAGGAGACGGTGCAAATTGCTCAGAACAGCAATATACTGATGTTATTTTGCCTTTTGCATCTTGGTGCTTAAAAAGATCCCCATGGGGTTGGTGGTGGACTGCTTCCCTCACACACCTAAGACCCAAGGTTCTACCCCAGCACCCGACGTGGGCAGCTAGTGCTTTATAAAGCCTCACCTAGAACAATGGTAGATTCTAATTCATTCTAAAGACTGGTGCCCTGGTTTAAGAGAGGATCCTTTCCTTAACGTTCCTGAATTAGCAAGGACAATCTGGAGGCAACCATACAGTTAGAATTTCCCATCAGGAGCTGAGTGAGTCTCTTGCTTTCTGACAGATGCCAGGTGACCATATGAAACCGACAACTTTTCTACTCGAAAAGCAGTTGATGGCATAGAATTTTATCCATTTGCCAAACTCTGTAAGCATCCTCTCTTACTTTGGAAGAGAGCGATCAGTATTTGTGACAGTGATTACCAGTCCCATTACTGTATCACACAAGACAAGAGAAAACAGCGTCAGTGACAGAGACTCCAGTCACAGTGACAGAGACTCCAGTGATCCAACAGGAAGCCACACCAGGGCCAGCAACTCGAGGGTGAGCTCATTTGGTTTCTTCAACTTTATGCTGAGATTTAGGAAAAGTCTTAAAACTCAGAATTAACACATCAAGTATTACAGTTGTGTAACGCAATGTTTTCAGAAGAATACCACCCCCAGGTTACAGAAGATGCTCAAGCACCCGCACGTCCCAGTGCAGTGGTTTAATTAGTCAAAGAAATGCTCAGTTACCTAAAGGTATGATATGAGTGAGCCATAGGCATCCTTGCCGACCTTCTACCATGAGACTCAATAACTAATTCAACTTGAAGAGCTACAGGGCCCTGGAGAGCTCAAACGGACTCCAGTGACTTAGAACTGCTTAGCTTCAGTTATGTTTTATCAGCCATTTAGACCCTCCAAAATGATGCCTTTAAAAAGAGATGTATACTGGGAAAAAACAACAAAAAAAAGTATACCCTTAGCATGTTTCCAGTAGCAGGAGGGGCAGGGACAAAGATGAAGGGTGGTTTGTGTGGTTTTTATCACCAATTTCATCAGCAGATCTCAAAAAACCCAAATCTGTATCAAATAATTTAAACAGAAGTGGCATTTTCTTCATGTGGAATGCAAAACGCACACACTCACATACTTACATATACATAAATATATACATATACATCTCCTTTACAAAGCGTCAAAGGTTGCATTACCAGCACGCAAACCTCTTCTATGGAAATGCCTAATACTGACAAGGAATGTCTAAAATACTTAAAGATATTTCTAGAAAATGGGACTTTCTTTTCTGCTTGGCTCTTAAGAGATTTTTTTCTGCCAACCTCTTACCAATGATCATTTTAAAAAATGTTTTTACAGCCACATTGGTAATACACATTCAAAACATACAATAAAATGGCCTGCATGGATTAAGAAAAACGAGAGAAAAAAACTACCCCACAATAAAACCTAAACCCTTAGAAAGTGGAGTCTAACTTCCGTCGTCTTTCGGCCATGTAATGTATTTCCATTGAATCTGAAGCAGCACCATCTAAGATGCTTGTAAGCGGTAGGTCACGTTTCCCAGCTGCTGTCTTTAAATGCAATTTGGACTAATCTGAGTTCTAGTTCAAAAGCATCCGGGCGATCCTGAGGGTTTGCGGCTAGCATCTCCTTTATCAGCTGCTTCATTCGCCCGTTCATAGACTTCTTCTTCACAGGGATGAGAAGTTCCATTTTGGGGTTCTCCAGAAGCGCCTCTCCGACAGGCACGATTTCCGTCCCCTGCTTTACATAGCTCCCCAGGAGCTCCTTCTTTGTCTCTGTGTCTATGAAGGTGATCCTCTCCAGCATTGCCCAGATGATAATTCCCAGAGCAAAAATATCAGCTTTTGCTGTGTAGTGTCCTTCCCATACCTCGGGAGCCATGTAGAAATCCGTTCCACACGCCGTGGAAAGGAAACACTTGTTTACACTGACAGGTTCCTCTGGGTTCTGCCCAGATGCTGAGCAAACTTTACTTAGGCCGAAATCAGCCACTTTCAGTGTGGGTTCCAAGTCACTGGTATCCAACCTGCTCTGAGAAATCAGAATGTTATCAGGCTTCAGGTCTCGGTGGATTATCTGGTTTTTGTGCAAGAAGGCCAGTGCACTGCTGAGCTGAAGCATGAAGCTGGTGTTAGTCTTTCGATTGGGTTTCCTGGACAACAGATACTCATTCATATCTCCTCCGTCACAAAAATCCATCACAAACCACAAATAATAGGCGCTTCTGGGATCAAAGGCAATTTCTCCTTTTAATGAAGTCTCTACAAGCTGAGAAAGATGAGGAGAAGAGTAGTTATAACATACACAAAGGTTAAAGGGCTGGGGAGACAGTTCGGCAGTTCTGAGCTTACTGCTCACAGAGGACTGCTGTTCAGGTCCTCAGTAACCCCGTTAGTGGCTCACAACTGCCTGCAGCTTCCTGGCTTCTAAAGGCGCCTGCACTGACACACATATACCCACATATCCCCCCTTCCCCAGCATAATTAAAAATTAATACATCTTTTTAAATTTTTCATGTTTTTGTTTTGCTTTGTTTTTTTGAGACACGGTTTTAGACAGGTGTATCCCTAGCTGTCCTGGAACTCACTCTGTAGACCAGGCTGGCCTTGAACTCAGAGATCTGCCTGCCTCTGCCTCCCAAGTGCTGGGATTAAAGGCTTGCGCCACCACCACTAGCTATAAATCTTTTAAAAATATACTTAAAAGAAAAAAGGAAGAAAGTTAGGCCAATCTGCAGCTTTCTTTTGTTTCTGAAGTGTTGGGAACTGAACTCAGGGTCTTGTACATGCCAGGTAAAGGTTTCTTAAACTGAATATAGAGGTCACAAAAAAAAAAAAAAAAAAAAAATGGCACTAGTCAAAGGCTTAGTTTTTTTTTTTTTTTTCGAGACAGGGTTTCTCTGTGTAGCCTTGGCTGTCCTGGAACTCCCTCTGTAGACCAGGCTGGCCTCGAACTCAGAAATCCGCCTGCCTCTGCCTCCCGAGTGCTGGGATTAAAGGCGTGCGCCACCACCACCCAGCTAGTCAAAGGTTTAATGAAGGTTTAGTTACTAAAATAAACTCAAAACCAAACTGTAGTTTTAGTACATATATAACGTCTATTCCTACAGTGACATAATGGATTAATTGGGAAAAGCAAAGACTTCTGGTATTTTTCTACTATCATTCATCAGCAAGCAAATACCAAAGTAGTTTATCAGTGGATTGTTCTATGATATAATGCTTAATTTGGGTACCATTTTTTTCTTTCTTTTTCTTTTTTGAGACAGGGTCTCGAATAGTCCACAAAGGCTTCAATATCATTGTATAGTTCATGGCTGGCCTTGATCTCTGAACCTCCTGCTTCCATCTCCAGTGCTGTAATTACAGGGGTGTGTGTGTCACTACACACAGCTCAAGCGATCTCAAATTTAAGGCCAGCCTGAGTTACATAGAGCGACTGTCTCGGGGAGAGAGACAGATGTTAGAAATTGCTGTTTGAAGGTGGGTGTGGTGGCATACACCTGTGATCCCAGCACTATAGAAACAGAGACTTGCTGGAGACTGTTAGGACAGAATTTCCAACAGTTTCTGCATCTGCCTTAACCACATGTCTACTACTCTGTACTAATATGCACTGTTCTCACTGCTGATTTTTATAAAATACAAACCATCTACTGTGGAAAGTGCTAAAGATGCTCTACATCCTAAAGTAACAAATATTCAATCTGAATTCTTTTTAAAAATCGAGTTTAAGCAGGGCAGTGGTGGCGAATACCTTTAATCCCAGCACTTGGGAGGCAGAGGCAGGTGGATTTCTGAGTTCGAGGCCAGCATGGTCTACAGAGTGAGTTCCAGGACAGCCAGGGCTATACAGAGAAACCCTGTCTTGAAAAACAAAAACAAACAAACAAAAAAACAAAACAAAACAAAAAATCGAGTTTAATTGTGTGTGTGCACACATGGATCATTGCACATGTGTCAGAGGGTAACTCTGACAAGCAGGTTCTCTCCTGCCACCCTGAGGGTCATGAGGATGGAAGGCAGGTTGTCAGGTTCTACATGCAGGTGCCTCTGCCCACAGCGTTATTTTGTCAGCCCAAGATTTACCTCTGTGTAGAAATAAACAGGTACATTCACTTCATTAAGGTATAGTTTGCTTTCTACTTTAATAAAAGGTAAAACTATATTTATACCAAAGGATTGCTTTAAAGTGAAATTATTTATGATTCATTATCAGCACATTTGATTTGTAGATGTTTACACACCCAGGGTTATGCACATGTCTTTATGGTGAGAGAGCTTGAGTGGAAGGGTTAGGAAGGGTAATGCCCTGCCCTGCTCTGCTCTGCTCTGCCTGCACTGTGAGTCAAGCCCCAGTCTCCAGCTTTAACTGAAAACCTCAAGAATACTTTATTTCATCTGTGTTTTTATATATGCATTAATTTTTTTTTCAGTACTTCAGAATGCCACCGTTGTAGCTGTATTTTGGAAAGGGCCCAACTGGCCGACATTTTCTGCATATGTCAATATAGCTGAATTCTCTCACCATCTAGCTCATCATCCCTTCATGAACAGACTAAAATATAGAGGTATGTTGCTTTTAAATTATTTTTTATGTGGTGTCTAAAAAGAACAACGAAAGGGGAAGACTGGAGTGGAGCTGTTGAAGAATGAGCAACTGGAAAGTTTATATTACAATCACGACAAGTACTAATTACTATTACTACTTCGTCTGGTTATTCTGGCAAAAGTGAAGAACAGCCTTCATCTGCCTCCCCTGGCAGAGGGCAGCAATGGTGACGGCCTGCAGGAGTCTCCTTGCTGCATGGTGTACTCTGCAGAGAGGCTGAAACACAGGTGTGCTATTTCTGACTTTAGTTTTTCTGTCTCTACCCCAAAATATAATATAATATAATATAATGCAGAATACAAGTACTGAGACAGTGGTTTAGGAGACGGCATGGTGGTGCACATAATACTGGCTTTCGAGAGAGGAAATATGTATAGTTTCACCCACTTATCTGGACAATGCTTGTTAGACTCTTTAAGTGTTAAATAGTTAATTCTTAAAAAGTCCCTGGATAGGCTTCTCTCTACTCAAAGTCTATATGTAGCCCAGGCGGGCCTTGAATTCATGAATTCCTTTAGTCTTATGTGTTAGGATTACAAGTATGTGCACCATGTCCAGCAGTTCATAATTCTTCAGTCCTAAGATGTATCAGATTCCCTATTATATGTTCCTATACCATCTATGCCATTTGTTTGAAATAGACAGACCGGAGGGGAAAGTCCCTATGAAATTGAGCCTCTGTAACTGTTTTACATTTTCTCTTGGATGAGGTTTTTAGCTATTAGGAACTGGTTTAATGATTCCAACTGAAAACAAGAAAAAACATAAAAAAATGAAAATTTATGAATAAAGGCCATGCATAGGGACTCCTTAATTATGTTAAAGGTTTGTTTATTGATTTTACTGTATTCTTTTGATACAATTATACTGATAAATATATGGTCAATTAGCTGGGTGTGTGGTAGTGTATGCTTTTAATCCCAGCAGAGGCAGAAACAGGTGGATCTCTGTAAGTGTAAGGTCAGTTTAGTCCACATAGTAAGTTACAGGTTTGCCAGGTCTACACAGTGAGAATCTCTCTCAAAATAAATGAGTAAATAAAATAAAGAAAAATCAGGTTTACTTATTAAACCCATAGAAAAGACTATTTTATTTCAACACAGATACCTGTTTCTGAGTTCTTATATACTAAGTTTGCTTCAGCATCCTCTCTGACTTGGACAATGCCATAGAAGGCAGAAATGAACCACATATGAACAGAGAGCTACTAGGAAAGCTGGATTATTTATTTCAAGTCATTCTGACAGTGGAAAGTGCCATAAATCAAATACACATCTCTAAGACTTAAAAGGGTAAAATTAATTCATTAAAAAGGCAAGTACAAAAATCACTTTAGTCTGGTACTTCATGTCGTAAAACCCTAAAGAACTAAATAAAGCCCAATTCTTATGATGTTGCTGCTAGATCTGGACTTAGCGCTACGTCAAGTGTTAATACCTTTACTTTTCCATCTGAAGAGGTTGTGTACTTTAGTCTCTAAAACTTAATGCAAAGTTGACAGGTTTAGGAGGGAATGTAGCTTATGTAGTATGCCCCGAACCCTAGGCTCAATCTCTACCACTGGCAAAAAAAGAAAAAAAAGAAAGAAAGAAAGAAAGAAAGAACGAACGAAAGAAATGTTCCCAATATTTTTATCGTGGCAACCTAAGTACTTTTTAAAAAGTAAACACTAAGCTGGGCAGTGGTGGCTCACGCCTTTAATCCCAGCACTTGGGAGGCAGAGGCAGGTGGATTTCTGAGTTCCAGGCCAGCCTAGTCTACAGAGTGAGTTCCAGGACAGCCGGGGCTACACAGAGAAACCCTGTCTCGAAAAACCAAAAATAAAATAAAATAAAATAAAAGTAAACACTATAGTTTTTAAATTTTTAAAAATTATTTGTTTTGTGTGTAGGGAACTACGCAACACTCACGGAGATATGAGAACAACTTCTCAGGATTCCAAGTCCTCCTTCTACCATGAGGGACCTGAGAACTGAACTTGGGTCATCAGGCTTGGCAGCACCTCCTTTACCCTCTGAGCCTTCTCACCAACCTAAACATAGTTTGTTGTTTTAATTGTTAAATTACATTTACTTATTTTGTGTATGTGTGTTTACAAGTGTGTACGTCTATGTGAATGCTTCCATGGGTGCATGCCACAGTGTGGAGGTCAGGACAACTTCTGTCCTGGAGCTCAGGATTCAGCCTAGGAAGGTCTTAAAGTTGATATACAGGTGAGTCTGGCTTCAAACTCCTGCCTCCACCTTCCAAGTACTAGGATTATTGGCATGTAGCAATTTACTGTCTAAGGCTTATTATGTTCAGACCTGTGACTTAGAGAAGTCCAGTTACCATGGGTGTGGCTATTACTGATTGTGGTAATGTTTCCTTGTCTTCTGTGTCTATTTTCAAAATAAGTGGTTTCCAGGAACTGACCTTAGCCTCACCTCAGACCTCCTCTATCTCCCATCTTAGCTATGCAGACCGGCTAAGTCCCAGGCACAGCCGTGGCCTGCGCCTTTTGAGGTATGTACAGCACAAGTTTAAAGCAACACCCCTTCCTTCTACGGCCTCCATGTATGCCTAGCCATAAAACACCTGCAGCTTAGGGAGAAGTTCATCTGACACTTTGGCTTCCTCTTGCTGACCAATATTACGTCCATTTCCTATGAAGTGACACATACCTGTAAATAAAGGGAAGAATTAGAGCCGTGAGACATCTTTTGCACCATCCCATCTTTCTGAAGGATGCACTCTTCCAAGTGAATCACATTTGGGTGTTGGCTCTTGATACTGCTTAGTGCCCAGAACTCTCGAAGGGCTAGTTCAACATTTTCGGGTGCGTGGCATCGAATTTTCTTCACGGCTACTCTCGCAGAGGTCTTTCTGATGACTGCTTCATACACAACACCGTAACTACCTCGGCCTACCTCCCGTATTAGATCGTACTTTGGCTGGCTACTCACCATCTTCAAGGTCGAGGTTTCTGGAAAAATCAACAAAGTGCTCTGTTGAAATTAGGTGGACCTAAGTATTCTTACGCACGATTTACCCATCTGTTTCACTGTCTGTGGTATTCGAAGGGTATCTAGCTATGCTTTGGACCAATCTGTCAATAATAATAAAAAAAGGTATTAGCACTTACCATGTATCATGAACTATTTCAAGTACTTTATAACAATTTTTAAAGTTTTTTGTTGTCTTTGAGACAGGGTCTTGCTAAGTTTCCCTGGCCTGGAGCTTGATAGATAATGTTGGCTTTAGATGGCATGGTTACAGTACCATCATCCCTGACGTGTGTGTGAGTGCAGGCAGGCCCATGCCATGGTGCACCTATTAGGAGACAACCTTGGCTCTACTGTCACTGCTACAGCTTATGCCAGGGTAGCTGCCTATGAACTTTGGAGACTCTCCTGCCTTTGCCGCACATCTGGTTTCCCATGGGTTCTAGGAATCCAAACTCAGTCCCCAGACATCCTCAGCAAAGGTTTTATCCATTGAACCCTCTCTCTAGGATCCACCCATCCACTCTGGTTTTGAACAAGATCTCACTATGAAACCCAGGCTGGCCTCCAACTCAGAGATAAGCCTGCCTCTGCCTCCCCAGTGCTGGGATTAAAGATTTATGTCACCATTTCTTGCTTCCAGTCCTGTTTTAAAAAGACAGACTCTTGTGATTATGTAGCTCAGGACGGCTTTCACTTCTTTTTAAGACTGTATTATATATGTGATGTGTATGTGTGTAGCTTTGTGTAAGTCAGAGGACTAATATGTGGGAGTCAGTTCTCTCCTTCTACCATGTGGTTCCAGAAATTGAACTCATGTTTTAAGGCTTGGCAGCAAATAACTTTACCCACTGAGCCATCTCAACAGCCCTGGCTACCTTGTTTCTGGAATGATGGTATTCCAAGTGTGCGAAGTAGCCAAACCTGGCTCTTTATATTAAGTTCATTTAATCCTTAACTGCTTAAAAACATCATTGTTAAAAGTAACCCTGAAATTTGAAATTTCGTCGAGAGGTGGTGGCTCACACCTTTAATCTCAGCATGGTGGGAGGCAGAGGAATGTGGATCTCTGAGTTCAAGGCCAGTCTGGTCTACAGAGAAAGTTCCAGGACTGCCAGGGCTACAGACAGACCCTTGAGAAGAAACCAAACAAAAGCAGTGAATCACAAAAATCTTCCACACTTAGAAATACAAACGCTTGACTTCTGTTTATGGACTAAAAGTGGACAAGATCGCTTACTTATGTTTTGTTTGCAACAGTGTCTCAGGTAGCTCAGGCTAGCTTGAACTTACAGACATAGCAGAGGATGACCCTGATCTCCTGCCTCCACCTCCCAAGAACTGGGGTTATAGACCTGTACCAGTATGCTTGGTTATTTATTTCTCGCAAAATAAGCACAAATAAAGTTTTGGCAGAACTGTTCCCTCAAAATGAAGTAAGTCGATTAGAATAGAACTACCTTTTTAGTGTTGTTTAACATAGTTATTTAATTCTAGGTCTTTTCTTGCTAAAGGGGGAGCATCTTTTACATCAAAGGGAATCATCTGACTAAGTTCTTTGGAGCTCGAACTTGACAAATCACTTAAAGGCAAGCTGGAGCACAGGCCCTACAGAGAAATGTTTTGAGTGGAGAGTCTGCAGTGTGCTCACTTGCCCACTGTCCTCTCCAGCAGGAAGACTAAGATTGTATTTACCTTACACAACAAAGTGACTGACCCCGGGAACCCCGGAACAAGTACTTTAAGTTCATAGGCCAGATTTAAAAGAAAACGACTCTTTCTGATGTTTGCCTTGAGGGTTACTTCCTTGAATTGGTCGCCTACCCTCAAGTTCTTACTATATTCCCTAATGTCAGATTTCCTGTCACAGGCGGACATTCTGTTCTGCTCTGTGTGGATTCCCGGTTCCTATGCGCTTACAAGTGACTCTTTTCTCTCCAAGTCTCCTCTCCTCTCGCACTTGACATAGTCCCCGGAAAGAAGGACACCTTCCTGAACAAGAAAGGACGGTGTCTATCAAATCCTTGGGGTCCTGGCTGGAGAGATGCCCTGCTGAAGCATCCTTCGAGAACCCGGGTGCCCTACGATAGCATGTCCTAGACCCTCCTGCCTGCCATTCTCCCTCCGGTGCCAGCACCGCCGGCATGGACATGCACCTGCTGGTGCTGGGGAAGGGACAAGTCAGGCCAGAGGTGCTGCGACGCGGAGGCTCAGGCCGCGCTCGCTGCCCAAGCAGCAAGATCACTCCAGGTGGCCGTCCCTTGAAACCCAGAGGGACCCACCCGGGGCCCTTCAGCAGGCCCCGCAGTCGCTTCAACTCCTCGCGGCTGCGGTCCCGGTACCCGGGAGTGGCCCGGGCGGGAACGGAGGCCGCAGTCCCGGCCGGTGGCAGGGGCAGCCCCGGGCCTTCCCGGGGATGAGTCCGCTGAGAGGTCTGTGACAGGCCTGCTGGGGACAGAGGCACATGCAGGGAGGTCGGTTCTGACTGCAGGGCATCTGTGCCACGACGAAGGGCCAGGTTTACCTCAGGGCAGCCGCCGCCGCTTCTCCCTCCCATGAGCTCTGCAGGCCGCCATTATCGGGCAGCTCGCGCCTCAGCTGCCGCGGCCTCCAGTCAGAAGCCGGCGCGCGCCCCCGTGGTGCGCGGACACACCCCCTCACGCAGGGCCCCGCCCCCTCGGCTTTCCGTAGGGCGCGTGCGCAGCCGAGCGCCGCCTGCTGGGCGAGCGCCTCCCCTTCCTTGCGGGCTCCGGCCATTGCATTTCGCCGCAGCTCCGGTGCTGCACACAGTCGAGCGTCTTCAGCAGTGTGCGCGCTGCAGGGCGGACCACTGCTGCCCTGGCCCGCAGGGGTGGCGGCAGGGGACGATCGCTTTCAGACGCAGCGGGGGCGTGTCCGGCGACCCCAGGGAAGCTGCGGCCACTGGCCCGAGCCAGCAGTGCACGCGCCCCATTGCGGGCTACCCTGCCCACCCTCTTCAGACCTACCGAGCGGCGGGCTGCAGCGCACGGTTCGCTGGGCCAGATGCCCGGCGCATCTTCCTCGCCGGTGGCGGGACTGGGCGGCGGGCCCGTGGGGAGGCGCGGTCAGTGCTGGGAGGCTGGCTGCACCTTCGATCAGAGGAACCGAGCCGTGTTTGCGGGCGGCACAGTGGCCCAGGCAGCGACGGGGAGCTGGTGCGATCCTCTGGGAGGATGCCGTCCCCTGCCCCACCGGCGCGGTGGTATCTCCCTTAAAGAAGCCGGAACCTCATTGTTCCCGGCCTTGAGGATTGGGGCGTCCTGCCGGGTGAGAGAAAGAGAGAGAGAGTGCGGCCTACCTGACTGCTGCGCCCCGCCTAGCTGGCCTGAACCCGAGTTGGGACTCACGTAGGAGGGTGCACAGACACAAAACAGGTCGCTGAGAACTAGGATTGACGGCTAGAACTGCAATCCCTAGGAGTTCTTCAAAAAACGGACACGAAGCCCTTCAGATACCCCCAACCGCGGTCAATCATATCCCTGAGTTGCTCTGAGATCTACCATCAGGGTGACAGTCACTCGGAAACCAGGACCAATTGGCTGGCCCGTTAGTTACTCAGATTCAGTAAGCATCTGCCAAAAACGCCCGTTCTTTTCTTTATTATTCTGCACTTAGCTGCTTGTTAATAAGGTTGATCCTGTTCTTATTGCCCCGGAAGGCACATAAGCGTCACAGTGCTTCCAGGATCACCTTCCTTAGTCTTCTGTTTAGGGGACTAATATTTAGGATCTGGGCAACTTTTTATGTCATCTGAACCATATCCCAAAAGTAAAGACTTTACTACTGACCCCGCTTTCTTAAGAGAGAAAGCCAACGCCTGCCACATTTGACCAAAAGGTGTTTTCCTAGAATACCCACTCCTGCCCTGGTGTAACAGCCTCCAGCCCCTCTCCTAATAAAAGCCCAGTAATCTGTTCAGCGTTTGTCCTGAGGGCCATCCTGGTACTGGTGTTCACCAGTTTGCTGGGACTCCTGATGTCAGTCAAGACTTGTTTCCTGCCCTGGAAAGTAGGGGGAAATAGGAAGGCTCTATAGACAGCAGGCTACCAGTGTTACAGAAGATGGACTAGGAAGAGATCTCTCCTTTTATTCATTGTGGTCACCAAATGTCACAGTAACTTCAAGGGACATACCTGTTCTAGCTGCTTTCCTGTTGCTGTGATTAAAAAGAAAAATCACTGACCAAAAATACCTTAGGGCAGGAAAAGGTTAGTTTGACTTAAAGTGACCCAGGGTTAGGGTCACTGGGAATTCATCCATCACTGAGGGAAGTCAGGGAGGGAACTGGGGAAGGATGTGGGGGAAGGCTACTTACTGGCTTGCTCCAGGGTCATGACCCAGCTGCCTTTTTATACAGCATGGGCTGGCCTGTCTAGAAGTAGCGCTGCTCACATTGGGCCATCAATAAACCCCTCACAGATATGCTTACAGGCCCTTATGATAGAAGCAATCTCCCACTGGACACTTCCTCAAATAACTGAACTTTGAAGTTGACAGACAGCTGAAGCCAATGAGGAGACTAGTGTTTTAGAGTGTGCCATCTTCTATGAGACTAACAAGATTAGTTGCTTATCTTCATAGCCCTGGCTGGCCTGAAACTCACTCTGTAGACCAAACTGGCCTTGAACTCATAGAGATCCACCTGCCTCTGCCTCCTGGGTGCTACTGGGATTAAATGTCTATACTACCACACATGAGCAACCTTAAACATAAAGTATGGATATGTGTTTGCTTGATGTATGTATGGAAATCAGAGAGCAACTGTGTGGAGTTCATTCTCACCTTTACCTTTGGGAGGGTGTGGTGGTTTGAATGTCCTTGCCCCATAGGGTGTGGTACTATTAAGGGGTGTGGCCTTCTTGGGAGAAGTGTGTCACTATGGGGGTAGGCTTTGGAGGTCTCCTATGCTCAGGCTCCACCCATTTCAGAAGAGAGCTTCCTCCTAGCTGCCTGAGGATGCCAGTGTCTCCTGGTTGCCTTCAAATCAAGATGCAGAACTCTCAGTTCCTCCAGCACCACATCTGCCTTGCCTGCATGCTGCCATGCTTCCTGCCATGATGACAGTGGGCTAAACTTCTGAGTCTGGAAGCCAGCCCCAGTTAAAAGCTTACCTTTGAAAGAGTCGCTTTGGCCAGAGTGTCTTCACAGCAATGGAAACCCTAGCTAAGACAGGGATTCCAGGGGCTGAACTCTGGTCACCAGGCTTGTGTATCCAGTGTGTGTACCTTGCTGAGCAATCACACCAGCCCAGCCTAGAACTGTTGACCCTCTCCCCTCTGACTCCCCACACTCAGAGGATGGGGGTGGGTTTACAGAAATAGGCTATCATGCCTGACCTAATTGAGTATGTTTAAAAGATCGACAATGGAGCTGGTATGGTGCTACACATCTTTAACCCCAGCACTTGGGAAGTAGCAGGTAGATCTCTGTGAGTTCAAGGCCAGCCAGAGCTACAGAGTTAGTACAAAAGATAAACACGAAGAATGAAAGCTTCTGGAGATGGTATCTGTGTCATAGGAGAGGGAAAGACATGGATGAAATTGTGCATGGCCGACTTGGTGACGCTGCAGTTCAGTGAGGCAGCCTATCTAAGCCTGAGGTCTATCATGTGAGTGTATATGCGTGCACGGGCACACACACACATGAACACATTATTTTAGGATATTTTAACAGTATATAAAATCCTATGAATTCATACAACATTACCCTGGCTAATATTCATAATTATATCTAAGGAAAATACATCTGTTACCTCTAGCGTAAAGAAATTGACATTGCTAAAGATGGTGAAGATGGTAGTATACATTTAATCCCTACATTCAGGAGGCAGAGGTAGGTGAATAGCTCTTTCTCTCTCTCAGATTTATTTATTCATTATATAGATAGCAGTCTTCTCCTACATGAATGCCTGAAGACCAGAAGAGGGCATCAGATCCCATTTCAGGTAGTTGTGAGCCACCATGTGGTTGCTGGGAATTGAACTCATCAAGTGCTCTTAACCTCTGAGCCATCTCTCCAGCCCAGGTGAATCTCTTGAGTTTGAGGCCAGCCTGGTCTACATAGTGAATTTCAGGATAGTCAGGGCTACATAGTGAGACTTTGTCTCAAAAAGAATTTTAAAAGGGAGAAGGGGAAGAAAAACATTTGTCTTAGGGTCATTGCTGTGAAGAGACACCATAACCAAGGCAACTCTTACAAAGGCAAGCATGTAATTGGGGCTGGCATACAGGTTCAGAGGTCCATTATCATCATGGCAGGAAGCACGGCAGTGTACAGGCAGACATGGTGATCCGAAGGCAGCCAGGAGGAGCTCTCTTCCGCACTGGGCAGAGCTTAAGGACTAGGAGCCCTCACAGCCGCCTACACAGTGACACCCTTCTTCCAACAAGGCCACACCTCCTAACAGTGCCACTTCCCAAGGGCTGGTCAAACCACCAGAACAGTTTCCTGGTCTTTGATGCTTTCTATCTCAGCTAACTAAATAGTAGACTTTATAAAGTTACTTTCTATAGAGTCCCAACAAATAGATGGACAAGAAATAATAGGAGTAGGAAGGTGGAGCTCACTCAGAGAACGGTAATAAAACAGTGATTAAAACCCAGCAGTGTGAACAGCTGCTGTTAACGTAAAGTTTAAGCAGGTGACCTGAGCCAACTGACCAAACTTACGCCAAGGGAGCGACACAGCATCTCCAGGAAATATTTCTGTCAAGAAAGGAGTCGGAGCCTAATTTAGATGATGTCTGGCAGTCTGGCAGACCTAGAGGGGGTAGACAAAGACCATGGTCGCTGCTCAAAATAGGGACTGTCCTACTGGACAAGCTCCTTGGTCTTCCAGGGCATTCCTATACTGAAACGAAAGGGAGTCTGGACTAAGGAGGGTGAGGCGGGAGGAGGAACATAATTCAGGGTCAGCTTGAGATGACAGTGGGATGAGACCTCAACAGCAAAGAAAGGGCTGTAAGAAAGTTAACGTTTATCCGCCTGGGCTACATGAAGCCCTGTCTCAGAAGACCACCCCCTCCCCCACTGATGTCTGTGGTAAGATTTGAGGAATTCGTTTTTAAAGACAGGGTTTCATTTAGTCCAGGCTGAGTTTGAAGTCGTTTTGAACTCCGTGCTGGCCTTGAAATTAGATTCCCATTCTTCCACAATAATAGGGTTATAGGCATGGGATATCAGACAGAGTTCATGGTGCCGTGGATGTAACCTCAGGCCTCATGAATGCTACCCCAGCCCTCTACCAGCTGAACTGTATTCCCAGCTCTGAACTTTTTTTTTTTTGTATTAATTTAAAATTTTCTGAAATAAAAAGAATCATGCTCAAACCAAATGAGTGGTTGGACAAGTGGGAATTTGGGTGGGACAAACCTGCCCCCTGGTGGTAGGTTCTGTGAGTGCAGCAGTCAGGTGTCGTGTATCCTGGCTGGGCTGCTCCCCATCTCCCACCCCAAGGCTAAGCAGTCCTCACGACTCTGGGTTGAAGTGACATCCCTTAGCTCACAGGAGCCCCATGAAGCAGACAGTCTTAGCAGACCATTTTATACCTAAAACAGAACAACAAACAAAAAACCTGGACAATCATTGACTTGGGTACTTTTCTCACTGTTGAAATAATAGGCAAAGACTCATTTTGACAAGCTCCTTTTGCAAATCTTCAAGTCTTTGTCTATGAGGCCAGGAGTTTGGAAGCACTTGACCCTGATCAGTGATATTGATTGTGTGAGTAAGTTCACTGGGACTAGCTGATGCTGAACACTGTTCTGAGCCAGACTTTACACTCACATGCGTGTTCATATTACATTGATAGTTTTCATAGTTTCACCCTGTGAAGTGTGTACTTCTACCCATTTTTCAGCTGGAGAAACTGAGGTATATAGAGGTGAAAGACCTGCCCAGGGTCACACAAAATGGATTCACAAATCTGAGCTGTGGGTGGTGATACACACCCATGATCCCAGCAGTTTTGAGGTAGAGGCAGGAGGATCTGAAATTCAAGACCATCCTCTGCTGCTCCATGAGTTCCAAGTCAGCTCAGACTCTAGGCTCTAAGAGAGTCTGTCCCCATATAAAAGAAAACAAACAAGCAAATCAGCAGAACTGGACACTAAACTCAGGCCGTTGAGACCCTGAGACTGGAGACAAATGGGCTGTTTCTCTTCTCTTCCTGCTACCCAGGTGGCTCCAGACAGGGAAGCACCTCAAAGTAGGACAGCAAGGAACAGAGACCAGGGCCCACAAGGGAGATGTGCCTATGCCTGAATGAAACCTGGCCTGCTCGAGGCAGAGCAGCGCTGTCCCTGGGTGTGGACAGCTGCCCCTGTCACCTGATTCTCCATTCTAGAAGCCTGGGCAGGGGCTGGCTCCATCCTTACCCCCTGGGGCTAGCTGTCAGGAGGCCCAGGCCAACTGACCAGTCCAACAGTGCGTGTATCCACCGAAAGGATGCTTCTTGGAAATCCATGTCCGCTGGCCCCGCCCCATCCCAGTCTCTGGGTTTCCTAAAGTTCAAGGAACTGGACCAGCGAGTCCACTGCTCAGTTAGGCTCCCTCTGGGGTAGGGCTCAATTTCTTCTGCTTAAACCAACCAAAGGGTCTGTCTCAACCTTGGGTGAGGTGAAGCCAAGCACATCACATCGATGGAGCGGTAAAGGCACTCGGAAATGCTGACAGCGCTACCACTTGCGGGACTCAGGCAAGAGAACGCACCTCTCAAGAGTCTCAGGTCCCCCCCCCCTTTTTTTTAACGGAGATATCAAGAGTATCCGAAGGGGTAGCCGTGGGGATGCACATGGCAAGGCAGGTGATGTAGTTGTCTCTTCAGCAGGCACTCAAACCCGGGTCACCATGGTGACTTATTATCTCTCCACAGAGTAGTGAGGGAGGAGAGCCTGTTTGGAGACATTGCCTGACTGGGCGGCCAGGGGATGCCTTTCTTATCAGTACAACCTCAGAGCCAGGCTATTAATACTCATGGTGCCCCACAGCCTGAGAGCTAGCATTCTAGCAGCGAGGTGCAGAGGTGGGGGGGGGGGGCGGGCTACGGAACAGGTGGCTTGAGTGGTAGCGATCCTGCCCAATCTCAGTGGCGGCACTTGGGCCCTTCTGCCAGACACCCCCCACCTGCAAACCAGGGTCTAAGCAAGTGTGAAATTCCTGGGTGAAGTCAAACCTGGGGCAGGCATCTTCCTACTCCCGTAGGAGCGGTGCACTGTCCTTCCAGGGATCCAGCTGCCCAATAAAGCAGGGCCCTGATGGGTGCCAGGAGCAAGCCCACGCCTGGAACTGTGGGCTGTCAAAGTGAGAAGGCATGCAGACAACTCCAACCTGCTTCCCAATTTCACAGGGCTTCCTCTAGGCTTTGCCCAGCGACAGGAAAAGGTTCCTTCAGCTTCAGACCCGTCAGGCCTGAGAGCGTCAAGAATTTGAATCCTTCTCTGTACTGTAAATCTTTGTTAGCCTGCCATGCTGGCACACATCGGTAATCACAACACTCAGACGCAGAGCAGAATCCCAGGCCAGACTTCAGTACACATTGAGACTTTGTTTCAAGAAAAACCTGTATACAGGGGCTTGGATGTAGCTCAGTTGGTGGAGGGCTTGCCTTCAACACAGAAAGCCTGGGTTCTGCCCTGAGAACTGCATAAAACTGGTGTGGTATGTATCCCACACCTGTAATCTCCACACTTCTGAGGGAGAGGCAAGAGGATCACTCGTTCATATATAAGGCTAGCCTGGGCTACATGAGACTTGAATTTGGCTGTTGAAAACATGAATGAGACAATCAACACAAAGCATGGGAATTAGTATGTCTCCTGAGCCGAGGTTATCCACTCATGTGTTGGGAAATCCCAAGGAACAAAGAGCTTACAGGAATTCCCTCTTCCACCACTGACATTAGTTATACCAGGCAATGCTTGATTCTTTATATTGATCATAAAAATCAATAGCAGGTGATTGGGTAATACCAGGCTCAATGGGTAAAGGCTTCTGCAACAGGACTGACAATTTGGATTTGATCCTTGGGACCCACGGGGTGAAAAGAGAGACCTAACTCTCTCAATACTCCACTGACCTTCAAACCCCTGCCATGGTAAGCATGTACCAATAAACATGCACACAAAATAAATAGAATAAAGTAAAAATATATAAATATAATAACAAACAAACAAAGAAATAATAAATACATTGTAATAAAATTTTAATTAATAGCAATTACTTCTTTATTTGTATTATGATGTAACACTTACTGAGACCTTGTCTTAAAACAAAACAAAAAATCTCACAGATGCATTATCTCATTTAAACATTACCCCTACACACACGGTATAGTTTACATGGCTTCATGTCACAGCTGAGGAAACCCGACCCTGGAGAACTAAGCCAGCCTTTGCCTGGAGCCTCCTCCCAGGGCAGTTCTTCTCTGACCCTCTGGCTTCTCTTGGCATCAGCTGTCAGAGGAGGGAGCCATGTCTTCACATGACTGGCAGTCCATGCAGGCTGGAGCCGGGACACTGCTGGCGCTGGCAGCTGGAGCACCTGTATGGGGCTCCTCCACGTGCTCCCTACATAGTTCTAGGGTTCAAGAGTCTGAGTTGCTTTCTGTCTTTTCCTTTCCATCCCTTAGTCTTAGGTGTAAACGTTCTGTTTTGTTTTTGAGACGGGGCTCATATAGCCCAGGCTGGTCCTCCCCCCCCCAAACTTGCTATGTAGTCAAAGATGATTCTTAACTCCTGATCGTCCTGCCTTCACCTCCCAAGTGCTGGAATTACAGACATGCTCCTCCATGTCTGTGGTTTTACAAGTAAGTCCAGGGTGTCTTACTGTACCTGTTCCACCATACACTCTAGGTACTAACAGATGGTGCTGAGATTCTTCCTATTAGGTAGTGAGCTTCTTAATAGCAAGGAGCTAAGCCAAGGACACTTGTAGAGGCTGGGAAGTCCAATGTCTTGTACCTGGTGAGGGCCCCCCTGCTGTGTCATCCTAGGGTGGAGTCTACAGAAGGGGGGAGTTGTGGCAGTTTACTGGTTTTTTGTTTTGTTTTGTTTTTAAGCTATTTGTAATGGGGACTAAAGCAGGGCTTTATACATGCCTAGGCATATACTCACCAATGAGTATATCCTTAGACAAACCTATATATTTTACCTTAAAAACCAATTATGTGTATGTGCACATGCATGCAGAAGTCCATAGAGGCCAGTAGAGGGCGTCAGTTCCCCTGGAGCTGTAGTTACAGGTGGTTTTGTTTTTAGGTCACCTAGTGTGAGGGCTGGGGACTGGACTCTGGTCCTCTCTGGAAGATTAAAATGAATTAAAAATGGATCTTAATCTCTAACCCATCTCTCCAGCCTCCTGTCATCTTTTCATTTGTGTGTGTGTGTGTGTGTGTGTGTGTGTGTGTGTGTGTATGTATGTATGTACGTACGTATGTATGTATGTATTTCAAGACTGGGTCTCTCTATTATGTAGAACTGTAGCTCTGGCTGCCTTGGAACTTATTATGTAGACCAGACTGGCCTTAAACTCACAGAGATCCACCTGCCTCTATGTACTGGGATTAAAGGCGTGTGCCTCTACACCTGACTTTTTTTTCATTATTTCTAAGATTTCTTTTATCTTTATTTAGGTGTATTGTACACCATATGAATGTAGTGCCCATGGAGGCCAGTAGAGGGCGTAGGATCCTCTGGGTCGGCGGTTGTAAGTGGCTGCTCTTTCAGAGAGCCGGGGTTCCATTCCCAGCTCCCCACAATGGCTCACAACCATCTGCAACTCACCTTTCATAACGATCAGCAAACCATTTGTTTGCTCACAGCCATCTGTAAGGAAAAAATGTCCTTAAAGTCCCCACCAAACACCAATGTCTCTCTTCGTGTGTGTGTGTGTGTGTGTGTGTGTGTGTGTGTGTGTGTACACTGTCTCTGTCTTCAGGCACACCAGAAGAGGGCATCGGATCCCATTACAGATGGTTGTGAGCCACCATGTGGTTGAACTCAGGACCTCTGGAAGAGCAGTCAGTGCTCTTAACCACTGAGCCATCTGTCCAGCCCCTCCCTAGCCCCTCTTATTCTTTGTGTAATGACAGGTCTGTGCATTTCTGGGCTTATCTGATGAGGGCCAAGCAATGCACTGCACTGTGGGTACAGTAGCCAGTCACTTAGAATCACTTTTATAGTTGTGTCATTTAAGCTGAATAAAAATAGCAGGTTTTCTCCCAGGGCCCATGACTATTGTGTTTCAAGACCCAGGAGTAAGGATTTTATAGAACCTCCTGAGATCCAGCTCTAGGGCGTTTCCTTAACTAGTGATCAATAAGGAAGGGCCCAGCACATTGTGGGTAGGGCCGTCCCTGAACTGGCAGACCTGGGGTCTATAAGGAAGCAGGCTGAGCCAGCCAGGGGAAGCAAGCCAGTCAGCAGCACCCCTCCATGGCTCCTGCCTCCAGGTCCCAGCCCTGCTTGAGTTCCTGTCCTGACCTCCTCCAGTGATGGACTGTGATCTGAAAGTGTAAGTCAAATAAACCCTTTCCTCCACAGCTTGCATTTTGGTTATGGTGTTTCGTTTGCAGCCATAGAAACCCTGACTAAGATACCCTCCCAGTGGGGAATCAGTCCTCACACTTAGAGACAAAGGCTTTCTACTAGAGACATTCACCTGGAGCTCAGACCCAAATAGGAGCTGGCCCTGAACAGCAGGCTTCACTATCTTATACACACTTTCAGCTGATGCAGTTCATATATGTCATCGTCCTCCTTAAATCTCTTTTAGGTCCTGGTTCCAGGCTACACTTTGGACAATTTAAACAGACAGGAGACTGCAAGTCTGGCCACTGGGGCAGATGGGAGATTTACACAGCAAAGACTGCCAGAATAATTTCTTAAGTACACCAGCGCTGTTCTTTTTGAATAGTTGTTCCCCGGGTCATCTTGCCCACTTGGCAGAAGTATGCCTTTCCTCAAAAAGAGAACTGGGGCCTTTATGGCAGACCAGAACTTAGATTGGTTGTGACCCTGTGCTGTCCCCATGAGCTACCTGCTAGAGTCCTGTTCTTTGGAGAAGGGACCCAAAAGCTGGTCCAGCCTGGTGAACAAGCATTTGCATGAAACATCGTAAGTTCTGCTTATCTCTAACATGCCTGATTAACAGACTACCTATCTTTGGGGTGATTTGGGGGCAGAACTCCCTTGGCTAAATTCTACTTTGTGGGACTTAACATAAGCAAATCTATTAGTAAATCCTTTATAACTTCAATCCTGTGACCTTGAGTTTCTTCTACATCAAGGGACATATTTAAACGGAGTGGTTAAGGAAGGCTGAACCTGGAAAAGAGGAGTGCTCAACGAAAAAGGACCATACTATTTATTATAAAAACAACCTCATATTTTTACATTTATTTTATTGTGGCAGGTGTGGGTGGGCATGCACACCCAACAGGGGCGTGAGTAGAAATCAGAAGGCAGCTGTGGTTGTCAGACCTCTTAATCCACTCTATGAGTTTGTGGACAGAACTCAGCTCATCAGCTTTGGATGTCCGTGCTTTTACCTACTGGGCCATCTCACCAGCCCCATTTATTTGTTTTGTGACAAGGTCTTACTCTATAGCCCAGTCTGACCCCAGCTAGCCATGATCCTCCTGCCTTAGCCTCTGAAAGACTGATATTCCAGGCAAGAGCCACCACATTTAGCTAGAGGCAGACTTTTGATGTGTGGAGACAGGGTCTCTCTATGTAGCTCTGGCTGTCCTGGGACTCGTTCTGTAGACCAGGCTGGCCTCGAACTCACCGAGATCCACCTGCCTCTGCCTCCCAAGTTTTTGAATTAGAGGTGTGCTCTCCCATGGCCTGGCAGGCAGTGACTTTTTTATGAAGAGAACAAAGCAACATGGCATGCTTCCTGGAACAGTGCTTAGTCATAGGGAAGAAGAGAGATGGTCCTGAGGGGTTGGAAGGTCAGAATCATGTTGTAGTCTTGAGCAAAGGGCTTCTCCTCCTCCCAGCCTCATCCTGCTTCTGAGTTTAGCTGACTTTTCCCGCTGCCTGCCGGTGGACCACCGAGAGCAATCACTTGAAAGGCACATGTCCCTTGCAAGCAACACCCACCTCTCGACCTCTTACCCCTCTGCTTGGCTGTTGTGAAGCTCCCTGCCCCCACCCCCACTACTTTTCCATCCCTCCTTCCCTAGGCTGAGCTTCCGGGTGCTGTGTTGCCGATAATAGGGTTTTGGAGGTTCTGGGACCTGGGTCCATAGCCAAGTTCTGACATTCAGCTCCTGTCACTGAGCCATGTTGGGGAGAACTTTACTGGTGGCTAGAGCCTCAAATGGAGTGGTGACGTCTGTGACAGCAGCTGGCACCTAGTGGATATTTGATAAATGGCAGTGCGGTGCCCTTTCCTGAAGGTCTTAGGGGACTGTCTTATTTTCTTCACGGCTTGACTCTTTCTATCTAGGAGTCAGAGGGGTGTTTTAGATTTGGGGTGCCCACTGGCTCCCTAAATAGTCCCTCTGAAGGAGCCAGATTTTCTGCTTCTCCCATGTGGAGGAACCTGGAGCAGTAGCTCAAGATTATATCGGGGACTCAGGCTTGAGGCACACCAGTCACCTGTTGAGCCACGCTGAAACTTGCTGGTCTGATCTCCTCAAGGTGGTCCATCCTTAGCTAGCTGGAAGTCCGTCCTTAGCCCCATCACACAGTCCAGAAACACCAAGATTCAGAAAAATAGAATCCTTAAACCACGCCATCCAGAAATGAAATAGAGATTGGGGTCCTTTTTTCCTGCCACCACAAACCCAGGCACCCTGTCACCAGGCCACACGGCTTTAAAGCCTTCCCTAGCACACAGGTCAGGGTAACCAAGCTCCATTCTCTGCAGACGCAGAACAGAGAGGGGACTGGGCTTCTTAGGGTCCCACAGTCAACTGGTCACAAAATTAGAAGATATAACCAGAGAAAATGGGCAGTCTGAGACTTGAGGGTGGCCTGCACCCAAAAATTCAGACCAGAGGTTGCTCCCCTCCCGGGCCCCAGCAATGGGGTTTTAAACATGAACAACTAGCTCTCTCACAAGGAGGATGAGCTGAGTCACGGTGTATTTATAGATGAGCCTCCTGCCTCTCCTTCGCCAGGGTGTACCAGGTTCATCTGGGGCACAAGCGGAGGGTGACAACCTGTTTATCATCCAAGGTGCCCAAGCAAGCTGTTGAGACACCCTCTGAGAACGAGGTCTGGACGCCGGCCTGGGCTTAGACCTGACCTGACCCTCACAAGGCCCAGATCCAGGCAACTCTTCCCTATGCCAATTGCCCTGCCCTCTCCCAGCATTCCCCAGGGTACTGGAGGTGATCACACACCAGGGAACTCAGACCTGTATTAAAATAGGACAGAAATGCTGCTTCTTCCTGGAAGACAGCCTGGGTCCATCTGGAGGCCTGCAAGACTTTGCTGGCCCCACTGCCACGAGTCAGGTGGTTAAGCCACCATAATATTTACTGGACCATCTACATAGCAAATGCTAAGAGTTTTCACATTGCCTTCTGGTATGTTTATGTATTGTTCTTTTTAAAATAAAAGACAGAGTTTCTTTATAGCTCTGGCTAGCCTGGAACTCACTATGTAGACCAGGCTGGCCTCAAACTCACAGAGATCTGCCTGCCTCTGTGATCACAGAGACAGCTGCCTTCCCTGACCCCTGCATCAGGATTAAAGGTGTGTGCCATCATAGCTGGCTATGAATTGTTTTTCTGAGACAGAGTAAGACTCTGTGATTCATAATCCTCCTGCCTCAGCCTCTCAAGGGCCGGGATTATAGGCTTGCTCCCTGATGCCCCACTAAGACTAGTTTTCCCAGTAGTACTAGAGGTCAAGCCTTTAGCATGTTGAGTAAATGAGCTAGCTCGATAGAAAGCATTTCATGTTTTTACCTTTCCATTTGTTTGTTAATATTGTGTGTGTGAAGCATGTGCTGACACGTGGGCCATCACACTCCTGTGAAGACCAAAGGACAGCTTGCAGGAGTCAGTTCTATCCTCTTAACATGTGGGTTCTGGGAGTGGAATTTGGGTCTTCTGGCTTGTCAGCAAGCACCTTTACCCACAGGATTTCTCTATTTCTTCCAGGCTGGCTTTGAACTTGGGATCCTCCCTCATTAGCCTCTGGAGGAGCTGAGATTACCACCCACACCACCACATTTGTCTTCCGTGACGTTTTATGATCTTCACAAATCTCTAAGTCCTATGCTAATTTAATATAAACTATAGGTGAAGAAATCAAAACTTAGAGTAAGCAAGGTGCTGAAACCACACAGCTGAGCAGGGCATGGTGTGGAATGCCTGTGATCCCAGCACCGGGGAGGTGGAAGTGGGAAGACCAGAATTTTAAAGTCATCCTCGGCTACATAACAACTTCGAAGCCAATATAAAATCCTGTCTTAGAAACAAACAACAAGGGCCAGGCAGTGGTGGCACATGCCTTTAATCCCAGCACTTGGGAGGCAGAGGTAGGAGGACCATGACAACCATGAAGTCACCAAAGTGAGAAGCTTTGTCACACATGGTCTCCACACATGGTCAGGCCTTGGACTGGAACCTAGCTGAACCAGTTAGGGCTGCAGGATCGAAAGCAGGAGAGGTCAGCGATGCTGGTACAAGACCAGAGATTTATGGCCAGACTCCAGAGCCACCGAGGCCCAGGTTGCAGCCACACTGAGGTTAGCGCTATCTCTACATCTGACCCCAGTGGCTGCTGCTCTAGGACTCTGACACCTTGGGCTCCAGCTTCCTGCAGCCCAGAGGCCAGGCAGAATAGATTCCAAAAGCCGAACCAGGGCTAGCCCCAGGATCGGATCCCACTGTTCCCTTAACTCTGCTCTGAGTTATGGAAACAGAGACTGGCTGCTGGGAGAGACCAAGCAGAGTTGTGGAATGGCCTGAGCCTTAGGTTCCTGGCGTGAAATTGGAGCTGGGGTGGTATGGTGACTGTTCAAACCACTGAGAAGGAGCATCTCCTGAAAGGGCCATAGTCGGTGAAATCTGGCTGGATGGTAGGTACAGAAAAGGAAACAGATGGTCAGTTTTGGGAGAGGGGGAGGCCATAATTCCTCCAAGATTACCCACAGCTGGAACTCTGGACCAGGAAGACTCATTTTGAGCCTAGGCCCCTGGTTTTTTGTTTGTTTGTTTGTTTTGTTTTTAGAAACAGGCTTCTCTGTGTAGCCCTGGCTGTCCTGGAACTCGCTCTGAAGACCAGGCTGGCCTTCAGCTCAGAGATCCACTTGCCTCTGCCTCCCGAGTGCTGGGATTAAAGGCATGTACCACCACTGCCTAGCTTCTTTCTTTCTTTCTTTTCTTTCTTTCTTTCTCTTTTCCTTCCTTTCTCCATTCCAGGTGTGAGTTTCAAGACAAAATCTCTCCGTGTAGCCCAGGCTAGCCTCCAACTGGAGGCAATCCTCTTGCCTCAGCCTCCCAAGTACTGACAAGACAGGTAGCACATCTGGCTACCGTGTTTTCATTTTAAGTTTTTAATTGGAAGAGGTTTTGTGTAGATTTGCATACAGATTTTCTGTGTGACGTTGGGGATACATTTTGGGGTGCACTTTTGTTTTATTTACCTTTAGTTTTGATACAGGATTTAATTGTTTAGCCCAGGTGGTTTGTTTGTTCATTTGTTTCAGGAAACATATTTAGATGTAATTCCTTGACACATTGTTCAAGGTGTTCTCACCAAGTGAGCAGACTGGGTCAGCTACATCTGGGTCAAGGACCCCATCTTCAGAGGCATTCATGCTTCCTTCTAGGCCCCTCCACAGGTTACCACCACTGCCATTCTGACTTTTGTTTGTTTGGGACTTTGTTGCTCTGAGTTGACCTGAACTTGCTATGTAAACAAGGCTAGCCTTAAACTCACAGGGATCCTCCTGCCTCTGCCTCCTGAGTGTTGAGATTACATGCCTGAGCCAGCATGCCCTGCCTGACTCTTTTGTTTAGTTTTTGAGACAGGGTCTCATAGCCCAGATGTCTGGCCTCAGATTTGCTTTGTAGCTGAGGCTGGTCTTGAACTTCTGACCCTCCTGCTTCTACTTCCCTTGGATTACTGATATGCACCAGCACTCTCAGTTTTATCTGGTGCTGGGGACCGAAACCAGGCATTTGGCCAGCACTGTCTTCTGAGCCGAACACCCACTATCTGTGTCTGTTTGCAAAAGATCATCACGGCTAGGCTGGTTGACTGTCGAGGTTCACTCTTAGAAGGAGTGTGCAGGGACCATCACCTCAATACCCAGATATTCCCTGATTCTGCCCTGAGTATGCATGGCCTCTGGGTCTTGGGAGGGGCTGCAGTCTATGGTCAAGTGAAGGATTAAGGGAAGGGCTCCATTGGTACAGCTGTGAAGAAGGCATCATCTATTCTGGGGAAAGACTTCTCAGTGTGGCTAACTTTGTGAAGACATATGGTATGCAAAGAAGCTCAATAACTCATTGTTTCCCTGGGTAGCAGTGTGTGTGTGTGCGTGTGTGTGCGTGCGCGCGTGTGCATGTGTGTGTGCGTGTGTGTGTGTGTGTGTGTGTGTGCGCGCGCGCGCATGCGTGTATGTGTGACTTTGGTGGAACTGAACTCTGATTTATCATTGAGACTTGTAGAAGGAACAGGGCAAACATTACTTGGGTGTCTTCTAGTTACATCTGTTTCACCTCTGTGCAGAAAAGAGCAATCTGGACCCTCTGGAAAGTCCTGGATGCCATTGACCAAATGTGGTTGCCAGTGGTCAGGACTTGGCACCTCAATGAGTGACACTATGGGGGTCTAACAGGACTCAATAAAGCAGAAACTGCTGCTAAGCATGGTGAGGCACAGGTAAAGATCTGGAGGCGATCTTACGATGTCCCACCGCCTCCCATGGAGCCTGATCATCCCTTCTACAGCAGCATCAGCAAGGATTGCAGGTACGCAGACCTTACTGAGGACCAGCTCCCTTCCTGTGAGAGCCTGAAGGACACTATTGCCAGAGCACTGCCCTTCTGGAATGAAGAAATTGTCCCCCAGATCAAGGAGGGGGAAAGGGTCTTGATTGCAGCCCATGGCAACAGCCTTCGGGGCATCATCAAGCATCTGGAGGGTCTCTCAGAAGAGGCCATCATGGAGCTGAACCTGCTAACGGGCATTCCCATCGTCTATGAATTGGACAAGAACTTGAAGCCCATCAAGCCCACGCAGTTCCTGGGGGATGAGGAGACCGTGAGTAAAGCCATGGAAGCCGTGGTTGCTCAGGGCAAGGTGAAGAAGTGAAGGCGAGGAGGCGGACCCCTGCCCCACACCCTCCCTGCCTGCTCCTGCCTCCTGCACCCTCCCAGCACCTGCCACACTGACGACATCTTCAGGATCTTAAGTTTAAGTTGTAGCTGCAGGTGGGGACCTGTGGCTCCCAGTTTTCGTATTTTATTCCCTGCACCCACTCCCTTCACAGAGTCTCGTCAGAATAACACCTCACGGGGTGCAGGTTCTTGGTCCACATCCAGGGACGACTCCCTGTACCAGGAGAGTTGAGAGATAGCGATTACAGCTTTTCTTAGTTCTTTGTTTACTAAGGCTCTGCTTAGGAGGAAGTCAGGGAGGAACTGTGCTCTGACCAATGAGGAGAAGCTGCAGCCCAGTTTTGTCCCTGGAACCTGTCCTGCACTCTTCCTGCAATTAGGTAACTGGGGGCATAGTCATTCCAGTGGAGGGTGAACGTAACCTCATGGTGATTTTAACCCTACTTTCTCTCTGACCTTAAAGGAGCTGCTGACCCTAGAAGGTTGGGATCAATCTTGTCAAGTCTATGTGTTACACTTATTTTTACAAAAAAATTATATATACATCTATCAGCACATAAAAGCAACCCTGAGGTTGCTAGTGGCAGTTGAAACAGTCCTATGTGGTCACCAGAAAACAAGCCATTCCTCGTATCAAATGGGATAAACTCCTTGTACCTCTTGCTGTGTTTGGATCCCTTTGCCTTGGTTTGTAGAGGTGAAGTGCCCCTTGATCACGTCCAAGGTTTTGTCTTTCACTGTCTGAATCACGTTCCAGCTACTTGACCCTACTGTGTGGGTTCAGAACTCGTTGGGCATAACAACTAAGTCTCTTTCCAGATCAGTATAATAAAGGAGTGATGATGATGATGATGATGATGATGAGGAGGAGGAGGAGGAGGAGGAGGAGGAGGAGGAGGAGAAGAAGAAGAAGAAGAAGAAGAAGAAGAAGAAGAAGAAGAAGAAGAAGAAGAAGAAGAAGAAGAAGAAGAAGAAGAAAGAAAGAAAGAAAGAAAGACAGACAGACATTTAATTGGGGCTGGTTTACAGGTGCAGAGGGTCAGTCAGTCCATTAACATCAAGGCAGCAGCATGGTACAGGAAGAGCTGAGAGTTTACATCTTGTTCCAAAGGCATCAGAAGGCTGACTTCCAGGCTGCTAGGATGAGGGTCTTAAAGCCCACTGTGACAAACCTACTCCAACAGGGCCACACCTTCTAATAGTGCCACTCCTTGGGCCAAGCATATTCAAACCGTCACACCTGGGTTATATATTCAACCACCTGTCTCAAAAAAATCTTTATATGTGCACAGTTAAAACATTTCTATTATACGTCTATTGATGGTTTCACAAACCTGGTTCCTCAGAGCACAAATGCTGAGTGCCATGTATGAATATATTTACATTTTTGTTATTTTATGTGCATGGGTGTTTTGCCTACATGTATGTTTGTGCACCATGTGCATACAGTACCCAAAGGAGGCCAGAGAGGATGCTGGATCCCCCACCCCATCCCCTGGGAGTTACAGACATTTGTGAGCTCCCATGAGGCTGCTAGGAGTGAAATCCAGGTCCTCTTCGAGAACAGCCAGTGTTTTTAACCACTGAGCCACCTCTCCAGCCCCCTGTGTGAATAGTTTACATTGTGATTTTATCAAGTTGCATTCCCCAAAGTCTCAAGAGGAGCCAATATTTATTTTGCCAGTTTTATAGAAGAAAATCTGACTTTATTATGCCTTTGATGTGAGGTTTATAAGCAAATGCAGATAAGCATGCTGCCTCTGTCTTTGTCGGGGGTGCACCCGTGCGCTGTGAACCACCTTTGTGTGCCCTTTGACCTCTTACCCTTTGACCTCCTCACAGCACTGACACTCCATCTGGACACATGTCTCTGGTGTTTTTGCCCCTTAGCGTGTTACTTGTCTTTTAGTCTTGTTTATGGAGCAACTGAAGGTTTAAATATAGTCTGTTAGTCTGTCCCCCCTCCTTGTTGTTTGTGATTTGCCCTGGGTTCCAGCTGGTGGGGGTGGGGTGCAGCAACAGCTGGACTCCCAAGACTGGCTCTCTGAGGTACAAGCAAAGGGGTGGCAGGGGCAGCCGAGAACCACTGGCTGGCAGTGTGCCTGGCACACTTCCTCCAGTTCTTTCCGGGTTCTTCTGGGGAGTTCAGGGTGCCTACTGGGGATGGCACCCTCTTCTCTGGAAGCATGGGAGCCAGCCAGTATGCCCAGGGCAGAAGAGAAAGAAGTGAGTGTCCCTTAAAATTAAGCTTGTATGGACATTCTCTGTGTCTCGTCTCTGTCTCTCACAGACACACACACACACACACACACACACACAGACACACAGACACAGAGAGAGAGAGAGAGAGAGAGAGAGAGAGAGAGAGATAAAAATGTAATTATCTATTTGGGCTGTGGTAGCAATACCTCCACACACTGGCAAAATTCAACACTAGAAATGGATTTTTCATAGTTCTGGAGCCTGGGGAGTCCCTTGCTGTGTGCTCATTTATATCACCCTTGCTGTGTGCATGAGGGGAGGAACAGAACCTTCTCTGGTGGTCCACCACCACCGTTTTCATTATTTAATTTTTTTTTAAGGCAGGGCCGTATTTATCCCAGGTTGGCCTTGAATTTCATACGGAAGGGAGGCCTCACTCCGTGTATCCCCACTCCTAGTTATGACTGTGCATTGGGGGCAACACCAGCTTCTAGCTCCTAGCAATTTTCTGGGAGTCTAATGTTGGCTTATTACCCGGTGTGTGAGCATATGATGCAGTTTCCTTATCTGTTTAATGGGGATGGATCTGGAATGGATCTCATGAACTAATAAATCAGTACCTATAAAATGTTTAGGACAGCCCCCTGGAAAGCCCTCAGCAGCTCCCTTGGCATCTTGCTTCCTTGTATCCATGCCCTTGTGTGACCCCTTTCACTGAGCATCAGGATGGAGCCGAGTAGAATTCAGCCACAATGAAAGTGCCTGCCTATAGAGACGGCTCAGTGCTAGCCACTAAGCCTGATCTGAGTTCTATTCCTGGGCCCCACAGGGTGGAGGAAGAGAACTAATTCCTGCAGATTGTCTCCATACACTCAGGCACATACGTGCCAAATAAATAAATAAAAATTAATTAAAAAGCTGCTAGTCTGTGACTTCCAGCCCACCTCACAAAAGGCACCGCCATTGTCTCAATTTTCTGAGTCACTCGCTCTGAGCCATGGTTTAGGAATGCACCAGGGGACCTGTGGTCAGGTACATGAGCTAAGGAGTGCAAACTGTAAACCCTGAGTGACTTGGTAGTGACTCCCCTAGGTCAGATAAACTGGCCTGTAGTCCAGTCAATGTCTTTACCACAGACTCTTAGAGGCCCTGAGCCAGGAACACCAACATAGCTGCTCTCGACTATGTGATCCACCAAAACCTTGATAATCAGTGTTTTAAGCTAAATTTGGGGATCATTTGTTAGGTGGCAAAGGACAATCTATAGATGGAAATCGTGAGGTGGTGCGCAGGTACAAATGCTAGCCTGGGTTATGTATGGAGACCTCACCTTAAAAAGAAGCGAAGCCAGCAGGTGTGGCTGCTCACACCGGTAACCTCAGATCTCCAGAGGCCATGGCAGGAGAATCGGCATGAATTGGAGATCAGCCTGGGTTACATTGCAAGTTCCTGATCAGTTGTGCTTATACATTGAGACTGCATGTAGCTCAACTGGAAGGGTGCTTGCCTAGCATCTGTAAAACCCTGGGCTCCATCCCCAGTACCACAGTAGGCCAGATGTGGTGGTACACACCTGTGACCTCAACACGCAGGAGTGAAGGCCAGAGGATCAGGAGTTCAAGCTTATCCTCAGTCACACACTGATCTCAAGGCCAGCCTGGGGTGAGACTTACTCTCAGCAAACAAACACACAAACATATCTTTAGACCAGTGAGTTCCACCAAGCATTTGGTAGCCAGCCCTGCCCGCTAACCAGGATGATACGTTTTGTGAAGAACTGTCATGGATCAGACATAGGCTTCCTCTTTGTGCTAGAGAAGGCTAGAAGGATAGTCACCATGAAGTCTAGACTCTTGGCCCAGAGAGATCTCTGCTCTACTCAACTGCCATTTCACAGGTCAGCAACCTGACACACGGGGATGTTAGCTACCCTGCCCAAGGTGACAGAACTGTTGTTGTGAAGGACTTGACCTCAGCTGCCTTGATCCTCTTTATGGCTCTCAGGGACCTGGGCTGTGGCTCCACCATACCTCACACTTCACAAAGCCCTTTGACGCCCTTCCTCAGTATCAGAGATCCACACAGCTTCCTCATATGCTTGGTGTCCACGTCTCCTGAGACAGCCCCTCTGTTTTTCTTGATATTTTGAGACAGGGTTTCTCTTTGTATCCCTGACTGTCCTGGAACTTGCTATATAGACCAGGCTGGCCTCAAACTCACAGAGATCCTCCTGCCTGTGTCTCTTGAGTACTGGGATTAAAGGTATGCGCCACCATGCCTAAGCCTATCAGTCCCTTTTTTTAAAAGACTGTCCACTCCCCAGAGCCCTCAAGCTGCCAATAAATGTTGTCTAGACCTGGGGACAGTAGAAGGCCATGGGGCTTCTGGCCCAGGCTTCATGTCCTGAGTTCCTGGGACACTCTGCACTTTTCTGTGACATGTGTGGGTCAGGCCCAGTGGACATCGTCCTGGCCCCTGGGACAGTGCATCATGCCCCAGAACCCATGGTCCTGACTCTGCCAACTGCTCTACCTTTAGCCTCTAGATCAAATGACCATGAGTTTGGTCCTGTGATTTGGGCTGATTCTTCACTGAGGGTGACGTCAAAGCTTATGACCAAGACCTCAGGCCCTAGCAAAACAACCATCCCTCCCTGTTCCTGATCCTGAGGGAAAGTTCAGAGCAGAGGTAGAATGAACCCCACACAGGGCGGGGTGGGGGGGAAGGTGGGAGTGGGACGACACCTGAGACAGATCTGCTCCGTGCTGTACTGTGATAAACCAGGGAAACATTTCAACAAGCTGGAAACAGGAGAGCATGATAGAGAAGATGAGGTGATTCCTTCCCTGTGGCACCATTACCCCACAATTTCACCGTCTTGGGCCAACTCCCCCAAGAATAGGCCACTGGGGACAAAAAAAAAAAACCAAAAACCCTTGGGGATCCCCTCCAGTAGTTCTTCCTTTTGGCAGATGAAGCCACTGGTCGTGGGTGTGGCCTGCTGGGCATCACATTGCAAGTTTTGCTCAGAGGGAGTTACAGCCTATGTTCCAGCCCTTGGCCAGGGTTTTCTCCTATGATCTGAGAGGCCTCAAACTCTCAGATTTCTGAAAAGTCCCTTTTCTAGTGACAATCCCAAAGAGCACAGATTTAGGGATTAAGTTCCAGCCTTACCAGTACCAGTTGGGGACGTGTGGTAGCTCTATAGCAGCCAGTTCCCCATCTGTAAAATGAAGACAGTGATCAGGACCCGTACAGCTGAAAAGTCCAGCCAAGCCTGTTACTGCGTATAGGTAACCCCAGCTGCTTGGAGACTAAGGCAGGAGAATCAAAGCAGAAAGGCTACAGAGTGAGTTGGGACCAGCCCTCTCATCTTGGTAATACCCCATTCACAAAAAGAGACAGAAAGGGAAAAGAAGATTGGCAACCCGATTGTTTAGTCAACAAAAAAGAAGCAGAAAGTTTCTTCCGGAAGTCCACGGCCTGTCTCCCTGGCCAAGCACTTGGAGCAGGTTACAGACCAGCCATAAGTTCACCACTGTGGATGAAGCAGGTCTCAAATTGAACTGGAAAGTACTTGGTTACCTCCCCAGGACCCACACACTATCACACCAGAGGGCACATGCTGTCCGGCAGGCATTACTGTAGCTTGCAGGGGCCACAGCTAAGACTGTTGATAACTTTTCTCCCCCAGTGGCCTACCGAGCACCTTCTAGGATTCTGAGGGTAGTCAAAGTGGAGCATGCTCCTAGCTCAGCTCCAGCTTAACATCGCTATAACTGTGAGCCAAGGGTGAGGTATCTTCAGCCGTAGGATCTTATCAGCAAGTTCTGGTGGGCCACCAAGGACAATGGAAATAGCCTGTATTGTTTGGATGCGTACCCAGGTAAGATGTCTTCAGGACATGACATAGCCAACCCATCCATAAACTCACAGCAGCTGTGGTTATCTGACTAGACTTGCACAAAATTGGGTGTGTCGACATTTCATCGTGGGTAGATGAGGGGCCCAGGAGGCACTGCTCTTCCCAGAATTCATTACCACTTACAACACACACTTGTAGGAGGGAGACTTGTTGAGAAGGGGTTTGGTGGAAGAGGGGAGGGGCTGGGGGGAGCATGACTAGCTTGCTCGGGATCTTAGGTTCATTCTCTAACAATACACGAGTACACACACACACACAGAGGCATACACACACATGCAAACACACACACACAGACACACACAGGCATACACACACAGACACACACACACACACCACACACAGGCATACACATACATGCACACACACAGAGAAACACATAAACATACATACATA
>JADRCH010000293.1:1804034-1836586 GCA_019843965.1 Rhynchomys soricoides
ACACACAGACACATATACACAGGCACACACACACACAGACACACACACATACAGATACACACACACACAGACACACACACACACACACCTTCCAAACCAAGCTGGGCTTGACTACAGGAGCTCATTAGACTGTTCTCCCTACTTCCATGTATTTGAAATCTAAAAATAAAAATAAGCCAGGCATCACAGTACCCTGTACTTGTAATCTCAGCATTTGGGAGGCAGAGGCAGAAGGATCAGCCCTTTAAGGCTAGCCTATGCCAAGTTCCCAGCTCTACATGAGACCCTGTATTAAAACAATAAATAAATAATTAGTAAATAAATGAATGAATATTGCAACACACACCTTTAACCCCAGCACTTGGAAGACAGAGGCAGGTGGATCTCTGTGAGTTCACAGTCAGCCTGGTCTACAGAGTGAGTTCTATGCCAGCCTGGGCTACCTTGTGAGACTGTCTCCCCTCAAAACAGTCCTAGGCCCTACTCAGCACTGATGATTCGTATTGGTCTCTTCAGCTGCCCATCCCTTGGCTTTCTAGTTTGTTCTAATGACTAGTAGTGATTTGGTTTATAACTTCCTGGTGATGCCATCGGCTGTCACTTGCTTCTGGTGAAGCTTGGCCAAGTGACTGCAGGTCTCTAAACCTCTGCAGATCAGCTAGAAGCAGGTGCTACTGTCTGACCCACCGAGTCACTTGGAAGACTGAATGACAAGAAGTATGGTACAACACCCAGCCCATAATAAGCACTCAGCTCTAACTCAGGAGCACAGGTTTGAGTCGCTCTGCCATTTGTGGCTGTGTGACTTGGGCCAAGTCAGCTATCTCTCTGGACCTCATTTCCTGCTGGGAGAGGAAAAACACAGCCCTCCCTGACAGACAGGTGTGAGGCTGGAATAATGTGTTTGGCTGCCCAGTGCCGCCCATGTGGGAACTTCCCCATCTCCTTGACTTTCAAAGGGGATGGCCTTACCAGTGTCCAGGCTGGAGGCTGTCCCACTGTCCGTTTGCTGGCCTGCCCAGTGTGGCTGGGGAAAGTCAACAGGAAGCTGTGAATTGCTCCTCCCAGGTGACAAGCATGTCCAGGACACAGCAAGCAGTAAGGCTCTTCCTCCTTAGACCCTGATGATCCAAACCCTCTCTGCTACGGCCCAGAGCCTCTTGCTGCCTTCCGCTTGAGCTGTTCTATAAGACAGTTTCTCTGTGTAGTCCTCGGTTCTCATCTCCTTCTCCCCCTCAGGTGGTCTGAAGGTGTGTTTGGGATCGGCTTGTCCAATCGGACAAAGACACAAGTTCAGACAGGGCTGTGTCTCAGAGCCACCACTGCTTGCTATGTGACTTTTCACAAGTTGCTTTGCCTCTCTGTGCCTGATCTGTCTGTCCATAAATGGGGGCACAATGGTTCTCATTGTAGACTGTTCTAGACTGTTCCAGTGATGAAATAAAGCAAGGCAAGTGAGTGCTTAGCACAGTGCCTGGCATGTAGCAAGTGCTTGGCAAACACCAGCCACCAGAATTTGGGAATTAGAGGAACTGCCAGAACCTCAAACATTGACATGTCTTCATGCTGCAGCCCAGGTTGACCTTGAACTCTGTCCTGTCTAAATCACAATTGTGATTTTCAAAGGCCTCCTCCTATAATCTTGTTGGAACTGGTTCCTCCTCATCTCCCTTTTCCAGAGACTGGCCCCTCTGCTCTTGGGTCTCCCCCTAAGGATTTTTGTTCCTTGGGGGTGCGTAGAGAATTGAACCTAAGTCCTAATCCCATATGCTAGGCAAATGCTCTATCATTAAGTCAAATCTTCAGCTTTCTTTTTTTTTGTTGGGTTTTTTTTTGGGGGGGGGTTTGTTTGTTTGTTTTATTGTTGTTTTGTTTTTTGAGAAAGGGTTTCTCTGTGTAGCCCTGGCTGTCCTGGAACTCACTCTGTAGACCAGGCTGGCCTCAAACTCAGAAATCCACCTGCCTCTGCCTCCCAAGTGCTGGGATTAAAGGCGTGCGCCACCACTGCCTGGCAGCTTTCTTTTTTTTTAATCCCTCTTAAAAGGATTTATTTATTTTTATTCTACATATGGGTGTTTTGCACAAATGTATTTCTGTGCATCGTGTGCAGCCAGAAGACTTATCAGATCCCCTGGAACTGGAGTTATAGACAATTAATTGTGAACCACCATGTGGGTACTGGGATTTGAACCCTGGTCCCCTGAAAGAGTAGCTAGGACTTTTAACTGCTGAGCTATCTCTCCAGCCCCTACTATTTTAAACTTTTAATTTATTTTATTTTTACATGTATGAGTGTTTTGCCTATATGCATGTACGCGCATCACAAGCATGCAGTACCCATGCAGGCCAGAAGAGGGAGCCAGACCTCCTGGAAGGGAAATAACTGTTGGAAGCCCACATATGGATGCCAGGAACTGAAACCTGGTCTTCTGCTCTGTCTTTTTATTTTTAAAAATGCGTTTTTAAACAAGGAGGTGGTGATGTACACCTTTAGTCCCAACACTTGGGGGGAAGGTTGTTGGAAGCAGAGGCAGGTGTTTACAAAGCAAGTTTCATGATAAGCAGGACTACACGAGAAATTTGGTCTCTCTTATAACCTAAAAAACAAACAGACAAAAACCAAAACCTGTTCTTTTGGAGTGGTGTGGTTTGTGGTGAGGGGTCATGGTGGTGACTGGGGTGTGTAGTGACAGTATTTTGTTATTTTATGATGGGGTCTCATGTAGCCCAGGACAGCTTTGAACTCCTGCCTCCACCTTCTAGGTACTGGGGTTATTGGCATGAACCCATCATGCCCTGCTTCACCTTTTACTCTGAGACATGATATCACTATGTAGCTCAGGATGGCCTTAAACTTTGGATCTTCCTGCCTCAGCCTCTTGAGGAGCTGGGAATATAGGCTTGCAGATCACTGGCTCTTAGAGCTCTGATCATTCCTGTCTTGAGAGAGCCAAATATTCCAACACCTAGTAGGTTCTTCCTGGGGCCCAAAAATGAACATGTATGCAGAGAGTCCAGTGAAGCCTCTGGCAGACTTCCAGCCGTCAGGGCAGGGTTCTGAGGCAGCACAGGAAAGTTTGTGTTTGTCTCCTTTCTGGTCTGTGAGCATGGCAGTGCAGAGTAAACCTGTGAACCTGTGAAGGCAAATTGTCAGCCTTGGCAGCAAGCACCTTTACCAACTGAGCAATCTCGAAGGCCCTCACGAAAGCATTGTCAGCATGTAGTTCAATGATTGGCTGAGGGCTGTCAGGGTGGGCTGCCCAACATGGGAGTCTCAATAGATTCTATTGAAATGTTTGACTGGAGTCAGAGGCAGGAGAAAGGACTCACAGAAGGGCTATCCCAAGGCCTTTGAGCTGTTCAGCCTCCAGAAGGGGAACAGACTTAGTTTGGTACAGGAGTGCTGGCTGTTAATCTCTTGAATGCCAGCCCCAACCCCACCCACACACCCCAGGTCCCATTCCCTTTCTCCCAATTGAAGGGGGTGGGGGGGATGGGGGGTGGGGGGGTGGGGGGGTGGGGGGGCGGAGACCAACTTCTGCTAAAAACTAGAGTATCTTGCTCTTCCCTGAACCTGGCTCTGAACAGTCTGTTCTTGTTTACGACCCCCATGGCAGGGCAACAGCGATTGCTCATCCCTGCATGTGACCTGAGAGGGCCAAATCTTTGAGGCCTGGAGGAAACTCAAGCCCTGCCAGCAGCTTGGCTTTGGAATGCTCAGCTGGTCCCCTCCTGGGGCTCATGTGACCGAGGTACAGCTATAAATATCAGAGGGGCCTCAGACCAAGACAGAAGTCGGGTGTCAGGGGACGAAGACAAAGAGGATCTGAGTGGGTTTGGTGACAAAGACAAGCCCTCCATTCCACTTGGTGTGACGCAGGGGGAAGAGACAGTCGCAATATGGAGTATAAACCTAGCCTGATTCCAGACGGAAATGCTATGGAGAACCTGGAGAAGCAGCTGATCTGCCCCATCTGCCTGGAGATGTTTACCAAGCCTGTGGTCATCCTGCCCTGCCAGCACAACCTCTGCCGGAAGTGTGCCAACGACATCTTCCAGGTCAGCACTAGGCCAGGGCTGGGACCTGGAATCCCCACGCCTGCCCTGTGCCCCTAGACCCCCGAGGGCTTCTCAGACGCCCCTCCCTCTCAGCCTAGAACACTTCCAGCCACTTGCTCCATTGAGAAGCCATACCTCTGTAACCCCTGGGAAGGGCAGTGGGGGGGGGGGGTTGTAGGGAGGGGGCTAAGGAGAAAGGGGAGCTACTCTGGTCATTCCTCTACCCATTTAGTCCTCATCCTGCCCACAGCTCCTTGCTCTGCCTGAATAGCTCGCTGTTAATTCCCCAGTCAAGAGTCAAATACCTCAGCAGATAAGATGGGCAGGTTGGTAGAGAGGAAAGAGAAACCAGGCCCTGGAGCAGGAGCCAGCTTCAGGGTGGCAGAGGGCCCAGACTTTGGGAGGACCATGGCAAGAAGAACATGATCACAGCGCATCTCAGAGGCTGCGGGCTCCAACATGGGGGCAGAGGACTCCATCTTCCTGAGGAGGGAAAGGGCACAGTTGAGGCAACTGCATTGGGAAGAGGGTTGGGAGCCACGACAGGAAATGTTCTTCCAAACTCAGGTCTAGTTGCATATGCCAATAATCCCAGCATTCAGGAACCTGAGGCAGGAGGATTGCTAAGAGTTTAGGATCAGTTTGTGCTAACTAATTAGTTTGAGATAGCAAGACCCTACCTCAAAAACAAAACAAAACAAAAGAAAAAAACCAAAACTTTTTTCCCCACAGTTATCTTTAAAGTAATATCCTAGGAGCTGGTTCTAATTCTAAGACCTGTGGTATCAGCGGTAAACTGAGGCATAGAGAGATTATAGTTGCTTGTTTAAAGTCACATGACTTGAACTCATGTTGGGTGCTACTGAACCCCTCGCCTGTTTGAGTGTTTCAACCAAGATACTTCACCACATGGGTGGGCTGGCTCCAGGTCAAGGCCAGGAGCCGGTGGGTTTCCTTTGGTCTGGCCAGTGTGTGGGGCAACTGGGGCAAGGAGAACTGAGACTGGAGAAGGTAGGAACCCGGGCCTCATCTTTGCCTTGGTTGTCTGCAGGCTGCGAATCCTTACTGGACCAACCGTGGTGGCTCAGTGTCCATGTCTGGAGGTCGTTTCCGTTGCCCTTCGTGCCGCCATGAAGTGATCATGGACCGACATGGGGTGTACGGCCTGCAGAGGAACCTGCTGGTGGAGAACATCATTGACATCTACAAGCAGGAATGCTCCAGGTCAGTGTGCAGCCGAACAGCCCCGCCCCCTGCCCCGCCTCTTCCCCAGGCTCCTCCCACCTCCGGGAAACTACAACTGCACAGAGAGCCAACACCTTCTACCTCACAACGAACATCGAACATCGGCTCTTGAGTTCTGGGTATACTGGGGGGAGTTGAGAAAGAGTCCTGAGACTAGGGTACAGGAGTGTGTGTGTGTGTGTGTGTGTGTGTGTGTGTTTGCACTCTTGGTAGAGATTGGACCTCACGAGGCAATGCTCTACCACTGAGCAACACCCCCAGAGTTTGCATTTTTCAAGATGGAGCCTTGACAGGCGGCTCAAGCTGTTATCGACTTGAGATCCTTTCTTTTCTCAATCTCAGCTTTAAAAATATACTTATTCTGCCGGGCAGTGGGGGCCCAAGCCTTTGATCCCAGCAGCACTCGGGAGGCAGAGGCAGGCGGATTTCTGAGTTCGAGGCCAGCCTGGTCTACAGAGTGAGTTCCTGGACAGCCAGGGCTACACAGAGAAACCCTGTCTCGAATATATATATATAATTTTGCTTACATATAGGTGTGTGTGCCTGGTATCTGTATATATACCAGAAGAGGGTACTAGTTCTCTGTATTAGTTAGGGTTTACTATAGAAATATAACATACATCATATATATATATATATATACACACACACACACACACACACACACACACACATACACACAAGTTGTGTAGTCCACAAGGCTCTAACGCCAGTGAAGGGACAGACTTGCTAGTGAGAACGAGAGCAACTAGCCAAATAGAGAGCTTCCTTTTCCATGTCCTTTATATTGGCTGTCAGGAGAAGGTGTGGCCCAGTTTAAAGGTGTATCTTCCCACCTCAAAAAAAGATCTAGGTTAAAAGTGGGTCTTCACACTTCAAATGATTTAATTAAGAAAAAACTCCCAGCCGGGCAGTGGTGGCACACGCCTTTGATCCTAGCACTTGGGAGGCAGAGACAGGTGGATTTCTGAGTTTGAGGCCAGCCTGGTCTACAGAGTGAGTTCCAGGACAGCCAGGGCTACACAGAGAAACCCTGTCTCAAAAAAACAAAAAAAAGAAAAAAGAAAAAAGAAAGAGAAAAGAAAAAAAGAAAAAACTCCTTGGCCAGGCAGTGGAGGCACAGGCCTTTAATTCCAGCACTCGGGAGACAGAGAAGGCGGATCTTGGTGAATTTGAAGCCAACCTGGTCTACAGAGCTAGTTCCAGGACAGCAGGATCTACAAAGAGAAGAAACCCTGTCTCAACAAACAAACAAGCAAACCCAGCCACTTGGGTTTTAGTTAATTCCAGATGTAGTCAAGTAGACAAGATATAGTTATCACAATCACCCTGGGACTAGAATTGGAGTTACAGACGACTGTGAGCTGCCCTGTGGGTGCTGGGAACCAAACCCAGGTCCTTTGCAAGAACGTAAGCTCTTAATGGCCCACCCATCTCTCCACTCTTCACAGGAATATCCTACACTTCTTTGTTACATTGTGTCGGGAGCACACGGCACTACAAACGGACATTGCTGAGCCCAGGCACGGTGGTATATGCTTGTGTTCCCAGCTACTTGGGAGTCTGAGGCAGGAGGATCTCAGTTTCAAGGTTCACCCAGGCTACATTGCAAATACAGGACCTGCCTGGACAAGTCAGAAAGATGTTGATTCATAGTAAAAATATACTAATGAGAACAAGGGGCTGGGAATGTAGGTCAGTGGTCGAACTCCTATCTAACACAAGGCTGTCCAGTCCCAGGCTCTTCCTTAGAAAAAATATTTTTTATTTATTATCATTATTAGTGTGTGGTGTGGGTGTGAGTGCACATCCGCCTTGGCCCATGTGTGCAAGTCAGGGAACAACTTTGTAGAATCAGTTCTCTCCTTCTGCCTTTACATGAATCCCAGGGATCGAACTCAGGTTGTTAGCTGTGTGCTGCAAGTACCCTTATCTCCTGAGCCATCTTGTCAGCCCACAGATGTCTATTTTGGAGGATGAGGATGATGAGGATGATGAGGATGAGGATGTAATTTATAGCGTACTTATGTCAGCCTAATGCTGTTGAGTTTTGAAAATTGTGTTGTGCCTTGGAGTTTTTCCCCCAGTAAGGAAAGACAATAATAGTTGCCCCTAAGCAGGGTCTGCTCAGAGCTCCGCAGGCCACATTCTGGCATGGTTGGCACAGCTCTGAGAGACAGTGAGGCGTGAAGGACTGGGATCTGGGAGGGAGGTGTTCTCAGGCAGCAGGCCCTCTCCATCCTGCTGCATACCGTGTACCCCCGTCCCTGGGAATCACAACAGGTGGCAGTGGTGCCAAGGAAATCCCTGTCACTGTGGCCACAGTAAATGGTTCCTGGGCTCACAGATGTAAAAAAAAAAACCAAAACCACGTGTTTGGAAAGGGGTCCCTGGAGGGGCAGTAAAGCCTGGACATGACCAGCCACACAGGGCTGTGGGGAGGTGCCACATGGACACTGGGGGGGTGGGGTGGGGTGGATAGTCACTGTTGGAGATAGATTGATGTAAGGGGCTAGGGGAGTCCAGACATGGCAGCTTATCCTAAAGGAATGTAAGGTCTATCTAGCCTCGACTCTAAAACCCCAGTCTAGGCTGGGAAACGACTGATGTTGGAGAGGAGCATGCTGGGTACCCTAGTTGAGGAAGCTGTAAAGGAAGAAGACAGAAAGAAGAAACTCTGGGGCCAGCTAGATGGCTCAGTGAGTAAAGGTGCTTGCCGCCAAGCCTGCTAACCAGAGTTCTGTCCCCTGGACCTACATGGTAGGAGAGAACCAACTCCTTCAAGCTGTTCTCTGACCTCCATGGATGTGGTGCCCCTCCCCCAAAATACACATACACTAAACAAATGCAGTTTTTAAAATTAAAAAAAGAAGAGATTCTGGGCCCGGGAGAGCCTTTGCGTAGCTGAGGTTTGCTCTGGGCTTCTATGTAGTCCCCTCCCCACCATATCTGCTTGTATGGCTTAGGGTGTACAGGCTGCCCCCTCCTCTGAACTCTACGACACCCTCAGGATGTGTTTACTGATGTGTTCTTTCTACTTGTACTTTGTTTCCACGGTCTCCACACCAGGTACTGTATGTTATAGACTCGGGGAAGAAAAACAAGCCGGCTTCCCCGCTGTTGGAGGGTATAGTCTCATGGATTAAATATAGACATGAGGCTGCCATCAGAATAAATTGTCCAGGCCCCAGCAACCAAATCTGTGGGGGGCTAAAATTAGAGCACAGGACAGTTCTGGCCTCTCCTGCCTGGGCTGCTGGGCCACCTTGGGCAAGTCCATTTATTTGCTGTGACTCTGTTGTGTCTCCCAGAGAGTTAACATCTTCTGGTCTGACTGGAATTCCAGGGCCCTCCCCAAGCCCTCTGTTACCAGCTCAGGCCAAGTCCAATACCAGAGCTTGAGTTTAGGGTTGGAAACAGGTTTGTTTGATAGCATTAGCGTCCTTAACCTTGGACTCCCTGAAGTTAAAAAGGAGAATTTTGGAGCAGCCTGACCCACTGAGAACTGACATATGTATGGATGGGTGGCTTCCTGTGCTTGGAGCTAGGATGGGACAGGGAGATGGGACAACCCTGACCTGTGATTCTCCTCCACCTCAGTCGGCCCCTGCAGAAAGGCAGCCACCCGATGTGCAAGGAACACGAAGATGAGAAAATCAACATCTACTGTCTCACGTGTGAGGTGCCTACTTGCTCCTTGTGCAAGGTGTTTGGGGCTCACCAGGCCTGTGAGGTTGCCCCTTTGCAAAGCATCTTCCAAGGACAGAAGGTACTGGCTACAACTGCTGTGTCCAGATGATTCTGGGGGTGGATTTGACCCTTGTGGATGTGCTGAGCCGGCCTTCAGGAATAGTCCCTCGGGAGGGACTTCCCAGGCCACAGGGACAGCAGCCGTTGCCTCCCTGGGGGAGGTGGCTGAGCTCATGAGTTATACTTAGAGCCACTGGAGAGCACCCGGGTGTGGCCAGAGGGAAGAGGCCATGGCTTCCCTGTCCTGTGAAACAATAGGCAGATTTGAAGCTCTTCCCTGGGCCATGGCAACCCAGCATCCTGCCAGGGAGTAAGCTGTAGCCCTACTTTCTGAATCATCTGTTCACCACACTCCACAAGTCTCTTCTAGAACTTTCGAGTTCCCATTCCTTCTCTCAGAAAGTAGCAGCTGGGAATGGTAGCCTTTAAGCCTAGCACTCAGGAGGCAGAGGCAGGATTGCTATGAATTTGAGGTCAGCCTGGTCTATATATTGAATTAATTCTAAGCCAACTAAGGCAGCACAGTAAGACCCTGGAGAGAGAGAGAGAGAGAGAGAGAGAGAGAGAGAGAGAGAGAGAGAGGAGGGAAAGAAAGAAGCTAGTTTTCCTTTGTTCCTTTGTCAGTACCTCAGTACCTTGCTATGTGTTTTGGGTTGCTCAGTTTCCCTCTCTGGGCCTTATCTGCCCATAAAAGATACATCTGTGGTAGTCTCTGCTTTAGATCTGAGCTGCCCCCTAGAAGGAGGGATAGCAACCCTGTTGGTAACTCTGTCAGGGACGGAGAGCATGAACACCATGTTGCTATACTGCTGGAGAATCAGCAGGCTCTGAGTCTATTTCTGTCTCTCCTCTCTCACCCCCCTGCCATCCAGACTGAACTGAGTAACTGCATCTCCATGCTGGTGGCAGGGAACGACCGAGTGCAGACTATCATCTCTCAGCTGGAGGACTCCTGCCGAGTGACCAAGGTGAGGGTGCAGAGCCGCCCTGTCAGTGGTGAGGGGTTCAGGCCTCCAGTGCAGCTGCTCTCTGGGGAAGGCCTGAGCTATGAGTATAGTTTGGGGTGTGGAGTCTCAGGTGCCCAATAGAGATGGCAGGAAGGGGTACAGTCATTTCTCCATTTCTCTGGCAAACCCTGCAGCTGTGTCCGACCCTGCTGAAGGACAAGACAGACTCTGTTGGTCCCTGACTGCAGGGACCCACCAATAACTCCCTGAAAGTTTCCAGTGTCAATCATTTTGCTGTAGAGCAAGACTCCTGGCTCTTTAAAAGCTCACACTTGACTCAGATTGTGGAAACTGGGGCTCTGGGATGGTGCGGGATTCTGCACTTCCTCCTTGCTTGTATTTTATTTTTTATGTATATGGGTGTTATGTCCGCACATATGTCTGTGCACCATGTGTGTGCAGTGCCAGAGGAGGCCAGAAGAGGGAGTAGGATCCCCTGGAAATGGAGCTCAAGATGGTAGTGAGCCACCATGTAGGTGCCAAGAATTGAACCAGGGTCTTCTGGAAGAGCAGCCAGTGCTCTTAACCACTAAGCAACTTCTCCAGTCTTCTTTCTACCTTTGATTTGATGTTTGTTAGTTTTTCAGGACAACAAACATCTCTGTGTAGCCCAGGCTGTCCTGGAACTCCCTCTGTAGTCTGAACTCAGAGATCCACCTGCTTCTGCCTCCAGAATGCTGGGACTAAAGGTGTACAGCACCGCCCAGTAGATTTGATTTTTTTGAGACTAGGTCTTGTGTAGAATGGGACAACCTTGCATTTACTATGTAGCCTAGATTGCCCTTGAACTTCCAAGTGCTGAGATTGCAGGTGTCATGTACATGGCCGGAAATTTGCATCTCTACTGAGCTTTGGCAGGCTGCTGGTTCTACAGACTGCAGAAGGCAGAGGTAGCTTTCCCAGCCAGATGTGACGGCACATCTGTAATCTCAGCATTCGGAAGGTGGATGCAAGAGGATCAGAGAAGTTCAAGGCCGCCTTCCTATAGGTAATGAGTGTGAGACCAGCCTGGGATACACAAGGCTGTCTCAAAAACAAACAAAAATGAGAGTAGAGAAAGAAGAGAAAGAAAAATAAAGAAGGAAGCCCTCCCATTCCTGGGAGAATATTCAGAATTCTGCTCCTCCTGGATGTGGTGGCGCATACCTCTAATCCCAGAACTCAGGAAGCAGAAGCAGATGGATCTCTGTGAGTGTGGGGCCAGCCTGCTCTACATAGTGGGCTCCAGTCCAGCCAGGGTATACAATTAGACCCTGGAGAAAGAGGGGGGAGGGAGGGGGAGAGGGAGGGAGAGGGAGAAGAGGGAGGGAAGGAAGGAGGAAGGGAGAGAGGGAAGAAAAAGAAAAGAAAGGGGGAAATCTGGTCTCTTCTTGAGGAGGGTTGGAGCTGGTAAGACAAGGGGGGGTGGACATCATAACCGAAAGTGGGCTGAGCTGTGGAGAGGAGGGGAACATTGTTATCCTTCTGAGAGGCATCTCATTCTGAAAGGTGCCACTGCCAAGCCCATTTGACTTTTTATTTTAAGACAAAGTCTCACTAAGTTGGACCAAGTCAGCCTCCCGTGCAGGCATTTCCTTCTCATTAGCTTGCTTCCTGAGAGATGGTGACTCTTATTGCTTCAGATAGTTCCTGGGCCCTTCTGTCTCAGAAAGTGGGTTGGGACCCCATAGGATGCGACTTTAGGATTTCTGTCCTCAGGAAAACAGCCACCAGGTGAAGGAGGAGCTAAGCCAGAAGTTTGATGCCCTCTACGCCATCTTGGACGAGAAGAAGAGCGAGCTGCTGCAGCGGATCACACGGGAGCAGGAAGAGAAGCTGGGTTTCATTGAGGCCCTGATCCTCCAGTACCGAGAGCAGCTGGAAAAGTCCACCAAGCTTGTGGAGACAGCCATCCAGTCCCTGGATGAGCCCGGAGGGGCCACCTTCCTCCTGGTGAGTGGAATCTGAAGGGTTTGGGTAGATTTGAACTATACTCTTTCTTAACCCTTAAATGGGCCGTTTAAATCTTGGTGACATGCCAGGTATCTGGAGCCACTACAGGCTCCTGACTATACTCCTAGTTCTTAGGCAGCTGAGACAGGAGGATTGCAAGTTTCTGAGAAATCAGGGCAGTTTGGTGAAATATTATCTCAAAACATGTCAGGCTAGGCTTGGTGACACATGACTTTGATTCCAGTACTTGGAAGACACAGGCAGAGGCAAGAGGATCTCTGTGAGTTTGAGGCTAGCCTGGTCTATATAGCAAGCTCCAGGCCAGACAAGACTGCATAGCGAGACCCTGTCAATAAACAAGCAAACAAACATAAAAAATATTGGGGCTGGAGGATGACTCCGTGGTGAACATTTCTTGGGTCAAACACTTTTAATCCCAGCTCTGGGAGACAGAGGCAGGTAGATCTCTGTGACTTTGAGGCTAGCCTGGTCTACAGGACAGCCAGAGCTGTATATTAGAGAGAACTTGTCTCAAAACAAAACACAAACAAACAAACAAAACAGTTTGGTTTTGTTCTTGTAAAGGACCTGGGTCCAGTTCTCAGCACCCACATGGTGGCTCACAACCATTCATAACTCCAGTTCCAGGGCACCCAATGCCTATTTCTGACTTCCAAGGGCTCCAGGCACATGTGTGGTGCACAGACATACATGCAGGCACTCATATATACACTTAAAAATATCAGCAAAACCCAGAGGGGCTGGAGAGATGGCACAGGGGTCAAGAGTGCTTACTATTCTTTCAAAGGTCTTGAGTTAGGTTCCCAGCACCCATGTCTGGCAGCTCATAAACACTTATAATTTCAATTGTAGGAGAATCTGACACCCTCTTCTGGCCTCCATGGGCACATACATACATACATACATATATACACATACATACAAAGAAAAAATTTTAAAAACATACAAAAAACTACAATACCCAGGCCACATGCCTTCAAGCTCTTATGGTCCAGCTTTGTCCAGCCCATGGTCTGAAAAAGAACTTTGCTTGACTCTCATCCAGGAGACTTCAGACATTTGTGAGTGCTTGGTCAGAGAACCCTGGCTTCCTGCCAGGACAGTGGAAGCATACTGGGGTGTATGCTGGCCAAGATCTGTGCTAACCAGTGACAGAGAGAAAGTATCCAGGTTCTGTCTAACAGGGCAGGAATCGGGTTATGCCTGTACCATGGAATGGTACCTGGAGTCTATCTTTGGGTGTTTCAATCTTAACCTCTGTTCTTTCTCTCCACAGAGTGCCAAGCAGCTCATCAAGAGGTCAGTGTTTCCAGGACTGTGGCCCAAGTCCCTAGTTTCCCCTAGGGCTTCTGACTCCTACCCAATGGGACCCTGTGCATTAGTTCTGCAGGGATTGGGGTTCACCCCTCAGACCATGTCCCCTACTTTCTTAGATCATCCACTCTGCTTGACCCTAAAGAAGAAATGTTCTCTGCTTCTTCATTCTCTCACTTCAGGGATGGATTGTGGGGCTGGGATAGACCCACATAGAGCTAAGGCTAAGCTGTCCCTTCCTGCATGGAACCTGAGACCTCACCCTGCCTCTCTCCCCCTCAGCATTGTAGAAGCTTCCAAGGGCTGCCAGCTGGGGAAGACAGAGCAAGGCTTTGAAAACATGGACTACTTTACTCTGGATTTAGAACACACAGCAGAGGCCTTGAGGGCCATCGATTTTGGGACAGGTAAAGGATGTGACAATGCTACTTGCTTGTACCCGTTTGACCTTCGAAAGGCAGCATTCCTCTTGAGCTCTGATGGGAAGCAGATTCATTTAAAAAGTCAAATGTACATAGTCAGTGTTGACAGGGTCTCTCTATGGAGCCCTGGCTGTCTTAGAATTCTCTAAGTAGTGGCCTGGAGAGGTGGCTCAGGGGTTAAGAGCACTGTCTGCTCTTCCAGAGGTCCTGAGTTCAATTCCTAGCAATCACATGGTGGCTCACAACCATCTGTAATGAGATAGGATGCCCTCTTCAGGTGTGTCAGAAGACAGCTACAGTGTGCTCATATAAATAAAGTAAATAAATACTTCAAAACAAAACAAAATAACAACTCTCTAAGTAGATCAAGCTGGAACATACAGAGATCTGCCTGTCTCTGCTTCCTCAGTGCTGAGATTAAAGGCATGTGCTCACCATGCCTGGCTCCACAGTCAACTTTGTGATGAATCCAGGGCCTAGCACAGTGCCTGGTACATAATTGTTACTAAATAAATTATGTGTGGATCCAAAGTTCATGACATCTGGCTTTAGACAGATCTGACTTCAAATCCCGATTCTGCCATTTGTGTGTTATCTGTGTGACCTTTGGCACTCCCCCAGCCCCCTGCCTTTGTGGTCTCCTGTTTTGGTTGAATTTTTGGGAGGATCCATTCCTGGTGATTGAATCCAGGGCCTGGAGTCTTACTTAGCACCTGGGAAGTTTAGGCAGGAAGATGGTGAGCTGGAGGCCAGACTAGGCTATATAGTCAAAAGGACATCCAAGACAGGTTGTACTATGTGGACATAACACATTGAAGGCTCGTCTATCCACCCATACCTCCGGCAGAGAGAGCACACTGACAGTGTTTCTTGAGCCCATTCACAAAGACCAAGCTGGCCTCAAATTCACGGAGATCTGATGGCCTCTGTCTCCTGAGTGCAGGCAATAAAAGCATGTGCCTCTACGTCCAACCCTGAGCCCACATATTGGTTGGACTTTGCATGCTCTGAGCACTGAGATTCGGTTAAAAAGTTGTAAATTACATCACTTAATACAATTCTAGGATGTGGCTCTGTTAGCGCTTCAATTTGTACCTTAGGAAACTGAGTTTAGACAGAGCAATCCCTTGTTCAAGGCCACACGACTAGTAAGTAGCTGGTACAGACCTCACCTGGGGCTACTTGGCTTACAAGACTGTCTGAGGATATCTGAGACAATGTGAAGATACCATGGGACCAGCCCATAGTGATTCTCTGGGGAAAACTATTATGAGCAATAATTATAGTTTAGATTAAACAACAAGCCCTCTGAATTGTCAAGATTATGCACGGATCCTCAGTGTTTGGCTGGAGGTTTTACTGGACAATTTTGTTGTTTTGCTTTTTTCTTTGTTTGTTTGTTTCTTGAGGCAGGGTGTTACTATGTAGCCCAGGCTGTCTTGGAATTTGTGGTTAATCTCCCACTTCAGTTTCCTGAGTGCTGGGTTTACAAATTAAAGCCATGGTAGGTTCTCTGGTCTGTAGATGGCCTTGAGAAATGTTGACTCTGCAATTCCTGAGGCCTAGAAAGGAATGGGGAAGGGCCAGGGTCCGTTAAGGTTTGAAGGTCATACCCCAGGATGAGAAAGTAAAAATCCAGGTTGTGGGGGTAGAGTGGGGGGATGGGAGGGGGACACGAGACTGTCCCACTCTTCTGAACAGAACCCCACCCCCAACCCCAAGACTGTCTCTCTGTGGACTGAGGAATCAGGCAAACAAGGAGATGCTGAGCCAGCAGATTTCAAAGGCTGAACAAATTCCTTCTAGCCAAGGACTCTGATCCCTAAGAATAGGACATGTTTCCCCTTTGTGAAGTGTCTGTTCCGATGGGATGCACAGAACCCTAAGTGTGCCTCCTGCCTCCCTGAGGCCACAGACCTGCCAGTGATGAAGGATGCTGGTCTTGGAGCAAAAGAACTATGATCTGGAAGGAGGAGGCGGGGGATATGGAGGTGGGTGAGCTTTGAGTCTCACAAGCCACCTCCCAGGTCCCTATTGCCTTTCAGTGTCCAGTTGGGCCCAGAAACAGGGGCAAATGTCCCCTCTTGGCCACTCTAATAGCTGCTGTGAGAACCCAGTCCCATTCGAACACAGTGACCCAGGCCCATCCTAACACAGTTGGTCTCGTCACAGATGATGGTGAGGAGGAGTTTATTGAAGAGGAAGAGGATGAGGAAGAGGGCGTGTCCACAGAGGGTAAAGAAGGTAGGAGCTGTGCCCTGTGCCTTCACTGACAGGAATGCCAGGCTACACACTGCCAGGGTGTGTGCTTAGTGTCTATTACTATTATCTCGGCTCTCTTGTTGCATGTGGGGGGTATGCATGCATATACGCATGTTTGTATACTCGTGTGCACAGGGTTGCCCATGCAGAGGCCCAAAGCTGACATCAAGGATCTTTGAGATCACTCTTCACCTTATTCACTAAGGCAGGGTCTCTTAATAGAACCTAGAGTCATGGATTTGCTAGTCTAGCTAGCCAGGTTGCTGGGGAATCCCTTTTCCTATCTCCTGAGCTCTGGAATCAGGGCCTACTGTGGTCATCTAGCATTTCTTTGAGTGCTGGGGATCTGAACTCTTGGTTATATAGGGACCCACCCACCAAGCCATCTCCCAGTAGCTGCTGCTTTCTCCTCCTCCTCCTCTTCCTCCTGCTCCACCACCACCACTTCCTCCTCCTCCTCTTCCTCCTCTGCTTCCTCCTGCTCCACCACCACCACTTCCTCCTCCTCCTCTTCCTCCTCTGCTTCCTCCTGCTCCACCACCACCACTTCCTCCTCCTCCTCTTCCTCCTCCTCCTCCTCCTCTTTTAATGTACCCATGGTTTACCAGGAACTCACTCTGGAAGCCAGGTTGGCCTCTTAGAGCTGGGATCAAAGGCATGAACCTTTACACCTGCTTAATGTTCAACACTAGTTACTGGAGCCAAATTCCAAACCATCTAAAGTAACTAGCTCCAAAGAGTCTAAGGCAGTGGTTCTCAACCTGTGGGTTGTGACCCCTTTGAGGGGGGAGTGGGTGTGGGGGCAGAATAACCCTTTCATATGAGTCACCTAAGACCATTGGAAAACACAGAGATTTACATTACAACTGGTAACAGCAGCAAAATCACAGTTATGAAGTAGCAACGGAAATAGTTTTATGGTTGGGGGTCATCACAACATGAGGAACAGTACGAAAGGTCGTAGCATTGAGAAGGTTGAGAACCACTGCTGTAGGGTATCTGTAGCCCACTGGATTCTGACTGCTAAATTCTACCCAGGCAGGAGATGTGGAGATCTGGCTTGTCACCACAGCTCAGGAGGCCCTGGGTCCTTTTGAGTCTGTGTCTCACCGTGAGCCTGTGTCTGATTTTCTCTTTCAGGACACCAATGAGGAACCGGATGAGTGAGACACACTCTGGACATGCAGAGACGGGAGGTGGGGGATAGGCCCATCTCTGGTGGGGTTAGGGCTCCTGGGGACACAACAGGGAAGTATGCCTTCTCTCTGCTCAGAGAGCAGGGACTAGCATAGAACTCCCCACCACTGTGTCCAGCAGCTGCTGAAACACGATTGGAAATGTATTCAAAACGCCACAGGACACTTTTCTACGTTGATGCAAAATGAAATATTTTGTATGTTTTTAAAATGTGATTTTTGTATATACTTGTATATGTATGCCAATTCGGTGCTTTTTGTACAAGAACTTTTGTATGATCACGCCAGGTCATTGTGTGACTGGCGATTGTCACAAAGAAGGAAGGAGGCCAAGACAACAGAGCTGCCCACTTCCTTTCCTTGGTGGGAGGGCTGGGTCTCACTCAAAGGCCTAGGGAGGGGCAATGTACTGTATTTCAGTGCCGGTCCCCAAACATGGGGAGAGGTCTGAATTTGTGTTATATGTCATTTCAATAAATGCACAAGGGGCTGGGCATTGGGGTACACACCCTTTGGTCATAGCACTCTAGAGGCAGAGGCAGTTGGATCTCTATGACTTCAAGGCCGCCTGGTCTACATGGAGAGTTCCAGACCAGCCAGGGCTACATAGAGAGACTCTGTCTCAAAAATAAAAATGAAAAAGAATAAAAAATAAACTCTTTTCCTGTAACTACAAAAGAAGTGTAATTTCATTTGGCTTGAATGTGTGTGTGTGTGAGTGTATGTGTGTGAGAATGTGAGTGTGTGTACATGTGTGTGTGTGTTTCGAGCAGTGAAACTAAGGGTCAAGAAAGCACTAGATGAAGTTCTAACCTGATCTACAGGAGATCCCAGCATCAGCCAACCTTTAATTCCAGCACTTGAGAGGTAGAGACAAGCCAATCTCTGTCTACAGAGACAGCCAGTGTCAACAAGCAGACAACCTGATAGATGGCATAGCCAAGGCTAGACTTGCATACCCCACACTTCCCGACATAAGCTCCATGGAGAACCAGCTCTGCTGTGAGCCTCACAAAACAGGTTCTGTTCGCCCAAAGACCTGTCCCTGGCCGATCAAGGGTTTTATCTTGAGGTCCTATCCCAGGGCAGATAGCAAAGGAGGAGGATCCCAGGTAGGAGAGGAGGGAACAAACGCATGGTGGGGGGGGGGGGGGCAGGGAGCAGGGGCAGTGATCGAGAGCTTATCCACTGGCTTCTCCCATCTCCCACTTTTCAAAGCTCCAGTTTGCCTCCTTGAGCATTTCCAGTTGGAATCCCTTGGTCCCTGGAGTCCTCTGAGCAGTGAGAGGGCTCTCCGTTGTAGTTATACTCGGTGATGATGGTGCCGCTCCCGTTTAGTTTGGAGATGGTGGGAGGAGCCAGAGTTTCATGGTCCAGAGGAGTTGGGTCTGGAACTGCTGCTGTCTATGGGCAACAGACTGAAGGAAGGTCACAGTGGAGCCCCGACTTCTTCCACAGAAAGCCAAGACAACCACTAGCTCTGGGGATGAGACAGTGGCAAATCACAGCAGCGCCAGGCTCTCAAAGGGGCAAAAGGCAAAGCTCAGGGCAGGAGAGGCCATGAGTCAATATACCTTGTCTAATCTCAGAGAGTAGTGCAGAGTCAGCTCACCTACAGGCAAGCAGAACATAGGAGCCTACACAAACACCGGAAGCAGCCACCGGAAGGAGCCTATCGGAAGCAGCCTACTGGAAGAAAGACAATGAGCTAGAGCTTGGCATGGTAGCAGGGACTTGAACCCCAGTACCTGGAGGCAGAGGCAGGCTGATCGCTGTAAGTTCAAAGCCAGTTTGATTCCGAGTTCAAGGATAGCCAGGCTTATGTAGGAAGCCCCTGTCTCAAAATAAATAAATAAAATAAGATAGGGCTGGAGAGATGGCTCAGCGGTTAAGAGCACCGACTGCTCTTCTAGAAGTCCTAAGTTCAATTCCCAGCAACCACATGGTGGCTCACAACCATCTGTAATAGGATCTGATGCACACTTCTGGTGTGTGTCTGAAGAGAGCAACAGTGTACTCATATACATAAAATAAATACATCTTTAAAAATAGAATAAACAAGAGCCAAAAAGAGAAGCTGGAGAAGCCTGTCTGATTGTGAGGGCTTCTCCCATCGTGGGAAGAAACATGACAATTTCAGCTTCGAGATGTTATATTGCTTGGCTGACAGTCATGGCCTTGGGTGTGAAGAAGGCAGACAACCTTACCGGAATGTGTTGCTCCCTTTTTTTGGTAAACTATTTTGTAATGTATTTAACTAGAGCATGTTAGCACATCTTGAGGAAAAAAAATAATGTGGAGAAATGAAATTCTTATACGTCTCCATCTCTTTCTGCAATGGCTCCCTAAGTTTGTCTTTTAAAGAGGCCTTTGCCGGAGGCCTTTGGACCATCTCAGAATATGTAAATGTAGACACACAAGCCATTTCATTTTGGTCCTTACCACTTGTCATAGTTAGGATTTTACTTCTGTGAACAGACACCATGACCAAGGCAACTCTTATAAGGACAACATTTAATTGGGGCTGGCTTACAGGGTCAGAGGGTCAGTCCATTATCATCAAGGCAGGAACATGGCAGCATCTAGGCTGGAACATGGTGCAGGAGGAGCTGAGAGTTCTACATCTTCATCTGAAGGCTGCTAGCAGAATACTGGCTTCCAGGCAGCTAGGGTGAGGGTCTTAAAGCCCACACCCACAGTGACACACCTACTCCAACAAGGCCACACCCCCTAATAGTGCCACTCCTTAGGCCAAGGATATTCAAACCACCACAGTACATGTGTATGTAAGTAAGACAGGTCTTTCTACAAATCATAGATCCCTGGTTGTCCTGGAACTCGCTCTATAGACCAGGCTTACCTTGAACTCAGAAATCCGCCTGCCTCTACCTCCTGAGTGTTGGGATGGTGCCATCACACTCAGAACATACTGAAGTTGAGGACAAGTCTGGGATTCATGAGATTCTAAAAAATAAAACAAAAAAGACCTTAGAGCCTCCATATATTTTCTGCATGTTAAACACTTAACTCAGCAACTCCATGATTTCCAGTTTCCCTGTTCATGAGACACCACTGAGAATTCACCTACCAAGGGACTCACGTTGGGCAAGCTGTCCCACTGTGACTTCACTTCAGAGTTTCCCTCTGCCAGGTTGGGGTTTGCTGCTCGTCCTCCTGACACTGTGGCTTCAAGCTTTGTTTTTCTGTTTTCATGTGTCATGTGCCTACAGAGTGCACATTTGAGCGTGGTCCGTATGCACATGTATGCATGTGGAGACCAGAGGCTGATACAGGGAACTGCCCTTGCTCTCACCACCTCCTCCCCCTTTTGGAGACAGGGTCTCACTATGTAGCCCCGACTGGCCTGGCGCTCTCTATTTAGACTAGGTTGGCCTCTTGCCAGTGTTCAGATTAAAAGCATTTAAAAAGAAAGAAAGAGTCGGGCAGTGGTGGCGCATGCCTTTAATCCCAGCACTTGGGAGGCAGAGGCAGGTGGATTTCTGAGTTCGAGGCCAGCCTGGTCTACACAGTGAGTTCCAGGACAGCCAGGGCTACACAGAGAAACCCTGTCTCGAAAACCAAAAAAGAAAGAAAGAAAGAAAGAAAGAAAGAAAGAAAGAAAGAAAGAACGAGCGAGCTTCATTAGGTAGCCCAGGCTGGTCTTCAACTATCTTTGCCTCCTGAATGCCAGAATGACCAGTGTGGGCCACCATGCCTTGGCTAATTTTTGTTTTTGATATGCAGCTCCTTTTTTCAATATGTACAGTTGTAAAACGTAGTGAATTATTGTAGCATATAACTCCTTTACTAAAGTCAAGCTAAGAGAAAATAATACGAACTACCCTTGGAACCTTCCTGTGCCCATGCCAGCCAGCTCCTGACTCTGCAGGGGCCGTCGCCCTGCCGTTTTTACTCTCACACACCTGCTTTTCTTCTCCCCCCCCCCCCCGAGGGAGAAGACGCCACAGTTCAACCTAATTAAGAGAAAACAACTTGGGGACTAGGAAGATGGTCCCGGGACTAGAAGCATTTGCTGCTATTGCAAAAGACCTGGCTTTGGTTCCCAGCACCCACACAGTGGCTCACAACTGCCTGTGACTCCAGTTCTCGGGGATTCAAAACCCTCCTCTGACTCCAAGACCACCAGTGCAGAGACATACACATGCCCAGAGTGCGCACACACGTAGAATAAAATAAACAAATCTTTAATAAAGAAAAGAAACATATTTTTACAACTGAGCCCATTTGTTTAACTCCCCCATCTCAAGCTATGAATTCACAGGGAATGGGCTTCTGTCTGTTAGGTCACACAATGCATGCTTCTCTGGGTGGGGTTGTTGGTGCTCCAGCGGAACCCAGGTACCTTTTCCTTTGGCTTCTGCTTTCCTTCCCGTGTCAGGGAGTCACCTCAGACCATGCTCAGCATACAGGTTAGTTCTCTCAGAATCTTGTCTTCAACCTGTTTGTTTACAGTGCCAATAGCACTGGGTGACATGGTAGACTTTGCCAGCTTTGTCATGGCAACATTTATGGCAGGTTCCACTTTGATCCATAATTGTTTCTTTGATGTCTGAGGTAGGGCTGTTTTTGTAAAATCATGCATATGTGGCCAAAGGAGTAAGTCTGGGTCATCAAAGTTCAGGAAGCAGCTGTCAGGTGCCTGCCCTCTCTCCCACCTGTTAGACACCTTGTCAAATGACTGGAAGGTGGCAGCTCTGGCTGAGAGCACTTAGCTTCCTTACAGTCTTTTTTTGATATTTTATTTACCTTTACTAATGTGGGGGCAGGGGAGACCCACGCCACAGCACACCTGTGGAGGTCAGAGCAGAACTTACAAGGAATCTATTTTCTCCTTCCACTAAGTGGGTACCAGGTCATCTGGCTTGGTGACGACTAACTCTGTCTGCTGAACCCTCTTTAGAGTCTTATTCACAAGTATTCTCCCACAGAAGACTTTAAAAGTCTCTTTTTTAAAAAGTCTGGCTTTAGAAGCCAGAGAGAGAAGCGGGGCATGGTGACTATGGATTCCAGCACTCAGGAGACTAAGGCAAGAGGATTAAGAAGAGTTCAAGCTAGCTTGCAATACATAGGTAGAGTATGTCTCAAGAGTGGATAACTTAGGGCTGGAGAGATGGCTCAGTGGTTAAGAGCACTGACTGCTCTTCCAGAGGTCTTGAGATGGATTCCCAGCAACCACATGGTGGCTCACAACCATCTGTAATGAGATCTGATGTCCTCTTCTGGTGTGTCTGAAGACATCAACAGTGTACTCATATATACATAAAATAAATAAATCTTTTTTTTTTTAAAGTGGACAATTTAAAAATGAAGACAGAGACTTAGGCTTCCCTGAAATTGCAGCATAACCGGTACACAACATCCTGTTTCCACGTCATCTGTCCACATTACTGAGTAGAGAAGCAGGCATTATCCCCCCCCCGACTCCCCCCATCTTGTCATTTGTCAAGAGGAGACATGAAGAAGCATTTACTTGCTCCAGATAGGGAACCGACAAAGTACAGATACCAAGGTCTCCTTGGTGAACCAATGAGCTTTATCTGGGTTACTTACAGGAATGTTGGTGAGAGGTTCCCTTCAGGTACAGCAGTGACTCAGACAGCTGCATCAGGAAACCCCACTTCAGCACAGGTGGCAGGTCAAAAGTTGGAAACCTAGAACATTCAGCCTACCATACAGTCAGCTCAGCAGGCTGGAGAGGGTCCTTTCCAGGCACTTAAGTTGGAAAAGCTTCTTCCTGGCAGCTGAGCTGGTCTCTGCTTCCAGTATGACTTTTCTTTTTTTTGTTTTTTTTTTTTTGTTTGTTTCTTTTTTTTTCAAGACAGGGTTTCTCTGTGTGGCCTTATCTGTCCTGACACTCATTCTGTATACCAGGCTGGCCTTGAACTCATAGAAACATGCCTGCCTCTGCCTCCCAAGTACCAGGAGTAAAAGCATGTACCACCATTGCCCATCTTTCTAGTTTGACTCTTTTGGGAAGATCAGCTTGTCTGAGAGCATTTCCCTGTAGTGAGGCATGCTTATATATGCTTGGGTAAGGAGGGGCCTAGAGAATCTGGTCAGTTTCAGGGACTTCCTGAATCTACTGAGTTGTTTACTTCCTGAGCTTAAGGAGCTTTCCCTGCAGAACATCCTGTTGTTTCACTTTTCCACAAGCTTCCTCTCTTAAATTATCTTGTTATTTTACCTCCCCGTTAACATCCTGCATCTGAATTGGCTTCTTTTAAGACACAAGGCTTTGATCTACAAGGAAACTGCTACACAGAACATACTCAGCTCTCTTTTGTTTGCTGTACCTAGGGTCTAGCCTTGAACTCACTATCAAGTTGATATCCTGGTCTCCTAATTCTCTTCCTTATCTGCCAGATGCTGCCAATCTTGTGAGGTCTTATTTTTATCTGTTATTTATTTTGAGGGAGTGTCTATGTGGACCAGGCTGACCTCTAACTCACAAATACTGTCCTGCCTCTGTCTTCTAAGTGCTGGCTTACTTGTCTTATGTGTATAGATGGGTTGTGCTGCCTATATGTAAGTGCACTGCATGTGTGTCAGGCACCAGTGATGTCAGAAGAAAACATTGGATCCCCTGGAACTGCTGTACAGACAGAAGGGGTCTATGCTCCTAGTAGATGCTGAGAATTGAAGGCTTCTTCTTTGTTTGTTTGAGACGGGGTTTCTCTGTGTAGCCCTGGCTGTCCTGGAACTGTAGATCTGCCAGCCACTATCTCTCATGCCCTGGAATTAAAAGTATGAATCACCACCTCCTTTTGAAGACCAGCGGGTACTTTAAACCACTGACCCATCTCTCCCGCTTCCCTGTTGAAGTTTTAAATGAAATGTTTGTTTAGGTAAGGGTATGTGTGTGTGTGTTTGTGTGTGTGTTTGTGTGTGTGTGTGTGTGTGTGTGTTTGTGTGGGGCCACAAGAATGCCAGCCCCACCCTATTACTGAGCTACATCAGCACAAGCTCTTCCAAATCAGTTCAAATTCTTTCACAGGAACCGGGCAGTGGTGGCGCACACCTTTAATCCCAGCACTTGGGAGGCCGAGGCAGGTGAATTTCTGAGTTCAAGGCCAGCCTGGTCTACAGAGTGAGTTCCAGGACAGTCAGGGCTACACAGAGAAACCCTGTCTCAAACAAACAAACAAACAAACAAAACCAAATCCTTTCTCAGGCTATAGGGAAAGGCTAAATTCAAATACAGTTCCCCCTGCTAAACTCTCAAAGCCGAGCTTCAGACACTAGATGCACATAGTAGGCAAGCAATTGATTTCACAGTGGACCACACACAGCAGGTTGTCCACAAATTCAGTTCAGCTCTGCTGCTATCTGCTTGCAGTGCTAGGCCCTCAGGACAGTCCCTCTTCTCTTCTGATGCCAAGCACAAACTCCAGGATGTTTTATCTTCTCATGGCTTCCCTCCTAGGGTACCATCAATTTGCCAAGAACCCAGGAAATGCTAACTTGACATGTATAGGTTCATTATAAAGGATATCACGAAGGAAACAGATAAAGGAGGGAGGGCAGGGAGAATGGGAAGGGGTGGAGTCATTCCATGCCTGGGCTCTAGACACCAGCTTCCAGGAACCTTCCTATGTCTGCTATCTGAAGCTTCTGGAACTCTGTCCCTGTGTGTATGTAGGGGTGGGGGTTGGGGGTAGGCATGTGTGTATGGGGGGGGGATGTGTGTATTGGAGATGTCCTCTTGTAAACACAATTAAATTGCAACCTTGAGGAATTTGATTGGACGAGAAAAGTGAGACCTAATGTTAATAGCCCGGTGACAAAACCAAGCAGAGCCTGTCTGTTCACTTTCTTCATCCCAGATACTGGGCAGGGCTTCTCGGGTTGGTCAGGCCTGAGGATTTTTTTTTTTTTTTTGACAAAGAATTTTTTAAATTATTTATTATATGTGAGTATCCTGTAGCTGTCTTCAGACACACAAGAAAAGGGCACTGGATCCCATTACAGATGGTTGTGAGCCACCATGTGGTTGCTGGGAATTGAACTCAGGACCTCTGGAAGAACAGTCAGTGCTCTTAACCGCTGAGCCATCTCTCCAGCCCCAGAGCATTCTTTTATGACCAGCTCCTAAGATTAGAATTTCTGTGGTTCAGGTGGGAGAGCAAGGCAGAAGGATCAGTAGCTCAGGGTCACCCTCAGAAGATTCATGATCAGCCTGGACTGGCTTGATCCAGTCTCAAAAAACCAAAACTAAAACCAAAAGGAATTAGTTGGGTGGTACAACATTAGCCTGCAATCTCAATATTCAGGATGCTGAGGCAGGGGGATCTCAAATTCAAATCAGCCTTGGTTACATAGGGGGACTATCTCCAGCCAAACAAGCCAAACCAAACTAGATTATATGCACATCGGAATATGGATTTAAAACAAATCTGCTGAGTCGGGCATGGCCATGCACACCTTTGATCCCAGCACTTGGGAGGCAGAAGCAAGCAGACCTCTGTGAGTTTGAGGCCAGTCTGGTCTACAAATCAAGTTCCAGGACAGCCAGGTCTGTTACACAGAGTAACTCTTGTCTCCAAAAACCAAAACCAAAACATTGAGAATGTATATGTTTTGCACCAAGGAGAAAAGGAACGCTGTAATCCACAGTCACAATCTCTCTCCCTTCAGTAAGATATGACAGTAATCTGTGGTTATACTATAGAAATCCCCTCTAACAGCACACGGAGCCTCTCACTTAATTCATGTTTATAGGACCAGGGACTGTCCCTAGTCGGGGTCCTTTACCACCAAGCACACACCCCAATCCTTTTTCACTTTGGGACAGAGTCCCAGTAAATTGTCCAGGCTAGCCTTCTGCCCAAGGCTCCTGAATTCCTGGATTGCAGGCCAGTGTGACCTTGTCAGGTTCTTCTATTTATTTTAATTTAATTTCACAGGTGTTAAGTGCCCACCCAGGTGCTCAGCCCTAAACCAGGCAGACCAGGTGTCTTCCTTAGGGTTTCACTGCTGTGAACAGACACCATGACCAAGGCAAAACTTATAAGGACAACATTTAATTGGGGCTGGCTCATCAAGGTGGGAACATGTCAGCATCCAGGCAGGCATGGTGCAGGAGGAGCTGAGAGTTCTACATCTTCATCTGATGGCTGCTAGCAGAATACTGACTTCCAGGCAGCTAGGATGAGGGTCTTAAAGCCCACACCCACAGTGACACACCCACTCCAACAGGGCAACACCTCCTAATAGTGCCACTTCCTGGGCAGAGTGTATACAAACCATAACAGGAGGGGGGGTGGCGAATTCCTGTCCCTGCTCCCCATCAGCTAAATTCCAGGCCTATGCACCCAGAAATTTCTTTTTTCTGTTCCCCACTTCTCTGAGAGGATTTGGTATGGGTTTCTTTTCATTATTCTTGTTTGGTTTTTTAGACAGGGCCTGCAAGTTTTGAGTACCCTAGGCTGGCCTCAAAGCAGCTACATAGCCAAAGAGACTCTTGAACTTTTGATCTCTTTCCCCTCTGCCTGGGACTACAAGCATATCGATCACACCCGGTTAACGTGGTGCTGAGACTGGAACTCAAGGCTGCATGCTACCTCAGTCCTGTCCTGTCCAGACCAGCCCTTCCTCCATCTCCTCGAGGCAAGGTCTCATTCTAGCCTGGGCTACACATAGCCATAGTGATACCTGTCCTTTCTTCTCCACTGGGCACTGGAGATAGACTCCAAGGCTTTGTGAATGACCAGTGGATCAAGAGACTACACCCCCCACCCCCACCCGGTTATACTTTCCAAGCTGTGGTCACGAAGACTCTAGGACATGGAGTGACTGAATAGGGAGATCATCAACCGGAAGGAGATACCTATCAGCAGTCAGCACTGGGGTGTGGGGGAGGGTGAGTCACAGGGCCTAATACCCCCAAAATAGACGGTTAGAATCCATGGGGCAAGCTGGGTATAGTGGCATATGCCTTTAATGCCAACACTGGAGAGGCAGAAAGGCAGAAGCAGGTGGATTTCTAAGTTCGAGGCTAGCCTGGTCTACAGAGACCATGACAGAGGTCATGGAGAGTTCCAGGATAGCCAGGGCTACACAGAGAAACCTTGACTCAGAGAAGGAAAGAAAGGGGGTGTGGTCTTCTCCGTTGAAGGTACCACAGCCATCTCTCAGGAATTTGCTGGGCTTCTGGGGAATACAGGCTTCTGCAGTGTGTCTGTTCTTCCCAGATGGCATCCGTTAAAAAGACAGGACACTGGTCTTTGTAGAGATGGAGATAAAGCGGCCACTCCAGATCGCAATCAGAGAGTGCAAGGCAGGAGGAAACTTTCAAAGTTGGTCTGTAACTCCAACAGTACTGTGGTGGGGAACCACCCCAGCAAGGGGAGGCCAACCTGCTGGCTGCAACCACAGGGCAAGAGCACCAGCCACAATCACTCCCTTGAATCAAGAATCAAGCTCCAGGAAGTCTCTCCTTCCCTCAGCAGCCCCCATCAAAGCTGCTAGTAGTCACATCCCTGTCCTAAGGGCAATCAAGGGATTTTCTTTCTTTTCCTTTTCTGAGGGTTTGTTGTTGTTTGTTTGTTTGGTTTTGTTTTTTGAAACACTCTACGTAGCCCTGGAACTCACTCTGTAGACCAGGCTGGCCTCAAACCCAGAGATCTGCCTGACTCAGCCTCCCCATTGCTGGCATTAAATGTGTGTGCCACCACATCGAGCCGATTTTCTAGAAACCCAGATTCCAAGGCTTTTTTTCTATGGGATTCCGGGAAGAGTGGGTGTTTTGGTCACCCAGTCCTAACTTAGCAATTCTGGGCAACTCTGAGCAAGTGCTATTCTCTTCGCTCCAGGCAAAAGCTTCAGGTCGCAGTCGGCTCGGCTCCTTCAGGCTCCGGGATGCAGGGGACGGGTCCTGGGGGCAGAGCCGCGATTCCCTTTGCAGCCGGCCACCCTCCCCCCTCCCCGCGGGCTTTTGCACACGACGCGCGGCGGGCGGCTTCACAGGGGGTGGCGAGGGCCGGGGATAAATCGGGCGGGAGCGGGGCGCAGCGGCAGGACCAGAGCGGAAGGTAGAAGGTGACTGCGAGCTGCCATCGTCCCGCGCGCAACTTCGAGGACGCAACGGGAGAGGCGGCATGAAGACCATGGACAAGCAGAACCTGCTGGAGAGCACGCGCGGAGCCGGGTACATTCAAGCCCCAAGGGGCGGGAATCTGGGCGGCATCACACGCACCTCCTCTTTGACCATCTTGGCTGTGGTTGGTCCGGGCAGGGGATTGAGCTGGGACCCGATCGAGGAATGGGGTGAGGTAAGAGAAAGGAACTTAGCGGCCGCCTCGCCTCGTAGCCTCAGGGATCACCTGTCTCACCTGGCCAAGCACACAGATCCTGAACGCTGCCTGCCGGTGAGCCCGAGTGGGACGTAGGGTGCCTGGAACCCCGCCTTCAGCACTTTGATCCGGGGCAGCCCTGAGGTGGGGAGACCCTGTGGCCTCGGGTACCCTGAGCTATGGTCTTTAGCTGCTGTCTGAGCCAGAACTCTGCTCTTTCTCTGAGCTCGACCGGACGGACTGCCCTTTGGCTAGTTCGCCAAGACTCTCCTCTCAGCCTGGGAATGGGTGGAGGAGGAGGGGACCATCATTGAACAAGGTCCCAAGACTCACCTCCCCAGTACTAACCCACCCCCCACCCCTCACTCCGTAACATTGGCTGCTTACCCCTTCTTACCCGCCAGCCACTGCGGGGTTTGGAGTGTTCTTACTTGCTCTGGAAACAGCAGACGCAAGTGCACCCTCCGGCTGAGCGGTTTTTTTTTTTTTTCTGTCCTTCCTCTTGCCTCCAGGTCATTCCTAGGATCTCTCTGGAAGACTGAAGCTAGCTGGATCCCTCCTGTGGATCTGCCCACTCTTGAGCTGGCTGTCCAGAGCAACCATTATTGCCATGCCCAGAAGGATTCTGGAAGTCACTCTGATCCCGAGAAGCAGAGGGCCCGACGAAAACTCTATGTGGCCTCTACCATCTGCCTGGTGTTCATGATTGGAGAAATCATTGGTAAGGCCATGTGTGTGAATTCAGTGAGGTTACTTCCCGGATAGGGATAGGCAGAATGCTCACATTAATTCCAATAATACTAATTTCTACCTGTTTTATTGGTTAGTCTCCCTCTCCTTCTCCCCCTCCTTCTCCCCCCTCCTCTCCCTCCTCTCCCTCTCCCTCCTCTTTGAGGTAGGGTTGGTTTCACTAAGTAGCTTTGGCTGGCCTGGAACTCCTATCTGTCTGCTTCTAGTTGTCGGGATTAATGGTATGTGACACCACAACCACCAATGTTTGTTTGTTTGTTCAACACAGGGTTTCTCTGTGTAGCCCTGGCTGTTGTAACTCCTTCTTAGACCAGACTGGCTTCGAACTCAGAGATCTGCCTGTCTCTGCCACTTCCGCCAGGCTAATTTTTTTTTTTTTTTTAAGGCGATCACTTGGCTAGAGCCATGGCTCTGTAGTGAAGAGCACTGGGTGCTCTTCCAGAGGACCTGGGCCTGCTTCCTAGCACCTACATGGCAGCTCACAGTCATCTGTTACTCTAGTCCCAGGGAACCGGACGCCCTCTTGTGGCTTCTGCTGGCACCAGGCATATTGTACACATACATACATACATACAAGTAGGCAAAACACATCTGCTTAGTTAATAATGAAAGCGATAAGATGAGCCCCTCCTGAGACCTGTTTGCTTTCCCCTCCCTAGGTGAACTTGGTTTTCTGTCTGTTAAGATCTGAGACAAACAGCTGAGGTGCATATTTAACCTAACAAAGTGGACCTGGCCTGCAGGTTCTCCCAGCATCCCTCAGTCTCTACCCGACAAATTCTGCCCTCTACCCGGAACTTTCCAGCCCAGGGGACTGAACTCTGAATTTCTCTCCCAGAGGCTCTTTCCTATATAATCTAGACATTTTGGTACCCTGCTTTGTGCTCACACACACTCTCTCTTTTTCTTCCCCCTCCCTTCTCTCTCCCTCCCCATGGCGACTTCCTTCCCTGGCTTCATACCTTGAGACCAATGAACTCACCTAAGAGCCGCGTTAAGAGGTTTCCTAGTAAACCTGCCTTAAATATACCTTAATCTGCTTGAATTAGCTCATTTCGCCAGAGGAGAAATGACTTACCACTTTCTTTTCTTTCTTTTTTTCTTCCTTTTTTTTCTGTTCTTTGAACTTTTTTTGGTTAGATGGGATTTCTCTGTAGCCCTGGTGGTCCTGAAAGTCACACTCTTTAGACCAGGCTGGCCTCAAACTCATAGAGATCCACCTACCTCTGCCTCCTGAGTGCTGGGTTTAATGGTTTTTGCCACTACATCTCTCTCTCTCTCTCTCTCTCTCTCTCTCTCTCTCTCTCTCTCTCACACACACACACACACACACACACACACACACACACACAGAGTTCTTCTGTGTAGCCCTGGGCTGCCTTGATAGCTCATGCTTGCCTCAACTCAGTGATTTGCCTGTCTCTGCTGGGATTAAAGGTTTGCTCCACCACTGCCTGAACCTGTGAGAAGACATGAGTGAACTCCATCCACAGGAGTAGTTGAGGCTCAAGAGTGGAGGTCAGGTGCTTGTGTTGTAGAACCGAGAGATGCAGAGACCTTGAACCCAATTTGGTTTATCTTCTAGGGCTTATGGGCTCTCTGCTGTACACAACTGGGGGAGCTGACTCTTTGGGGGAACCTCACTGTCCTGGCTCTTAATTTTGCAGGTGGATACCTGGCCCAGAGCCTGGCTATTATGACTGATGCGGCCCACCTGCTCACTGATTTTGCTAGCATGCTCATTAGTCTCTTCTCCCTCTGGGTGTCTTCCCGCCCGGCCACCAAGACCATGAACTTTGGCTGGCAGCGAGCTGGTAAGGATCCTCAGTGGACCAGAGATGGCGGTTGATCAAGAGAAAACATATGGGCCACAATAGGGTTTTGTTTGGAATTGTAAATGTTTTGAGACAGTGTCCTGTAGTCCAGGCTGGCCTTGAGCTTACAAGTAACTGAGGCTACCCATTAATTCCTGTTCCTCCTGTCTCTACCTAAAATTCCAGGCTTGTGCCCCACCCCGCTAGTTTTGGAGTTCTCTTTACAGGATCTTGATAGGTAGTCCAGGCTGGTTTCTAGCTAACTCTGTAGCCCATATGGCTCATAGTAACTCTATGTCAGACCTTCCCAAGAACTGGAATGCCAGGCTAGAACAAGGTCTCTTAGGGGATCCCTGAGTAAGGCCAAGAATGTAGCTTCTATGGAACAAGAGAATGTCAGCCTTGACTTCTGTCCCCCGGGGAACTCCCTGTCATCTGGAGCTACTAGTTAGGTAAAGTTCACCTTGCTTAGAAATTAGTGGCTCAGAATAATGACATTAGCATTGCCTGTCACTAGGGCTCAGCTCTGGGAGAAGGAAAAGCCAGTAAACACACTGCCTTCCTTAAGCAGTTAGTTCACTTCTGGGTTGGTGCAGATACTTCCCTTTAGGGAGAGATGGCCTGGTGTCCTCAGCCTCCATTTGTCAATTGAGCAAAACAAGGAACTTGAGATGGCTCAGCAGTTAGCACCTACCACTCTTGGTTCATAGCTGTAACTCCAGCCTGGGGAGGGGGCTGGGAGTGGGGAGAAGCGGCTCAATTTGGGCTGCTACCTTTAATTTAAGTAGGTAGTGACCCTAACTTTGAGGATGGGGGTGGGGGGACCAAACAAACAAAAAACAAAAACTAAGCATCTGCCCTTAATCCTAGCACAGGAGAGGCAGAAGCAGGTGACTCTCTTAAGTTCAAAGCTAGCCTGGTCTACATAATATGACTGCAAAGAAACATGAAAGGGAGGATGTCGAAGTCAGGCAGGCCCCCTGCCTTACGCCCATGTTCTAAAATCAGAGATGGCCACCAACATGCTAGCTACAATATATATTAGTGTCAGTTTCTTCCCATGTAGAGCAAATGAGGTGGGCCTAGGTGGCTCTCTATCTCTGATGTTCTCAGACATCGTTGGTGGGATGAGACAGGTCTTAAGGAGCTGACAAAGAGACCCAGGCCCTGACTTAACAGTGTGAGAGCCTAGCAGAGCGTGGAGTGGGTAGGCCCTCCCATCCTTACCCCATCCCTGGGCACAGATGGCTGTTGTGGTTGGGCTCTTTTCCAGAGATCCTTGGAGCCTTGCTGTCTGTGCTGTCCATCTGGGTGGTGACTGGGGTGCTCGTGTACCTGGCTGTGCAGCGGTTGATTTCTGGAGATTATGAGATCAAAGGGGACACCATGTTGATCACTTCAGGCTGTGCTGTGGCTGTGAACATCATGTGAGTGTGGTCCCAGTTTCCTGTAATACACACACACACAC